>CAHIKZ030000213.1:1120000-1182500 GCA_903632075.3 Acanthosepion pharaonis | reverse complement strand
ATGAACGTATCCTAAAAAATCTTGAAATAAACCAAACCTGATCTACAAACTGATTTCTTACAAAGAATAAATATTCTATTCATATGAACCTATCCTAAAAATCTTGTCAGCATTAAATAACCCAAAATTGAGGTTTCTTACAAAGAATATATTCATACCATAAAATCTTGTCAGCATTAAATAACGAAATAAAATAAACCAAACCTGATCTGCAAACTGATTTCTTACAAAGAATACATAGTCTATTCATATGAACCTATCCTAAAAATCTTGTCGGCATTAAATAAACCATTGAGTTTGATATGCCTTGAAACAAAATAAACCTAACGAAAAGAGAAAGTCTTCCATATAAAAGAATAACAGATGAATTCCAGAAAGGAATAAAGTTGAAAGGAATGTGAACTCCCAAACTAAGATCATGAAAGAGAAATTAAAAGGAAAGGAAAAATATATTGAAAGAAAAGAGAGAGAAAGAAAATATAGTTCTTAAAGAACTCGAGAAAAGAAAATAACTCATAAACAGATGTTTGTTCATCCCCATCCATAGTTTTCCAGAACACACCTATATACTAATAATATACTAATAAAATATTCTATGCATTCACCATTACATGAAAATATTAAGGCTCCTCAAACTGATATGCCATATTTGTTCATTCAGTATTGATATATGCTGTAATCAGACATTATTTTGATCGTCTTTCTAAGTCTCAGTTATTTATTTGCTTTTTCTCCTGTTATCATTAAAATTAATCTAATCATCATGTTGTCTCTTTCATGAGGGTCGATCTGTTAAATTCCACCTTCATCCATGTGTTCAAAGAGGAGCATAGATGGTTTCTATATTTTTATATATTCTTTTCTGTCTTTGTGTTGCGATGCCAATGAAGAAATTTAAGTGTTATGAACATTTACGGTCGAAGGGAGACAACACTAACCTTCCTTTCATATTTAAATCTGTAACAAAATTTCATATATATATATATATATATATATATATATATATATATATATATATATATATTTAAAATATGTTTTTTTTTTTTTTTTTTCACTACACAGTTACATTACAGATAAGTACGTATATAAAGCCCAGAATACATATACGTCCAAAAGTACTAATCATTCTAACAAAGATACATGTGTTACTATTTTGGGAATACATAAATGTGTTAAATGTTATGGTAAATTCATTAAATCAAATGCGTATACATAGAAACCTATGTACGAACATATTTAAGCCTTCACCCACACACACATATATATATATATATATATATATATATATATATATATATATATAAAAAGGTACATATACAAATACCGATGTTTAGGTGTGTGACTTAAGTTTATCTGGTTTTCCAGCTCATCAGGCACAAAATAAAAATATACAGCTGACACACGGGAGAGATGC
This sequence comes from Acanthosepion pharaonis, assembly GCA_903632075.3. Taxonomy (NCBI): domain Eukaryota; kingdom Metazoa; phylum Mollusca; class Cephalopoda; order Sepiida; family Sepiidae; genus Acanthosepion; species Acanthosepion pharaonis. The sequence goes on along the minus strand of CAHIKZ030000213.1, from coordinate 1,181,086 downwards.
TGCTTCATAGCCCAAAAATAAAATAGTGCAAAAGTTGTAGGAAATAAATTGCAGGTAGTGTTCATTTTCAAAGGAAAAAAAAAAACACGTATGTTTACGTTTCACATTAAAGTCATAACTGGGAATGCCACTCTCGATCTGGTACATTAACGTCGATGGTTTAAAGAGAGGTAAGTGGCAAGGGACCTAAATGTAAATGAAAGGGAAATTTAATAAAACAAGAATATAATAAAGAAGAAATTAATCGGGTTTCCAATATTTTAAGAGAAACGATTTTGTATGCTTACAGGCCATCATGAGTTCGTTTCGCTTATTAAGTAAACCTACTTTGTTAATATTTTTGAGGATGAATATCTTTTTGGATAGACATAGGTTGCACCATTTACATCCTCACCCCTGTACACGAGTATACAACTGCTTATATCTGGTCATTTGACTTACCTAACCCTATATCTAATATATATATATATATATATATACATACACATACACACAGTGACAATAAAGTCTCTAAACAGCTACTTATAATAAAAATCAAAACATTGTGGCAGGTGGCTTGCAGGTTGAACAGTATCAGTAATTAATTTACTGTTGTTTATCATAGCATTTTATTGTTATTAACCAGAACCATTTTAATAGTAAATTTCCAGACAATTGATTAATTGAGAAAGAGAAATCAGAAATGTGGCTCAAGGTATATTAAGTTGATTAATTGCTTTGTCTTGTTATTGTAAGCAATTGTATAATGACTTTGCCTCCTTGTATGCAAGACCAACCCCAAAAACCCCAATGGTAGAAGAAGCAGATGACAACCACAACAGACCTCAACGGTTGAACTAACAAATGAAGAGGGCTAAGTAGGATGGGCTTGCTACAGAGGACACCACTCAAAATTATAATGGTCAATGGCTGTTCGTTGTAATTTCATAACTGGCTTCTGTGTGTCTTGTTATATACGTGCCACAAAGGAAGGTCATAAAATTAAGTGTGTGGGTTTCTTTGTGGAATGTTGAGGTCCACCTGAAACAAATTCACGTCATCAACACTTTCTTCTATTCTGATTTTCTTTCACCGCCAACCAAATATTGCAAAGCCAAACAGTGATAGGGAATGGGTGATGGGAGCAGGTTTTCGTAAAAATGGAAACTTCTAGACCTGAACCTGCATATTGGCAACAAATTTAGTTATCAATGCCATCATCATAAACAAAGTGATCAGCAAAGAAGAAATTAAATTCTTGGATACTGGATAAATATGGTGACTAGATACTCAAATAGTACTGAATTTTTTTCTTTTCTTTTTTGTCACTTTTTCTTTTTTGTCTTGTCTTTTCTATTTTTTGTCTTGTCTTTTCTATTTTTTGTCTTGTCTTTTCTATTTTTTGTCTTGTCTTTTCTATTTTTTGTCTTGTCTTTTCTATTTTTTGTCTTGTCTTTTCTATTTTTTTGTCTTGTCTTTTCTATTTTTTTGTCTTGTCTTTTCTATTTTTTTGTCTTGTCTTTTCTATTTTTTTGTCTTGTCTTTTCTATTTTTTTTTTTCTATTTTTTGTTTTTCTATTTCTTTCTTTTCTATTTTTTTTTTTTCTTGTCTTTTCTATTTTTTTTGTCTTGTCTTTTTCTTTTTTTTTTCTTGTCTTTTCTATTTTTTTTGTCTTGTCTTTTCTATTTTTTTCTTGTCTTGTCTTTTTTTTGTTTTTTTGTCTTGTCTTTTCTATTTTTTTGTCTTTTCTATTTTTTTGTCTTTTCTATTTTTTTGTCTTTTCTATTTTTTTGTCTTTTCTATTTTTTTGTCTTTTCTATTTTTTTGTCTTTTCTATTTTTTTGTCTTTTCTATTTTTTTCTTGTCTTTTCTTTTTGTCTTGTCTTTTTTTGTCTTTTTTTTTGTCTTGTCTATTTTTGTCTTTCTATTTTTTGTCTTGTCTATTTTTTTTTGTCTATTTTTTTTGTCTTGTCTTTTTTTGTCTTGTCTATTTTTTTTGTCTTTCTATTTTTTGTCTTGTCTATTTTTGTCTTGTCTATTTTTTTGTCTTTTCTATTTTTTTTGTCTTTTCTATTTTTTGTCTTTTCTTGTCTATTTTTTTTTTTGTCTTTTTTTGTCTTGTCTATTTTTTTGTCTTTTCTATTTTTTTTGTCTTTTATTTTTGTCTTGTCTATTTTTTGTCTTGTCTATTTTTTGTCTTGTCTATTTTTTGTCTTGTCTATTTTTTGTCTTGTCTATTTTTTGTCTTGTCTATTTTTTGTCTTGTCTATTTTTTGTCTTGTCTATTTTTTGTCTTGTCTATTTTTTGTCTTTTCTATTTTTTCTTGTCTTTTTGTCTATTTTTTGTCTTGTTTTTTTTTGTCTTTTCTTGTCTATTTTTTGTCTTTTGTCTATTTTTTTGTCTTTTCTATTTTTTGTCTTGTCTATTTTTTGTCTTGTCTATTTTTTGTCTTGTCTATTTTTTGTCTTGTCTATATTTTCTTTTATTCCAGTCTGCAAATGCCATTTAATTGGAACAAGAGATGGGCACACAGCTTGTAATTTGGACACTGGTCATCCTTGTTACTGCAATTCAGGGTACGGTGGGTTGTTTTGTGATCGATGCCAACCAAAACATTACAGTCTGGAAGGCAAATGCCTACCTTGTCCCTGCACATCAGAAATCGGAAGTTTTAACTGCAGACTTGGTAAGTTATTTCTCTCCACCTTTTTTTTTTTTTTTTTTTTTTTTTTTTTCCAAATAAAATGTAAATTGTGATCCAAGTGCAACTGAACCATGAAATTCTATTGTGGTGAAGATGCTGAAAAGTTCCCAAGAAGCCTTTAAAAAAATATTTCTGATACTTGGTCAGATTTCAGGAAGTGCATATTTCCTGCAAAATATCACTTCCTTTCAACAAGAAATAAAAGCTGTTAAACAGTTATTTCGTGCCTTTGTTCATTCCACTCTCACTGTTCAGAAAACAGACACACGCAAAATTTCAACAATATTACATTACTCAGAAGAGGAGAGCAGGCTGTGTAACTGATAAATATTGAGTTGGGACACAAGTTTGTAGTGTTTTTTTTTTGTTTTTTTTTTTTCAGTAGGTGACATTTGAACATGAGATGCATTTTCATCATTTGATGCTTTTATTTTGAGAAGAGAAAAATACTGTGCAAAAAGCAGAAAGATATGTACTCTTTGTAAGTAGCTTTTTAGACTAAGAAGTGGAAATTTTGATCTGGAAGACAGGACATTCCTGCTAAACTGAAATGCTGATTAGAAATAATCCTAGTCATATGACACAGGGCATCACAAAAACATGCTACATATCTCATATAACACATTTGAAAACACTTGGATACATCAATCACTATAATGTTTGGCCTGAAAAGGATTATTCATAATTTGGAAAAGTTGATAATTGAAATTAATCAACACAAAATGACTATAATTTATTATACACACACACACACCATATTTGATGGCATATAAGGTGTATAAAATGCACCCCAATTTAAGCAGGGCAAATCAAGAAAAAATTAGTAATTACTAAAATTATTAGTAAATGGTAAAGCTTAGGCTATATTTATGAGGTTGAACAAGCCACGATTACAATTAAACAAAAAATAGAAAAAAGAACACAAGCCTATAAAAACTTTATTATATCTTTTATATGATCTGTACAACCTGCGTCTTGTAAACGTCTTAGTGGAATAATTAGGATATAAAAATTCAGATTGTATTTATATCAATGCAACCGGAAGTTATCGCAAGAAAAGTAATAATGAAACAAATATATTTTACAAATATATGATTTGAATTTATTGTATATAATTTTAATGAAACAAAGCACTAATATTAAATGTGATAAATTAATATAATGAATATTATCAATGATAACACTTTTAATCTGCATAATAGCCTTTTAAATAATAATAATAACAATAATAGGTATATGTAAGTTACTCTAAAGTCTAAGCTAATAGGAGTTGCCAGGTAGCTAATTTCAGCCAACTATCACAAATCTTAAAACTACATATGGCATATAAGACGCAGGGGAATTTTAAAAGATATTTTTAATTAAAAAAAATGCACCTTATATGCTATCAAATATAGATTTAGATAAATCAAACGACCAGATATGAGCAACTGTATATGCGCATGTTGGCATGCATACACAGGCAAGCAAATAAATAATCATTAAATTTATTCATGAGGTGTAAACATAACAGTGCTCGATGTGATTAGACAGAGAAAAAAGTGTGTGTGTGTGTATATATATATATATATATATATATATATATAATTATTTTTTATAATTTTGAAAAAACCATTTATTTTATTTTCAACATCATCACTTGATAAGACACAGTGTGTTGAAACAAAATGGCTATTTTTGTAGTGATTTTATAACATACTTATGTTATAATTTTTTTATAAAAAATAATTATATCTGCTCTACTTTGTATTGAGCACTCTTTTAAGAATAGTAATTGTTGGTTATTGGAATTCATTCCATATATACCAATTATATACTTGTGTGTGTGTGTGTGTATATATATATATATAAAACATATTTTCTATCAAGCAGGTTTGGGTTAATTAATTTAGATGTATTATGTTTATTTATTTTAGTTTTAATCCTTTCAAGTCCATGAATTAATTTCTTGGTGGTTGTAGAAAATTCAAAAAATTTTCTTTCAAATAAATTTTATTTTCCCAAGTACTTTCAATTTCATCTGAGGCCATCTTCAGGGTGTTAAAAATATCTGTGGATGTTTACAGTATCTCCGTAAATTCAAAATATTTTTTCACTGTTCATTTACAGCATCTCAATTTCAAAATTTTCAGTTCTGCAAGGGAGGTAATTTCAATAATTTTAAAAAAAGTAAAGGTTTTTGTAATTATATTTTTAATTTAGTATTTGTATATAAAACTTTGCTGCTACAAACATTTAAGAACTTTGTTGCTATACTCATAGTGGACTTTATTTTTGGCTGCAATTCTCTTATATAAAGGGCTTCAGAACTTTAAGTTTTTATTATTTTCATGAAGTACTAATGTATTTTTGATTAATAACTGTATGAACTGTGAATGTGGATATGAGTGTTCCTTTAAATGTTCTGAGATTGAACTGTGTTCATTCAAGTGAAACATAAGCTGTCTTGTCAATGTCATCGTTGTAAAACCAACATATGTATTAACATTTTTATCAGAGATGCAATCTCCCAAAGGACATTTAAAACAATTACATAATTCTCTTAATGAGAGAGACTGATTCTCTGGAAGCCTCTTAAATTCACTTAGACCAGTTCATCACTCAGGGAGATGCCATGTTCTGGGAGGATGGAATCCTGAAGCTGCCTCAAAGATGGCAAAAGGTAGTGTAACAAAATGGCACATATGTGCAAAGCAAGATAGGTCCTTCATATCAGAGAATCTCTTGGCATAATGATTTGAAACAAGGTTTTACAAGGCCAGATGTTCTTCCTGATACCCAACTTGGACACACATGGTAGTTCGAGTACACAGTGTTTTTTATCGAGACACCAACTCTAGGAAGGTTGGGAGATTATGACCATGTCACATTGAAACACCAGTTTTCATACAATCACCAAAGTTAAGCAACATTGAACCTGGTCACTGCCTAGATCAGTAACTACTTGGGAATACAGAGTGCTATAAGCTTGGATGTGCAGGTGGTGTCATGGATAACAGTTTGGCAATGTTTACTTGAAGAACCAAGTTTCCATTCCCATTATATTCACTTACACATCAAATACTCTTGGGAAAGGTGGGAATCCACCACTTCGCCCCTACCGTCCGTCCGAAAGACCGTCAACATCCAAAACCGCGCTATGAATAAGTAATCTTAATTTTTTTTTAACCTTTAGGGTTTTAGGTGCACTACATGTACTGCAGTTGTAGTAGAAGTGGTGTTTCTTGGGCAAGATAGCCTGACTGAGCCCAATCCTTTCCACGTTAGTTTTGAATTCAGTTTTTCCTTCTAGACGGGTTGTTATCCAATGTTATAGAACCCAGCCTGTCCTGCTATTTACCCATAGCTGGGGAGAGAAGAGGATTAATACCTTTCCCAAGGGCATTAGCACATAAGTGACTGTAATGGATTCAACTGGAATTCAAACTCAGCTCTTCCGTTCCTCAATCCAAGCTGAGTTACTCCACTATGCCTCCTCTAAACTATTGCTACCTCTAAAAACTTATTAGGTATGAATTCACCTTCCCCCTCCTCCAGCTATAGATTTCTTCCCTTGTATCACTAAACCATTATTATCTCAAAAAAAAAAAAAAAAAAAAAAATCTTACAATCTAAAAATATTTTCTTACTTTAAATAACCAGCAAAGGTTGATAAACCATAGAAAATAAATTGATCAATCTAGGAAGGTTGGCATTCAAGTCTTGAAACCCCATCTTAGGATTATATATGTAGTTGAATAAATAGATGTATAATTATCTAAATACAGTAGAATCCCTGACAGCCAGACTTCTTAGTCTTCTGGATCTGAGGAATTGGTTACAAAGTCTGGATCTGAGGGGTTATATTTAGATTAAAATAAAAGAACTGAAATCAGGTTTAACCTTTATTTTCAATGTTTTATAGTAAACAAAATAAGCTAATGGTGAGTGAAATATAATGGAATTGATTTTAAGGAAAAAGAAATTATGTAATGTTAATGAAAATTCATTAAATTAAGTATGCCACATATGCAAAACAAAAAATGTAACGAGGATCTTTTAATCATTGTTGCATGATGATTCTTTCTCTTGTAATGTTATATTTTCGTAAAGAAAATAAAAGAAAAGAAAATAGGAAACTATCTTTACTGTCCACGTCAAATAGGAAACTATCTTTACTGTCCACGTGACTTTTACACACGTCCCCATTCCTCTTTAAAAGCTGCGTTCTTCTTCCTTTGTTGATTGCTGCTGTGAATTAAGTTCAGTAAAGCCTTAGTGAAAGGTTACTAGCTTTCTTCTCTGAGCAACGTAACAATTTACTGAACTTACTTCCTCATGGACAAGATTATTCGTCTGGACAAGTTTGATATATCTTCTGCAGACCCTCAGGCTAGCAAGCTCTGGAGACTATGGTACCGTAATTTTAATTATTACTTATCAACTATTGCTTCGTTAAACCCTGACAAACTCTCAAGTCCTTTATTTAAATATCGGTGCTACCGTTGCTGATGTTATCAAGGGTTGTTCTGGATTTGAACATGCTGTTGAATTGCTGAGAAGTGTTTATGACAAGTCTCCAAGTATTATTCACGCTAGACATTTGTTGTCTACACATCTGCAGCAGGAAAATGAGTCTGTAGACCAATACCTTCAGGCCTTGAATCGACTTGCTGCTGACGGTTGCTTCCAAGATGTTACTGCTACTACTTACAGGGATGAATCTGTCCGTGATGCATTTATACGTGGTCTCCGGTCCCTCGTAATACGTGCCAGACTGCTTGAAATTGATACGCTAACTCTCAAGGAGGCTACTCAATGTGCTAGAGCCTTAGAACAGGATCACTTTCGTGCTGAGTCATACACTTCTCAGATTGGATCAACTGCTGCTACTACCACTAGGACTAAAAATGTGGTTACTGATTCTGCCGAGGAGGCCACTTCCACTACTACTACTAAAAAAATGCTTTCAGACTTAACTGATTCTCGTACGGAGTGTGACTCTGTACAATTGTCTGCTGCCTTTGCTCGTGGCAAGTGTTACAACTGTGGAGGAAAACGTCATTTTAAGGATAATCGTCGCTATTGTCCTGCCCGTGATAAGATATGTCGAAACTGTGGCAAACTTGGTCATTTTTCTAAAGTTTGCCGTTCTACCATGCCGCACCTTCACGCTCTACTTCAGCTATTATAGTAGCCCGTGCTAAAGACAATGATAGGTCTCCTCCAGTTACTAAAACTTTAGAATTAAAAGGAAAGAGATTAACTGCCCTCATAGACACCGGTAGTTCTGATAACTTTATCAGTGCCCGTATTGTTAAAACAATGAAACTGTCTACTTCTAAACGGAATTCCGTAATTTCCATGGCATCATCTGCCATTTCCCTCAAACTATCTGAATATTGTACTGAGGACATTATCTTCAATGGTTACGAATATAAACAAATTGACTTTACAGTACTTCCTGATTCCTGTGTGGATATTATACTTCTTAAAACTACACCAGAGTATCACTATTTCTTTTGGTGTATCTCAGGATATTCTAAAAATCTGCGCTCTAACCAAGATCAGTTGTGCTCCTGTTAAGTTGTTCCGAAACTTGACCCCTGATTGCAAACCTATTGCTACTAAATCCCGAAATTATAAAAAGAAACGATTGGTAGTTGATTTCTCCCAGACTATTAATCGGTTCACCTTACTTGATGCCTACCCCTTGCCTCGAATTGAAGATCTCGTAAACCAAATAGCCCAGTATCGTATCTATAGTATAATTGACTTGTCCAAAGCGCACTATCAGATTGAAATTTGCCCTGAAGATCGTCCCTATACGGCTTTTCAAGCTGGAAACCGTCTGTACCAATTTAAACGAATACCCATGGGTGTTACTAACGGGGTTTCTGCCTTTCAGCGATTTATGAATTCTTTCATTTCTGATAACAAATTATCTGGAACCTTTTCATATATAGATGATATAACTGTTTGTGGTAAAACCCAGGAGGAGCACGATGTCAATTTGGAATGTTTCTTAAAGGCTGCAACCTCAACCTCGAAATAAACCGAAAAATCAGAGTTTTCACTTCGTTCTATTAACGTGCTTGGATATCAAATTTGTAACGGAACTATCCAACCCGATCCTGAGCGTTTGAAGCCACTTTTACAAATGCCTCCTCCTCCCGACTCAAATTCGTTAAAAGGTGTCTTGGTATGTTTGCTTACTATGCAAAATGGATACCTAAATATTCACACAAATTTCGTCCACTGGTCGAAAATAAACAATTCCCTATGCCTCCTATAGTTATAAATTCTTTCGAAAACTTAAGAAAGACATTGCCGAGTCATCTGTAAAAGTTATTGATGATGAATTGCCATTTACTATTGAAACCGATGCCTCAGAAAAGGCTATTGAGGCACTCTTTTACAAGCTGAGCGACCTGTAGCATTCTTTTCTCGGTCGCTAAACCCCTCTGAAATACGACTTCACATAGTCGAAAAAGAAGCATATGCTATAGTCGAATGCGTTCAGAAATGGAGAGACCTCCTTGCCGGTAAACATTTTACTATTATTACTGATCAACAAGCCGTATCTTTTATGTTTAAACCTGCTAATCGCGGAAAAATTAAAAACGATAAAATTATAAGGTGGAAAATGGAACTTCTTCCCTTTTCATACGACATAAAACACCGTCCTGGAAATGGAAACACAGTTGCGGATACCTTATCCAGAGTATGTGGTGCTGCTGCTTCTTCCTTGAAGGAACTTAAATCGATACACGATTCCTTAATACATCCTGGGGTACAGCGCTTTTGGCATTTTGTAAGGTCTCAGAATATGCCGTATTCGCTTGAAGTCCGAAGTCTTCTGAATGTACGACCTGTGCCAAAAAAACCCCAATTCTTCGATTCTACTAGTAATGTTCTGATCTGTTCTACTGCGTTTCAGCCTCTCCAAACTAAAACCCCCCGAATTCTTATATACTCATTCTACTAGTAATGTTCTGATCTGTTCTACTATTCAGTGCCTGACAAGTATTTTCTCCATTTTCGGCTTCCTCGTTCATTCACTCCGTCTCTCCATTTAAACAATTTCTAACACGAAATTGGTAATACCTGTCCCTAGAGGCATCCCCGTTACAGGTTAATCGAAATACCAATTAGTGCTTGTCATCATGTGTTAAATGCTAATATCCCGTCAACCCCTAAACGAATGTTCAATTTTGAAAAAGCTTCCACCTTCCTCTGTGAGCCTGGGAAAATTATTAAAACGAATGGCAGAAGTAAATGAATTGAGGTGGTGGAACTCCTTGAGGCCAGAAAATACATCACAATGATGGCGGTCAGCCTTCTCAGAGGACCTGGACCTTACTCAACCGACGTGGACCACAGATTCAACCCTTTTGCCTGATGTGAAAAATGAATCTGTGAATAATAGCTCCTGAAAGTCAGCCTTCTCAGTGGCTCTTCCAGTGGTGAACTACAGGATCTAGCAGGATTCGTAGACCAATCCAACGACTGGAATTATAAAACCTATTCAATTACGATCTCTTTTGCAAGTGGGGGAGAATGTTATATTTTCGTAAAGAAAATAAAAGAAAAGAAAATAGGAAACTATCTTTACTGTCCACGTCAAATAGGAAACTATCTTTACTGTCCACGTGACTTTTTCACACGTCCCCATTCCTCTTTAAAAGCTGCGTTCTTCTTCCTTTGTTGATTGCTGCTGTGAATTAAGTTCAGTAAAGCCTTAGTGAAAGGTTACTAGCTTTCTTCTCTGAGCAACGTAACAGTCATTCTCAACTTTTTCCACATTTTGTTTTTGTTCTTGAAATTTTTTAAACAAAAGACACTTTTTAACTCTGGATGTGTCATTTAAATCATCATAGTTGAATGCTGGCTTTCTTTCCATAAAACTGACAACCTTTTCAATTTCAGTCCAGGTTTCATCACAATCATTTTTTTTATTTCTTTGTTCAATGTGACAGTGAACATTGGAGAATAATTTCTTTGGAAGATTTTATATCATACAATGTTGACTTTCCTATGTTGAACTCAGCCATTAGTTACAATGAACTTTCACCAACGTCTAGTCTGTTTAAAATTTCCACTTTTTGCAATAACTCCAAAGTCGTCCTTTTCCTCTTATTCCCATCACCTTTTGCACCAATAAAAGCCATTTGGGTGAAATAAGCATAAGCAATTATCCAAAGTAAATTTCCTGAAAAACAAATTTCAAATCAGTTACATGTCACCCAAATAGTTCAAATATATACATCAAAATCATGTCTGGATATGAGGCACTGCGAATATGTGATTTCTACTGTATTGTCTTTGAAATTCACTTTTTAAAAAAAAATACTATAAACATTTGTTCCTACCTGATATATTACATTAGTTAAATCCTATCAAATATTGTAAAATAGTTATTGGTTGTATATATTGGGGCTTAAGGCCATATCACATTGAAACATTGGTTCCTGTCTGATCACCAACATTGAATCTGGTCAGTACTCAGATGGGGTCACTGCTGAGGAATGCCAGGAATGTGACATGCCTACTAAGCTGGTAATGGATACAATCTCACTACTTTTTCTAACAGAAGACTTTGATATATGGCTTCTGGACTGACTGGTCACAAGAAGTTAAGCAATGTAGTGCCTGGTTAGTACTCAGAGGGGTGACTGTTGGAGAACGCCAGTCACTGTAGGCTATGCTGGTGTAGGCATAAGCTGGTGATATATACAATCTCGCTACTTATGCCAACAGAAGACCTTGATATGTGGGGGTGCTTCTGAACTGGGGTCGGGGGGGGTCGCAAGATCTATCTGAAGTTGGGTGAATGGAGTGAGTGCATATATTGGCATAAATTGTATGTTCATTTTTTTTTTTTTTTTTTTTTTTTTTCCAGTTAATAACAAACCCGTATGCAATTGCCTAAATGGTTATGCTGGAGAGAGATGTAACAGATGTTCCAATGGATATTTCAAGTATTACCGAACATGTGCCAAATGTATTTGCCACAACAACGTCGATCCACTGTCCCCAGATATCTGTGATCCGGATATAGGTCTGTAATTCTCATCCAGGATTTGGGTTTGGATTTTATCATATTTATTCTGTGGTCTGCAAGAATTGTTAGACTTAGAGATTAATGGCATTCCATTTTGACTTATTTAACATATTTTTCAGGATCTTTTAATTTTTTTGACAAATCTTCCATCTTGTCTGCAATTATGTTATACAGGGTTCGATGGATAAATTATCGTCTAAATAATGCAAAAATAAAAATAATACTGACATCTCATTTTAGCAGATACATTTACCAAAAATTACATAAAAATATCTTGAAATATGAAAGAGTAAATTTATTCAATAAAATCACCATTGGCTTAAACCACAGCTTCCAGACAACTTTGGAATCTCCTGCAACTCTTCTGAACATACTCATTGTTTAAGTTGGTGAATGCTGCCATAATCCTTGCCTTCATTTCATCTTTGGTGTTACAAGGAGGTTTGTTGGTGTCACAGTCTGTGTTAGCAAGATGTAAGGGGTTATGTGGTTGCAGAAATTGTCTGACAGCCATGACTGGGTTCTCCTGCTTGTGTGGTATGGTGTAGAGTCTAGTTGCCAGATATAGGATCTTCCAGCAGCCACCCTCTTGTCTCAGGGCAGCATGACATCCTCGAGGTATTTGATGTAGGCTTCTGTGTTGAGTTTGAGGCCCTCACCAACAAATTCAGGAGTTCTTTTCTTATCAGAACGACCAGAGTGAGTTTTCCACGCTGCCATACGTGATTGACACCCAACCATTCTGAAATGTTTGTATTGGTGCTTCCGGCATGAATGCCAAGCAGTACAGTATACTGTTTCCAAATTTCTGGCGGAGTGAAGTGCGTCAAGGTACTCTTTTTCTCACAGTGCCCAACTGACTCTACTATACTCTGCGAAAAAAACAAACATACATGCACGAAATTAAAAATATAAAAGGCGACAATTTAACCATCGCACTCTGTGTGTGTGTGTTATACATGAGTGAGTGAATACACATTATATATGTGTGTGGTTGTGTGTGCATGTTATATACATGAGTGCACACTCGCTTTGTGTTTATGTTTCTATGTGCGTATGTATATATTTTCTGTATGTCTGAAGTCGGACAATAAGTGTTTTGCTGACAGTCTGCTGTGATTAGAGAAAGAATTTTATTTAAAAAAAAAAAAAAAGATCCTTGTTAATTGCCCAAATAATTCATTCTGGCTCTTGTTATGTAATTAGAAACATTATAGAAATTAGTTTGTGATTATATAAAATATATATAATATAGATATTATATCTCTACAGTAATAATTATTGTATAATTGTAGACATTATAGAAATTAGATTTTCACTAATTTCAATTGCTTTTATTTTGTATTTGTTTTCATTTCTTCAAGATATTACGTATCCCACATTGTTTCAATACAGATTTTGCAAGAACAAGTTGTGTATTCCAAAGTTAATAATGAAACTGTGTGAGATTCATAAACGTTAACAAAAGGGAAAAAAAAATCCTGTGTTCAATCCAACCACAGTAAGGGTCACGTTGTAAAAGGCCTGGGGGCCACTCAAGGTAGAGGGTTACATTAGGAGGCAACTTGTGCAGATAGTAAGTGAAGGTAATGGTTAACCCTAGTCCTGAACAGGTTAAGATTGTAGTGATTGGGGAAACATCCACTTGGGAGTCAGTTTCACAGATAAATGGTTCACATGAGGAAGCTGTTTGATGGGAACTTCACCGATTGAATAGTGATTTTTTTTTCCAAGCGCAGCTCAGATGTGGCATGAGGCCGAAAGTATGGGGCACCCAGTGAGGATCGAACTCACTACTCAGTTGTAATCATTCTAGCAAGACAAGCTTGTTAACCATTACACCACCTCAAGGTGTCCCTTCACCGATTGAATAGAGAGGAGGGAATGTGAGTGGTTTGCTACAATGTAAATGGCATGGCGGGTCCTTGCCTTAAAGGTTACGCCTGGTGGAACCAAGAAATGGAGTTTGTCCATGAAAATAACTATAGAGCAGCAAAAGGTTTTGCCGCATCCTGTCTGTGGTAGAGAGGTTGGAGGGTGGGAAAATAACTTGTCCCCCACAAGGAGACACTTTTGGATTCTATCTGGAAACTATGGCCCGGGCAGCTGCCAGCCAAATATGTCTACAGTACTCCATTCTTGGCCTGACTTAGCATGAATTATGTTTCTCTTGCTAATGTAGATTTCTTTATTGCAAAAAAACATTCCATTTCTGATGACAATGGTTCAACAATGAAACTTTCAAAATATAAGTTTTCCAAATTGTCTTACTGCCAGGAATCAAGCTTAATGCCAATCATCTGGGTATGTAGTGGGAGAAATTAAGTTAGGTTGTTTTTTTTTGGGGGGGGGGGTCCCTCCCCAGGGTAATGTTATGTCAATATAAAATGCTTGTTATATTTATTCTAAAAGCAACTAATTTCTTTTTATAAAGAAAACAGGAAGAAAATTCTTCTCAAGTTGTGGGCTTTTTATGAATGAAGTGTGTGTCTCTATCTCTCTCTCTCTATATATATCTCTCTCTCTATATCTCTATCTCTCTCTCTCTCTCTCTCTCTCTCTCTCTCCTATCTCTCTCTCTCTCTCTCTCTCTCTCTCTCTCATCTCTCTCTATCTCTCTCTATCTCTCTATCTCTCTCTCTCTCTCTCTCTCTCTCTCATCTATCTCTATCTATCTATCTCTCTCTATCTATCTCTATCTATCTCTCTCTATCTCTCTCTCTATCTATCTCTCTCTCTATATATATCTCTCTCTCTCTATATATCTCTCTCTCTATATATATCTCTCTCTCTATATATATCTCTCTCTCTATATATATATCTCTCTCTCTATATATATATATATATATATATATATATCTCTATATATATATATCTCTCTCTATATATATATATATATATATATATATATATATATATATATATATATATATATATATATATATATATATATATATATATATATATATATATATATATATATATATATATATATATATAATGCCTGAATGTCCAAGAAATTTTCACAGAAAATATTCGTCCTCCGACAGGATTCAAACCTGTATCCTATACAGAACTGTCATTTGGCTTGACATACCTTAACCAATTTGGCTACAGAGGAAGGTTCAGTTAGCAAGGTCGAATTTACTGTCCTTTAAACTTCAATCTTCTATGAATCTCTCACGTACATTCATATCTGCTCATGGCATATCAAGTGTAAACAAATGACGTCACATGAAATGGACAAAGTCCAACAACTATTTTAAGACATTTTTATGTTTATACATTCTTTTTAGAGATACTAATATTTAAGTAAATGCTCTGTTTATAATATATATATATATATATATATATATATATATATATATATATATATATATATATATAATGGATCTTATCTATTAATTTGACAGATTTTTTATCACTTTAATGTTATTTTTAGTGGTTACCTATATTTGTATAGACACTGTTTATTTTTTAAGCAGTATCTTCATTTCTTTTCATCTACCCGATTCTCAGTTATTTCCCTTTAACTCCTCTCTCCAAGTATTTGTTCATCACTGCAGTTATCAGGTATTGAACTCGCAACTGTTTGGGTCCAGTCACTGGATCCAAACCAACGCTTTTATCATTTGTCACTTTGTTAATTGATGTTATTATCAGTGACAAATTTTATTTTTGTATTAGTCCTATTAATGCTCTATCTCTGATATTGAGCACTTTATTGCAAAAACTGCTTGCCTTGGGCCCTTTCTGCCATTTTTTTTTTTTTTTGGGGGGGGGTAATTTGTTTTTAATATAGTAACTGAGAAAACGAAGGGATGTACCCGAGTGGTGGATAACACCTCTACCAAACATTGGGCTTGTTTCTGGCTCAGAAGGGCATAAAAAGAGTCAAGATCAACATATAAACACATATGTAGCTAATTTTTGAATGTTATGTTTTCGATGTTTTTATTCATCTAAGTCTGAAAAAGATACTTTCAATAAAAACACATCTATGCAGAGGAAGGGATTAAGTCTTTTCTTACATGGAATGATAGCATTTCTTTCTTTACACTGTCTTTGTTATCACTATCATATTCACACATATCTATATATCTATATATATATATATATATATATATATATATATATATATTGCAGTGAAGGGAATGGAGAGGGTTTGTTACCATAAGCATGGAATGGCGGTTCCTAGCTGTGTAGGTCTGAGCTGGTGGAATTTAGGATTGTAATTCATCCCAATGTCTATTAGTGGTAAATATACATATGCAAAATATATATGCACACACACACACACATATATATATATATATATATATATATATATATATATTTTTTTTTTTTTAATAAAAAAAAATCCAAGAGGATAGAATACAGGTAGAACTCAATGTCCAGGGCAGAGTAAGGATATAATAATAAAATGGATTAAACACTAATATTCCATGGTCATAATTTATTCCATTGGAATCATAAATACAGTCCAATTCATCAGACCTTCAAATTCTTTTTTTGAGTTTGTAGGTTTGATGTATTGATAAATTTTCGATTCCAATGGAATAAATTATGACCCTGGAATATTAGTGTTTAAACTTATTTATTATATATATATATATATATATATATATATATATATTATAGTGAAAATCTGGCAACATTTAATCTGTGGGATAAGATTTACAGAATAATTCATCACTTACAATGTTGTCTAAGCGCTTTTGAACTCTTTCAAAGCGAGACAGAGAGGATTGGGCAGCAATTGTTTGGACTGTTGTCCTCCTCTTTATTGCCATATTCATGACTTTTCGGCCATTGTATGCTCTGGTCTTCTTCCAGTGATTAGAATTTCAAACTGGACCTTTTATTTCATCCTTATGGCAATAAAGATGAGGACATCAGTCCAAACACTGTAAATAGTTAAAATACAACATACCAGTAATAGACAGATACTGGAGAAGGTCAGAGGGTACAATGGCCAAAACGTTGTGAATATGGCAATGAAGATGAGGACAAGAGTCCAAACCATGTAAATAGTCTAAATAATTATAATACCCCATCTCAGAAATATAGACAGATCTTGAAAAAGGCCACAGCGTACAATGGTCCAAACATTGTGAATATGACAAACGATGTAAACAATTACAATACCTCATTGCAGAAATATAGACAGCTATGGCAGCAAGTCTTTTGTGATGGCATTGAATATACATGTCCCATTTGAGATTTGGAGTGACCTTTTGAACTTTGTAGGCATTCAAAGCAAGGGTGATCTTTGGGCATATGACCACGCATCATGTTTAGTTCAGATTTAAAGATTTTTTTTTTTTTTTTGTATAGAAAAGACCATGATTTTCTTTAGTATTAGTAAAACTTAATGTCAAATTAAGAATGTGTTAAAAATTGAATGTTTGTTTATTTTCCAGGAGCTTGCAGGCATTGCCTTTACAATACAACTGGTTTTTCCTGTGAAGATTGCTTACCTGGCTTTGTTGGGGATCCAATCCTGCACAAAAATTGCACTAAACCTAGTAAGTTTTGTCACTTTTACATTATCTCTTTGTCGTTCCTCATTACAAGAACTTTGGTTAGATACTTTTGAACTGATCAGGTAAGTAGTAAAATAAAGATTAAAAATAATTTGTCAGAATTTTTGAGCTGGGGAATTATCATTATTTCTTCAGTTTTATTTGTGAAATTATCTTTTATCTTATTTCACTCCAAGCAAGGCAATAAAGCCACTAAGATACAAGGGGATTGAGTCTGATAGAATATGATAAAAAGAGAGAACAGACAAAAATCAAGACGAAAGATTACAATTGACATTGCATTTAAATTTTTTAAGATCAAAGTTGACTGCTCAAGCCATGATCATTGACAGAACCTCTGTGGTGTGATGAGGTGACCACATTCTACACACTTTCTTTCCAACCACTGCTATAAACAACTGACATGAGCGAGAACATTATAACTTAGTGTGGAACATAGTTCAAAGGTCAATCTGTGCCAAGCGATTTAACTGTGTATTTTAACTCTATAATCATAGCAACAGTCCCAATACCATTTTGATCAGACCTCACATTATTCACTCTTTTTTTTTATTCTCTTTCTCTCATCAGTATATGAGGATCATGGCTCTCCCCAGCTTCTGGTATTTTGTCTCTCTCAACAATACTTACTCCTTTATATTCCTTCTTTGGTTGGACACCTTGTTATGGTTGTCTCACTAAAACAGTTACGACTGAATAGTGAGTTCAATCCTCACTGGGTACCCCATACTTTCGGCCTTGTACCACATCTAAGCTATGCTTAGAAAATCATTATATTCTCTCTTTGGTCCTGTATCTGCTGTTGATAATCTGTTGATTCTGACTTGTGAGTGATGAATTCTCTAAGCCATTTTTCCTTGCGTCTCTGAAAATTTTCAGCTATCCGATAGCAAAAGTTTCTTTCTGGTCTGTATATTTTGTGGTATTTTAAACATTCGTTGGCTGAACTGCATCATCGTAATTGGATGTCTTTTCCAGCTGTGATGAAATTGTTCAGCATTTATTGTCATAAACAGTGGTTTGAAAGTCTTGTCACCCCTAATTTCAAATTGCTGACAGGGTTAGGATAAGGGGATGAAAAGTCTTTCAGGCCACCGAAAGACTTTTCATCCCCTTACAAGATCATGGCTCTCCTCGGTTTCCTTTCTCTTATCACTTTCAGCATTACTTTGTTATTGTGGCACTCATTTCTCTGTTTGCTCAAGATGGGTGAGTTAGTAGAAACAGTTTGTTTTTTGTTCATCTATGCACCAGAAAATGCATCAAATTTTTTTTTATGTAACTGGAACCATTTGGTATAGTGTTACACCTACTAAGTGACCATACCCAAGGAAACACTGTTGGAAAAGACTTTAGATTTGAATAAAATTAAATTTTATCAACATTTGTACTATTAGTAAAAGGAAAGATTAAACAAAAATGATAAAAACATTTGACTTTTAGGTGATAAATGTAGGAAAAAAATCTATTTGTTTACATTTTTAGCATTGACTATTTTCAAATGGAGAATAAAAAGGAAATATGACAGACAATATGACATCGTATGTCGGAAAATTATTTTACATTTTAGCATAAAATGTTTTCAAACGAAAAAAGGAAATACAATATGTTGTCGGAAATCTATTTGTCTCAACTCAATTCAAAATTGTGAAATATTTTAAGATGTTTAAATTTCAGAGTTATCTTTTAAAAAAAATCAGTTATCAAAATGAAATGTCTAAAAAAAAAAAAAAATAAATAAAAAAAATACTTGTGGTAAAAAGTAAATATATGAAGTCATCAAAATGAGATAGTAGTGAGTAAAAAATTTTAAAAGTATTTGCCAGTATCTGTTTCACTTTAATGTTAAATATTACAAAGTCAGATTTTTTAAATTATATTATTTTTTGACTTTTTTAAAAATCCACTGGCCGTTATTTCTGGAGAGCTATCTCAGCTACACCATTTTCTCTCCCAAATGGTGGCTAGGATCAAAGTGTAGTATCTGCTCTTTGTAAGCTGCCGGGTTGGGTGTCTGTCGAACTCTCTGCTTGCAGAGAGGAACCCCGGGGAAGCTCCGCTGAAGGGTAGGGTTTCGTTGGGGGAGGTTGATGGAACTGGCCCGCCTCAGCGGGTTTGGATGGTTATTTATTTTTGGCTGGGCCTACGGGCTCAGAGATACCCACATTAAAAAGGCCTTGTGCCACATTCGATCCCCGTGGGTGGATTGATAAATACCATTTTCTCTCCCAAATGTGTTATCCAAAGACACACAAACTAAACAAAATTTGGATATTCATGTGACAATTTCTTTTTTTACTAAATTGTTAATAAATATGGTATTAATTTATAGTTGACAATTTATTTGAAAGTTTAATGATTAAATTCTAAATCAAAGTCATGAATTCTATGACTAAATTACCTTTAAAAGCTAAAAAAATAACTTTAGGTGAATAATCCCTACTTTTTTAGCCATCCTTCTTTCAGCAAGACTGGACTTATCATCATTGACCAGAGATGCAGGCTGAAACATGCGCACACGCTGAGAAACTGTTTTTTCTCGATCAGGACCTAAGACAATGACATTCTCTCTTTACAAAATTAAAATTTTATCTGAATAATTTTGACAATATTTCACAGAATCAGAAAGGCAAGTTCCAATTTCTGTTGGGTTTGTTATATTTACTTTTTCACAAATACCATTGGAAAAGATGTGAATCCGCCTCTTCTCCCCCCAGATATGGGTTAATTATAGTAAAACTTGTATCACTAAACCATTATTGTCTCAAAAAAAAAAAAATTCTTACAATCTAAGAAAATATTTTCTAGCATTAAATAACCTGCAAAGGGTTGATAAACCATAAAATGAATGAATCAATCAATTATTTTAGTGAAATATATGTCTGATATTGATGTTTTAGTGGATAATATAGTTTATTTTAAAAAAACAAATTTACACAAGGATGACTGTACTACAGGGTCATATTATACTCAAGGACCACTTGTTTCCTGTTTAGGATTGGGTTTCTGCTTCCTTCTAAAGTCTACTTCAATTCTATACTCCTAATGTCTGTGCTTGAACTCTGAAATTTTATTCACTAATTATTTTTTCACTCCTCCAAAATAGGAGTAGATAGATTCACCGATTGTCCAGTTCACACACCTCCACAGTCTTTTAGAAGAAGAGTAGAGGTTTATCCCTTGTTTCCAGTTTAGGATTGGGTTTCCGGTTCCTTCTAAAGTCTACTTCAACTCTGTACTTCTAAAATTTTCGACTAAGCTCTGAAATTTCATTCACTAATTAATTTTTCTTTTCTCCCAATAGGAATAGGTAGGTTCATCTATCGTCCAGTTTATGCTCCTCCTCGCTGTTGAACAGGAGCAGAGGTTTATCCCTTGTTTCCTGTTTAGGATTGGGTTTCCAGTTCCTTCTAAAGTTTTCCTGTTTCTAACATCACCGGGTTTTTTATTCAGTTTTTCTTTCCTCCCAAAGGTTCTATCGTCCGTTCTCAGGTCTTTTGAACAAATTTATCCCTTGTTTCCTGTTTACTTCCTTCTAAAGTCTACTTCAAATCTGTACTTCTAACATCACCGACTGAGCTCTGAAATTTTATTCACTAATTAATTTTTCTTTCCTCCCAATAGGAATAGATTGGTTCACCTATCGTCCGCTTTACACCCCTCTCAGGTCTTTTGAACAGGAGTAGAGGTTTATCCCTTGTTTCCTGTTTAGGATTGGGTTTCCAGTTCCTTTTAAAGTTTACTTCTACACTATATTTCTAACATCTCCCACTGAACTCTGCAATGCTATTCACTAATTAAATCTTGACCTCTTCATGTCTAGAGCTAAGCTGTTACCTTTCCACCTAGCCCCATGAATTTCACTTCTTCTTTCTTATGCTAATACAACTTCACACAGTAACCCTCTACCTTGAGTGGCTCTTGGACCTTGCATTGGGTGAACCTTAGTAAATAAAAAATATATAAATTAAATTTTTGTACATAAATTGAATTTTTGTACATAAATTGACATTTTATCATTTGATATGTTTTTTGTTTTTTTTTTTTTCTCTAGATTCTTCTTCAGCACCTAAAATTCCTGCGAGCCATTCTAAAGCCTCCTTGCCACTCAGCTTAAAAGTCGGTCTGCCTCTGGTAATCCTCTTTATCTGCATTATCATTGGTATTCTAATTCTCCAGCGTCACCGATTCTATCACAAATTACAGCCTTTCTGGACCATTGAACTGAAAGACGACCATGACAGTGTGACCCTAAGTGCAAATGATGGACAAGAATTTGGTGGTGCCTCTTTGAGCAGCCGTGCTGCTTCCAATCATGATGATATGGACTTCTATGCCAAACACATCAGCCACCAGGGAGGAATGCAATATTCACCTCTGAGAGAAACTATGTAATAATAGCCATTTGCCACTAAACTCCTTCAATGACAGCTGTACGGATTTTGATTGTAGATCTTTATTTTTCAAACAACTCCAAAAATATGAAACGAGTTTTTTAAAAATATTTTTTATGATGGATTTTTTTTAAATTGCCTTTTTTTTCTTTTTCTTTACAGTCTGCTTTTTTTCTTTTTTTTTATTAAAAAAAAAAAAATTTTTTTATTAAAAAAAAAAAAACATACATGCATACATATATATATATATATATATATATATATATATATATACATACACACACACAGAGAGGGTGTCCATAAAGTCTCTTTACAATTTAAAAAATTTATTGCAAAAGAACACACAAAAATGAGTAGATATTGAATTTATTTTTTTTAATTTTTTTTTTTATTTTTATTTTTTTTTTTTTTTAACTAATTTAATCCACCTCCATATGGGCACCATTAGTGGCATGAAACACATCAAGACGATGCTCAATTTCTTGCCATATTTGATGTAGCTTAGCCTCATCAATGGTGGCAGTGTCATCAGTGATCATTTGCTTTAGATCAGTGATACCCCCGTATCTTTGTTCGATACACAATATCTTTAACATAACCCCATAGAAAGAAGGTCCTGGGGAGAGATATTTGGTGAATGAGGTGGCCAGGGAATTGACCCATCCTTCCAAATCTACCTGTCTGGAAATGTTTGAAACCCACAAACATGCAGACCCCAATGTGGTGGTGCGCCATCTTGCTGGAAAATGATGGTTGGTTGGAGACCCTCTAGTTGTAGTGCCACATCAATTGCCTTTGTAATATATTTTTTAAATTCTAAAGAGACTTTATAGGCACCATATATATATATATATATATATATATATATAGATATTTAAATGGTAAAGTAGAAAAAGGTTTTTGTGTGACATGTTTTGTCCTTTAGGACTTCATCAGGCTAAATCTGTTAGATTGGTGTGACTGTATATGCGCACAAACAAGAGGTGCTGGAATTTTTTTTTTATATATATATATATATATATATATATATATATAATATATATATATACAATAAAATAAAATAGTTTAGTCAATACTAACACAGTAAGACTTGCTCAACAATAAGCTAACTCTTGAAGGGGCAGTTTACTCTATCACGCGTAATAATTGTCACAAAATATATATAGGAGAAACCTCAAGGAATCTACATAAGAAATCATATGAACACAAAAGGGACATATTACAAAACAATGCAGTAGTTGCTCATTATTATGAGACTGGCCACAATTTTGATATGAATAATGCTACTCTGATCAAAGGAGAAAACAATTCACTAAGATGAAAATGTATAGAGAGTGTCTTGATTGCAAGATCATAGACAGTAAATTTGCACCCTGGCTTTTACAACATTTCACCATTCCTAACAGAACTTCTATTATCACAGTGTGGGATGTTTAATAACAAAAGTCATGGAAACAAAAAGAACCTAAAGGAAACCAGCTTGATTATATACAAAAAAAACATTTAAATTCCCAGCATCCCTCATTCATGCAGATGTGTAGTAACACTGATGTAACAACTTTAGTCCAATGTAAACGACAAAATGCATCACAATGAAACTTTTTTCCACTTTCTCACATTTTTTCCCCCCATTATTGTTCTGGATATATAAAAATTTATTTATCATTCAATCTGTGTGTGTGTGTGTGTATGTATAATATATATAAGTCTGACAATTATTTTAATTTATTTTCTGATTATACATTAAATATTAGTATCCATATAAATAATGTATAAACAAAAAATAAATATGTAATTTTTCTTTTTTTTTCTTTTTCTTTCTTTCTCTTTCTTTCTTTTTTTCTCTTTTTTCTTTTTTTTTCTCTTTCTTTCTTTTTTTTTTTCTTTTTTTTTTTTTCTTTTTCTTTTCTTTCTTTTCTTTTTTTTTCTCTTTCTTTCTTTTTTTCTCTTTCTTTTTTTTTTTTCTTTCTTTTTTTTTTTTTTTTTTTTTTTCTTTTTTTTTTTTTTTTCTTTTCTTTCTTTTTTTTTTCTTTTCTTTTTTTTTCTTTTCTTTCTTTTTTTTTCTCTTTCTTTCTTTTTTTCTTTATTCTTTTTTTCTTTTTTCCTTTTTTCTCTTTTCCTTTTTTTTCTCTTTTCTTTTTTTTTCTTTTCTTTTTTTTTTTCTTTCTTTTTCTTTTTTTTTTTTTCTTTTGAGAACTTTCTTTCTTTTTTTTTTCTTTCTTTCTTTTTTTTTTTTTTTTTTTTTTTTCTTTCTTTTTTTTTTTTTTAAACAAGTTTCTCTTTCAAATCATTTCAATCCAAGTATTATATCACCAAAACTTTTTTTCTAATTGTGAGAATTGATAGCATAGAAAATATTTAATTCAGTTCAAACAATTTAAATTCAACTTTTATTTAAACAAGTTTCATTTTTTCAAGGTACACACCTTTTTTCTTTCTAAGTTTACTGGATTCTTTTTTTTTTTCTTTTTTTTTTTTTTTTTTTTTTCCTTTTCTTTTTTTCTGCATAATTTTTGCAGAAAAGTTTTTCTTTAAAACATTCAAACAAACAAAAAATATTAATGGTTACAAATATTAAACATTTACTTGCAGGGAGTATGAGACGGTTGATTTTTTTTTTTTTTGTTTGTTTTAACTCCCATGATTCCATGGTGTGATAGTGTCAGCTTTGACATAATGGTGTCTATAATCATAACACACTTTGTATTTATTTCTAAATATGAGCTCTCTAAATCTTTGTTTTAATTTTTTAAGCACTTCAAGTCTTGTCAACCAAGGTTTATGAGGCTTTGTGTTCATTTACCTTTGCTGGGTAACTTTAATTTTGCAAAATCTTAACCTAAAAAAATACTCCATTTCTACTCTTCTTGATTTGCTTATTCTTTTTAATGTGTGTAATAATGTCAGAAATCTTTAGCTAAACTTACAGAAAAGAATGGATAATTAAAGGGATTTTCATGGCACATAAATGGGATATTTTCTTTTTGCCTCTCTACAATAAAATAAATCAAGTTGTTTATAGAAAGAAAATTAATGTGTACTTTTTCTTCTGACTGACGAGGGACAAATTTGCATTTAGATTTTTTAATTACAAGACAACAAATTGCTTTTAGATTTTGGCTAAGATCCAAGTATAGGAGTAGTTGTGTGTTTTTGTTTCATTTTCATCTGCCTTCTTTTGAAATGAAAACCCCCCACCCACCCAAATGATTAATAAGAATAAAAACTCTGCCTTTTTAGTTACCTATTGAAATAAATAACTTTTACATTTTTTTAGGCATGTGCACAGACATACACACAAAGGTAGCAATAAATAAAATTAAATATTCAACTTATCTGTCCCTACTCAGAGTTTCACAGATATGATATCCATTTGTAATGAGGATGTAATATGGCATGTATGAAATTAACAAAAATACCAAATGTATACAAAATTCTCTTACCGGAAATATTCTGGATTGGCTAACTTTTCTAGTTTTCTAATTGAGTTCTGGTTGTAGGAATTTCTGAGTTGATATCGAACTACATAGGATTCCAAAATAGATTTACAGAATTATTAGAGAATTTACAGAATTAGCTTAATGACTTCAAACATTTTTTTAACCATCTGGATGACATCTTTCCCTGTAATTATGAAATAGGTCATTATTCTTCTAAAATTTAAATTATTCTCTTATTTTGTTTTTGACATCTCATTACAGCAGATCTATTCTACAGCCTTCAAGGGAATCAAATATGCCTTCTGGAATTTTAGGAATTTCTTATAATTTAAGAGTCTATAAAACTCATTCCATGCATTGTTTTCATTGCCAATCCTTCTTCAGGTATAAAATTTGTAAGAATTTCTTTCCTTCAAGGGCTTACAGCCACTTCAGGTTGAAACACCAGTGCTCATACGATCACCAAAAGTTAAGCAATGTTGAGCCTGGTCAGTTCTTAGATGGGTGATCACTTAAGAATACCAGGTGTTGCAAGCTTGGATGTTTGGGTGGTGTAATTGGAAATCTGAGATCTGAGTTCCAATTTTAGTCGTCTTTACTCCAGGGAAAGATATGAATCCACTTTTTCTTCATCTCCCAACACCCCCACCCACTATGAGTTAATTAGTAGGACTTGTATTGATGAATCATTATCTCAAAAAAATATTCTTAGTCTAAAAATACTTTCTGGCTTTGAATAACTTGCAAATGGTTAAGCTGGGGTGGGAGGGAGAAACAACTCAATCTCAATAATAGCAACATTGAAAAGGAAATTTTTCGACTTCAGGTTCACAGATATTTACTGCTGTCATGAATTTGATGGGAGATGCAGGGGAAGTCCAACAATGAAGGAATTCGATTGTCATATGAAGAAAAGAAAAAAAAAAAATGGACAGTTCAGTCATTTTTTTTTTTTTTTTTTTTTTTGTTTAATCACCTCACCCCAATCAAGGCAATAAAGCCACTAAGATGCTAGGAGTTACTGAGTGTTAGAAAATATGAGAAAAACTATTATCCTGGAGAGAGGACAATAAAAGAACAAGAATTAGGATAGAAGATAACGACTGACATTGCATTTAAATTTTTGAAGATCAAACTTGACTGAAAAGCAAGAAACCGGAATAGTTTCCATAAATGAGATGTGTGAGAAAAGAAACTGTTAGTTACTTCTATCCATTTCAACTGTAAAAGGATGAGATCTTGTTGTCAATCAGTTAAGTGCCATACATGGTGTATGCTTGGGCGATTATGTCTCTTTTGATTCATGACTGACTAGACAAAAGATTTCCTGCAGTAGGTACTGCACTTAAATTCATAGTCTCGATAACGGCGGAAAGTTCATCAGAACAATTACCATGAAAGTATTTATAGAAAAGTCACAGGGAAGCTATGTTATATTGGTGGGAAAAGTTTTCAGATCAAAGTTGAGACATTTCAATTTGTCTTTGTAGCGTAAGCACGGACGTCCAACTGAACACTTGGAGTTTAGTAGTTCTCCATACAGCGCCTTTTTTGGAAGCCTATACTCATCCATTCTCACAACATGACCAGCCCACCTAAGTTGTATCTTTGCGGAGAATGGTTTCATCGCCTGTGATGTTGTTACATTTCTTCAGTATTGCACTATTCTTGACCCTGTCATTCCATTTTATATCACATATGGCACGAAGACAGCACATGTGAAAGGCGTCAAGTTGATTTATGTGCTTGCAGTACAGGGTCCAAGTTTCAGCACCATAAAGAAGAGCTGAGAAAAATGACCGTTCTGTGTATGTCAATCTTTACTCCGAGAGACACGTCTTTGGTTTTCCATAACTTATGTTTAAGATTACCAAATGCTATGCTAGCTTTGGATATTCTGGATTGGATCTCTCTGTCCATTTTTTCCATCAGAAGAGACTGTTGATCCAAGATTTGTGAACGCCTCAACAGTTTTTAATGCCATACCATCAATGAAGACGGTCAGATTTATGAGAGATGGTTTGCCTAGTACTGGCTGATACATTAGCTCAGTCTTCTTTATGTTGATAGTAGGCATCTGTTTATTTTTATTGGTGAAACTGGAGTGACCTCTCCACGGTGATGGTATATGGAAGCTATGCACTGCCCAGACTATATGACCCTCCCTACTCTTGACTATACCAACAAGATCCAATAGAATACAGAGCATTACATGTAGGGGTGAGTTGGCTGCTAGAAAGTTATCAGTGACAGCCTTCGGGGCTTCACTCTCAATTTTCTGTTTGGATTTACTTCCATAGCCTTTTCCATGTTTGGAGATGACCACAAGGTGGTAGAGGTCTAAAATCAGGGCTTTCCTTCCAAGTCAGTAACTAGTACTAGTTTGTTACTACTGCTAATATTTGTTTGCATATACTCATACTTTTTTTGTGCTGTATATATTTTAAAAACAAGGTATTCATAAGAGGTTACTTAAACTCAATAATTATATGAAAAGGGGAGTAATTAGTATTGCTTATAAACACTGGTCAATAGTTTACTGAAAACTGATTTTTTTGTTAATTTAGGCTAAGAAAAAATAGTATGAAAGAAGCTACAAGTTAGATTTACTAAACTCAAAAGTTTATTGGTTAATAAATATATTTCCCAATTTTTAAATATCTATTTTTAGGAGGGGAAAATATTGTTAATCATTTTCTAAAGTGAGCTTTCAGTTGTAGCAAGGATATAGCTGTCCCCCATTTGACAAGCTGGAATAGTGCTTTAGATAACATCACTGATTGGTTAATAAATGCTGATGTGGAAATTTGAATTTAGAGCTTCTGTGAGTCTACTTCTGCACAAAAATGAGGCGATTTCTGCGTGAGCTGATGTTTACACTGAATTGAGGTTTTTAGTGATATTGAATTTTTCTACAATTTTAAACGGGGGTTCCACATACATGCACACACATTATTTTCAGATAGTGTATCTGTAAAAGAAAATGAATTAAAAAGAGGAAGAAAAACTATTCTTAGCCAATACGTTTCTTTGTTAAAGTCCCTCAAAGAACGAAATGTGTTAAGAATTTTCTGTTGTCTTTTTATTCAACTAATACACACACACACACACATATATATATATATATATATATATATATATATATATATATATATATATATATATATATGAGAAAAAAAAGGACTCGTTTCCAAAAGCAGGCATGAAAATAAATTCCTACTACACCACATCATGACCAAAAAGACTCAATAAAATCACAAAACCTGACTATAATAAACCTTATTACAAATATCAAAACTTAGAACTGAAAATATATATATATATATACACACACACACACACTGCGTGCCATCTGTGGAGTTAATCTTCAATATAGGAGATCTAACGTAGACCTGTTTAATAGGTGTAATATTGGAGGAATCAGTGGACTGGTCATGTCTTGATAATGTCTGATGACTGGATACCCAAGATCCTAATGTACAGCCAGTTAGATCAGGGTTACAGGAATGTAGGGCGCCTATGGCTAAGATACAAAGACAAGCTGAAGAGCAACTTGTCAGCTGTCAATATACCTCATAACACCCTTGAGCACTTAGCCTTGGAGCGGGTAGAATGGAGATCAACATGTTTTAGTGGACTCAGCAGTTTTCAATCAGCTTGTCTGAATCATCTTCAAGAAGCAAGTGCAAGATCTAAAAGGTCAGCCAATCTAACAGTGATCTCATCCCACAATCTTTACTCTTGCTCCATATGTGGCCTCCTTTGTAAATCACTAACGAGTCTTAAGTGCCACTTAAGATTTTCACTCAAAATTTCATAACTGAATCAATTGTCAGATCCTCTTGTGTCAAAACCAACAGGAGAGTCCATTAGATAAACACATTTAGTGTTTTATAAGGAGATAATAAACATTTCAATCTCACATGGTTGTTGCAAAAGTATGTTGCAATTAAACCTTTGTCATAGAAAAAATGATTTGGTGAATACAAGAGGGTCCCAAAAGTCCATTGGCCTGACCATTTCAATTTCCCTAAATATGGCCAAATGTCAGATCCCCCCCCTCCAACCATAATCCTTTACCACCACCACCACCCAATTTTCATACAGTTGATCTTTTGTTCATTGTGTGACTTGTTTTGTGCAACAAATTACACAGCACTTATTTCAACTCGCCACAGTACTTAGAATGGTTACTTCATTACTTATTTCATAACTTATCTAAAACAGCAAATTGATTATTGCATTACTTAAATTAGTTTTTCAAACCTTATAAAAGAGGGGTTAAAAGCATTTAAATCGAATGTTAAAAAACTTGTAATGGCACAAATTTATTAATTATAAACAAATGCAAATTGTTATAACCAATGTATTGTCTGTCTCTAATCTTTCAGTCTGTTACGATATCCTTTTTTTTTTCTTTCTTTTTTTTTTTTTTTTTTTTTTTTTTGATGTCATTGAATAATTCAGTTGGGAAAAAAATTTGCTGCCATTTTTTTATTTGCCATGAAACAAAGTAAAATGTCTTTTTATTGAAGTTCTGTTTTTTTTTTTTTTTTTTTTTTTTTTTTTTTTTTCAATTGATAAAATGTTACGAAAATGTAAAATTGGTCTTAGTTGGCAATAATATAATTGACAGATGACTATAAAAATACTTTGTTGATTATTGATGGCTAATTTGTTGAAATAATTCACTGACTTGTTTGCATCATGTTTTAAGTTCTCTGAATATCGGTGCTGCCTATTTTAATTGTGTGATCAATATAAAGACAAAGGAATTGAATGTCTAATAATGTTAGACCATTTTCAAATATTTGGATATTACAGTCTTTAACTACACAGTACTTATTTTGATTAACCACATTACTTAGAATGATTACTTCGCTACTTATGTAAAAACAGTCTTAGTAATGACGTAAATGACATAGCTATAAAAAGGCAGTGTTGATTATTTATGGCTAATTTGTTTAAATAATGCACTGACCATTGTTTGTGTTACATGACAATAACTTAAGTTTTAATGATGCACTAAAATAAGTAACCAAGTAATCGTTTTAAGTTTTCTGAAAATTGGTGTTATTTTTTTTTTTTGTGCGTTAATGTTGCCTCCCAGAGTTTCTCAGATTTTTATTAGTAAATGGAGAACAACCTGTTGTGCATATTTTAAATATGTTTTCTTTATTGTTAAATGGTTAAAGGGATATTAAGAAATGAGTGGCAGCTAAACAAATTGGTACTTAATTACATTTACTTATAAAATCTGAAATAACATATTGTATGTGATCTCACACATATTTTCCTGTATTATTATGCTATAGATACACACACAAACACAGGGTGAGCCAAAAGTATGTATACACTTTAAAGTGTTTTTTTTACATTTGTTTAATCTTATAAGTACTCAAAATGTCCTCCTTCAACTCTGCAACATTCCTTGAACTTCTTCAAAACACTGTGACATACAGTATGACATAAATTCTGATCTGTATCAATAAAAGCTTCCAAGACAAACTCTTAATTTTTCTATGTGGATTTTTCTCATAAGCCTTATTCTTTGCAATCGCCTGCCAAAAAAAAAAAACGTCCATTGATGTTCATTCAGGTGAACACCGTGGCCAATCAATGCTACTATGTTGTCTGATCCAATGTCGTGGGAAGGTTCAATCAAGGTAGTTCCCTTTCTGCCAAAGTATAATGAGGAGGTCCCCCATCTTGTTTGAAACATAGTTTCGTAAAGTTAGCTCTGGTTCTGATTTGTAGCACTACCACATGAAAAAAGAAGAAAATATTGCCGTCATTATATAAATAATTAAATTGTATACCTACTTTTGGCCACACCCTGTATAATATTTTTTTCTTTGTCATGTGATTATATTCTTTTATATGCCAAGTCTTTTCAGAAAATGGGTAATCATGGCTCTCCACACTATCCTGTCTTTTGTTACCAAGTAATTTTCTACTCTTTACCATACTGATTCATTCAATCACCAAAGTTAAACAATATCAATCCAAGTCAATACCTAAATGGGTAACCGCTTGGAAATACCAGGTGCTGTGAGGGTGATGTAATGGATAATGGCTCAGAAGGAGAGTCAGGGTTGTTACACACAAGTTCTACTGGGGAAAGGTATGAATTGCCTCTTCTCCCTCTAGGTATGGGTTAAATAGTAAGACTTGTATCTGACTATTATTATTGCCAAAAATTGTTATTCAATCACCGCCAAAAAAAATAATTATTCTTTCAATCCAAAAATGTTTCAGATTTAACTAACCTACAAATGGGTTAAGCTGAAAAAAAAACCCCAAAAACAAATCAACCATTCACATAAACTTTTTAGCTTGGTTACTCACTATTTACCTATATTCTCTTGCTTTCAGTAGGTCTTGTGCATGTTAAATTCTCCAGGCTCTCTTTCCTCATTATTTACACTAGGAATTATATTAATGTGATGTATCTTTACAAACCATTGTTTTATGTATCCTGTCTAATGTTTTACTTAAGGTATCTTTGAAGATCCTAGCAGTCCTTAAACATTTTAAGGGCTGTCTGTCAGGTTCTTGCCTTATAAGCCTGAAAATCAGAATGGTGCCCTGAAGGAGCAAAAAAATTATCAATGGTCGGGAATTAAAGTTCGCTTTACTGAGAGAATTAGATCAGTTATATGTATAACTAACTTAAAAGCCGCACTCCATGTGAACTTTTAAGTTTGTTCCTGTAGAGGGCTAATTGGGCCTCCAGCCTAAAACTAAAAGGACTTCTGGTCTAGCTTAGAAAACAGCAATTTTGAAGAAATAACTTTGAGTTCCTCAATTCACTCCATGGAACTTCAAAACCTCACTTTAATTCTGATTCTGGCTATAAGTCCAATTCTAATGAAAAGACCGATTTGGGCTGAAATTCCAATTCATGCCAAAAATTGAGTTCTTGAAATCACAAACTCTGCAGAACTTCATGTCACGAAACTCCTCACTTTAATTCTGATTCTTTGGTGTTTTGAAGAAATAAAACTGATTTCCTCAATTCACAAAGTTTTGGAGATATTTTAAACTGAATTTAAAACAAGAATTTTTAATTTCACAAAGTTTTAGTGTTACTTTAAACTAAATATATTAAAAACTTAAAATCACTAATTTTTTTTTTTTTTTTTTTTTTTTTTTCAGTTATTGTCAAATTTGAATTTTTAACTGTTCCCTCCTCATCCAGATACAAATCCCAATGCTGGATGTTCAAGCACCAGAGGAAGGGCAGATTTTCAATCTCGGAATCATCTTGATTCCAAAAAAAGTATATGTCTATATACAGCAAGTTTGGCCTGAGTTAGAGGGCTTTCAAACACACAGACAGGCAAAATCTTTATTTGTTTAGAAAATAGATTAATTTCATTGTTAATGATTCTTTAAACAAGTGTTAATCTTTTTACTATAGAAATGCTCTGTAAAAGATTTTACTATATGAATAGTTACACTTTAACAGGCCCAAAGTCATCTCAAGTAGTTAAAAAATGACATTCAAATTTTGACTTTAAGTCCACTTTTAATTCTCCTATATTCAGTAATCATAATTCTTCTTGTCCCTAAGTTAGCATGTACATTAGACCCTGTGATTACCTCTGATAAATAATGGACCATTCCATTATGATTGCAAAGAAAGGCGGAAGAAAAAAGATACATCAGGGACACTGTTTGGTTTTTAGCAAGAAAAATAATGATATAGGTTAGTGTTTTTTTTTTCTCTCTCTCTCTCTCTCATATCAGTATAAAAGACTTTAAAAATTACATCAGAAATATATATTTTTATATAAAATATATATATGTGTATGTATGTATGTATGTAAATTTTGTCACTTAGCTGATAGATATACTAACTTTAGAGTTTCATAGAAGGATTCTCCAGCAACTGCTTCGTCCACTCATCAGGGGATATCAGCAATTGGCTTTTTATTTTTTCGTTTTTCTTTTATATTGCATTGAAAAATAATTTATGCATTTTTCATTGGTACTAAGTTGATTTTTCTTTCATTATGTGCATATGTCTAGAATATCATGGTTATTTCTCTGCATTTTTCTTGTCTCTTTATACTCTGTGGTGCAGATAAATCCAGAAAAAGTTAATAGATAATATTTTTTATATATATATATAAAGACATTTTTATGTTTGTACATTCTTTTTATAGATACAAATATTTAATTAAATGCTCTGTTTTATAATAAACAGTATTAATAACATTTACCAGCCTGAATGTCCGAGAAATTTTCATAGAAAATATTTGTTCTCAGAGAGGAATCGAACCTGTATCCTATATGGAACCGTCATTTAGCCTGACGTGCCTTAACTGATCAAGCTATAGAGAATCATTCGGTTAGCACGGTCGAATTTACTGTCTTTAAATTTCAATCTTCCACGAATCTCTCACGTACATTCATATCTGCTCAAAATGCATCCAAATGTAAACAAATGACGTCACACATTATGAAATGGACAAAGTCCAACAATTATTTTAAGACATTTTTATGTTTATACATTCTTTTTATAGATACAAATATTGAAGTAAATGCTCTGTTTTATAATAAACAGTATTAATAACATTTACCGGCATATAAATATATGGCACAAAAATCACTTGATGTGGCCACCAATTTCTCCAAGCAGGACTGGAAACTGGGACAGGCCTTGGCAGTGGCTGTCTTGAGAGCCTCTATGGTGTTGTAGGGCCTACTCTTCAAGACACTGCACACAAAATAGTTAAGGGGATTGCCGTCTGGCAACTAAGGTGGGGGCATAAGTTGGCTGGCCTGCAGTACGGCAAGCAAGTGGTGCCTCTTGAGCCCATGAGATTTATATTTCAAGACCTCCATGACAATACACTCAATTGTTCTACTTCCTAGGCAATATTTCTCCTCATGTTTTTTGCTGGGTTTTTTATGAGCTTTACGCTCTGATCAGAAATTGTCCTTTTTGCCTGAGGGTCCCATATATGCCTTTGCAAGGTTTTATGGTGTTTAAACCCGTCAATGATTTCCTTGGCTTTGTGACCAGTGCGAACGCTCTCTCCAACAGCAGCTTGACAGTATTCTGAACATGTCGATTTCTAAGCACCTCGTGTGTCAATGACCAGACAGTTACTGAGGTGCAATACTTTCTAATGACACTCTCGGAACATCACTACACTGTGACATCACAGCACTGTTGCCATGTAAAAATTCTGGATTTATCGTCGCCAACACACACACACATACACACAGAGGATGAGTGGAAAGAAGCTCCTTATTAAAATTATTAATAACTTTATTAATTATTGGTTAATTTTGATAAAACATATTTTTATTTTGCACAGTATAATTTTTGTGAGCTAGGGAAGGTTACTGAATAGAATAATCACACAAAGGTTGGTAATGAACAATAATACTTAGGACAAGAACAACACATATAAGATTCACCAGCAGTAGTCAACTGTTAGACATGAATCAAGTGAATTCCACAATGAATTTCTAACTGCAGGATTATCTACCACATCTATGGCTTTGTGCCACATCTGACCCCACACAGTTGGATGTGGCACAAGGCCAAATTTAATGTGGGGTATCCACGCCCATAGGCTCGGCCAAAAATTCCCCATAGACTCTGGGATTGGGTAGCTGTTTTCTGAGATGAGACTCTACCCTTCAACATAGCCTCATCTGGGGATCCTCTCTTCAGGCAGAGAATTTTTTACCAGCACAGATGGAGAGAAATCTCCGACTCCAGACCAACATACAGTATTTATGTGAATGAGAACATACCCATTATCGTCCATAGGTCTGCTACAACAATAATGATTGAATTAGTGCAGTTTTAAAATTCTACATAGGTACCAGCGTTGTCCACCAGCATTTGTAATTGTCTGGGTATATAGTTGACTGACTTCATAATTTCCTGTAGCTTTTGCACATTTTTTTCCAATCTGGATGTTGAAGGACGACTGATTCTGTGGGTATCTACTGCAGAGCCCTTTACTCATCAGCTTAGAATGACAATTTCTAATAGTTTGGGCATTTTTCTGAAGCTCAAGGTCTATGAACACTGCATCACCATCTCTGCACTTGTGCCTTGAACTGCCACACTTCATAATGGGATGCTAGCTAATCATGCTCATGCAATCAGGCTTTGTGCCTTCCTGGGCTACATTTATCACTC
Source organism: Acanthosepion pharaonis (assembly GCA_903632075.3). Classification (NCBI taxonomy): domain Eukaryota; kingdom Metazoa; phylum Mollusca; class Cephalopoda; order Sepiida; family Sepiidae; genus Acanthosepion; species Acanthosepion pharaonis. The sequence goes on along the minus strand of CAHIKZ030000213.1, from coordinate 1,145,807 downwards.
TAAAATAAAAACAGAAATTAGCAATGAATTTCTACCAATTTAAGGATTACAATATATTTTATTCCATGCAAATATAAGTAATTTTCAATAGGGAGTTTATTTCCACCCATATATATATATATATATATATATATATATATATATATATATATATATATATATATATATATATAATAAATTCCCAGATCAATTCTGTAGACAAGCAATTGATATACAATGACAATTGTAAAAAGATTTTTTCCAATTGTCATTTTATACCAATCTGTTTTGTCCACAGAAATGATCTGAGAATTTAACTATATTGTCGACATGGGGGGGGATTCCGTTACTATAAAGGTAATTTACATTAACCAGAAAAAATGCATCTATCTTTTTAAATTTGGATTTTTTAATGTAACTGTAACAACAAAAACCTTTCGATTTCATTTTTGCCTTAAAAAAGTCAGAAGACGAAACCCGTTGGCAAAAGCTAAGATTTTTTCCAATTTTCATTTTATACCATATATATATATATATATATATATATATATATGGCAAGTTCCTAACACCAAAACAATGTAAAATGTCCATATAAACATATGTCCAAAAGGCCATCGTCATACCTCAACACAGAAAGTCATAACAAATGTTCAAAATGTCCTCCACTTGCTTCTACACACGCGTGGAACCTTTCAAATACTCCCACTTGGTGTCAAATGGTTTTGTAGGCTCCCATGACACATTGATGAAGCATCTCTGCATTATTAATGTCTGCTACATAAACCAATTGTTTTAGGTGGCCGCACTGATAAAATTCTAAAAGATTAAGGCCAAGAGAACATGTAGGCCATGGAACCAGTCCTCCCCTACCTATCCGTCTTTCATGGTAGGTGTCAGCAAGTGCATCGCAAACAATGTGAATAAAATATGCTAGAGCCCCATCATGCATGAACCACATGTGTCTGCATATTAGCAGGAGTACATTCTCTAGCAGGTCTGGAAGGGGATTTGAAATAAAGTTCCTGTAATCAGCTCTTGTAAGACATGCTGGCAGAACATATGGCCCTACCAGGCAATCACCTACAATTGCAAAAGTTCTCCTGTGGTGAGTGATCAAAGGGCAAAAGACCCTGCACATGTTACAAATGATATGCTCTTGAATTACCGACCATATGGTACTATGAAATGTACAATATGCTAGGACCACTTGATGTGTGCTGAGACCTAGATCATTTCCAACAGCCTGTTGTGTTCTTTGTGGTCAGGTATAGGAGCGGATCTTGGTCTTCCTTGATCCATAGTTAGTAGTGGCATGGAGCCTCTCTCAAATTAATTTAATTTTAGGTCTTATATCTATTCGTGTTTATATAGGCAAAATTGAAATGCTGTCTTATTTATTTAAAAGCAACAATTTTGATAGTCCAGAGATGTTGATTCTAACTGAAGATTGCCAGCATCATTTTAAAATTAATTCATACAAATTATTGTAAACTACACAAATTATAGTAAACTAGCAGGAGAGCCCGGCGTTGCCCGGGGATGTAACAGTAAGAGATAGATCAAGTATCGAACATCATAAAGACTGAAAAATAAAATTGACAAAGATTATTGTTTAAGGTTGACAGACACGCATGTCTTAATTAGTTTTGTTTTTTTTTTTACGAATTGGTCAAACTCAAACAAAAACATTGTTTTCAATCGTTATGAGTCTACCGATTGAATAGAATTTTATTATAAACAATTGTCTTGTGAATGAAATTTTTAAAGGATTCTGAATGTGAAAATAAAGAAAAATGTGTGCAAGACAATAAGAAACACTACCTGCCAAAAAAAAAAAGTGAAGTTTTGTTGAAATCGGTTGAAAAATGTAGGAAATCCGATCCAATATATAAACGAACAGACACACACACACACACACACACACAACCTGGGTTTTATAATAAGTATGATTATAGTAAGCTATACAAATTATACTAAATTCCTGATTGTATTTAGTCATTTTAGATTTTTAGAAATGGTGTGATGGTTGAGAAATTAGGGTTTAATTTTTTGGTGGTGGTGATATTATTCCTCGTTTTTTCCTGTGTACTGCATCTACTTGTTAATAAGCATTTTATAATGCCAGAAAAAAAAAACTTTACCTGTGTATAATGTGACCCCCTATTTTTTGCATAAAAAAAACTGCTCATAAAACTTGCTCGATACTCAAGTATCTACAGAGCGAGTCAAAAGTTGCACACCATAAGGATAATTTATTAAAAGAATAATTACACATGAAAATTTGATTTGCTAATTATTTAATTGTTATATGTGCTGTTCAAAATGTCCTTTTTCAAAACACATTTCAATTCTGTGCCTGCATAATTCATTAACACGTCAAAGAGTTTTCTCGATCATTTTACTGCATTCATATTTAATTCTTTCTTTAAGTTCCTCAATATTTGTTGGGCACGTCTGATAAACTGATTTCAAATGATAACTACAGAAAAAAGAAATCCAAACCTGGTGACCGCAGTTGGCCACTCAACAGGACCTCTCAAAACAAATTAGACAAAATATGATTAATTAATTAAACCCTCTGGTGTATAACTTTTGCCTCATCCTGTACAGTAAGACAAATAGAAAACCCATTTTTGCCAAATGAAAATCTTTTAAAAGAAAATCAAAAATGAATCTTGTATGTTGGCCACTACATAATATAGAAAGGCCATTGTATTGCAGCGTATTGTATTACACTGATGATTTTTTTTTTTTTTTTTTTTTAATTTTTTTCTGTTATCAGGTTGTGCATCTCAGCCTTTGAAAACAAAAAAAAATGTATATAATGTAAAAACAGCTCCATCTAAGGTTGGGCTAGTGATGCTGATGCTCAGTCTGTTTTAGAATTTCCACATATTTATATTTATAAACTTTTTTTCTTTTATTCTAATACTTATAAAAATTTCTTTCATTTTGTTTTTGGGCTTACGCCCGCATCGTGTTAAAAGATTGGTTCCCTTATGGACACCAAAATTAAGCCTATTTAGGAATGCCAAGTGCCATAAGCTTGGATGTGTGGGTGGTGTAATGGATAATGGCTCCAAGTTGTTAATCGGAGAGCTGAGTTCTAGTTCCCATTGGGTTTGTAATATTTACTTGTGAGCAAATACCCTTGGGAATGGTATGAATCCATCACTTCTGCCCCCAGTTATGGGTTAATTAGTAAGAACTGTATTGCTAAACCATTAATTATCTTTAAAAAAAAAAAAAAAAATATTTCTTATCTAAAAAATATATTTTGGCTTTAAATAACCTGCAAAGGGTTGATAAGCCATAGAAAACCAATCAGTCACTGATTAGCTACCTCGACTTGTCTTTTAGATTTATTTACATTCTCTGGGACATAAATGTATAGGAACTACTGTGGCTGCAAAGTGAGGGGTCACTTTATATATTGATTGTAATGTAGAACTGATCCCCCACTTTATATCCACATGATTTCTTTTGTTTATTGAATTCTTATTAGGTATGAATACACCTTCCCCCTCCTCCAGCAATAGATTTCTTCCCTTGTATCACTAAACCATTATCTCAAAAAAAAAAAAAAAAACTTACAATCTAAAAATATTTTCTGTCTTTAAATAACCTGCAAAGGGTTGATAAACCATAAAAAATGAATCTTTCAATCAGTTACAGTGGAACCTCAGTTCACGAATTTAATTTGTTCTTGAAGGCCGTTCATAACCTGAAATGTGCGTAAACCGAAACTATTTTTCCAATAGGAATCAGTGTAGAGAAAAAAGTCACAGTACAATAGAATTGGAAAAGAAAAGCACAGCAAAACACACAAATGTGTACAACGCAACGGTCGACTCAGAAATTATTCCGTTTGTGTTAACTCGGTTTGGCTATGTTGTGGAGAACTGAAATTTTGTTCGATAACTGAGGCATTTTTATCTCAAATTTTCTGTTTGAAAACCAATTTGTTCAACATGTGAGACATTCAAGAACTGAGGTCCCTCTGTATTTTTTTTTTTTTTTTGAAAACATTATTTTAATATTTAGTCATAATAAATTGTGATGAAATTAAAAAAAAAAAAAAATGGTTTGGGCTCCAAAAATGAAAAACAAACTTTGATAAATAATAAGCATTTTGAAATAAAAGCCAAAATAAAAAAAAAAATGTCATTAAACGCATAATTTGTGATAAAAAGCCAGAATAATAAAAACTGAGTGGATCTATTAAATTTTCTGATAAAAACAATAAAACAATTTTTATTGGTTTTTTTTTTTTTTTTTTTTTTTTTTTTTTTTTTCCCTTTCTCTCTCTTGTAAGTTCAATACAAAATCCCTAACAGCTTTACTAATATATCTTGATCATTTTCAAATAATTTTAAAACAATAAACATAAACAATCATAAAATTTCAAAGTGTATAAAATGTAAAAATGAATTTACTGAACTTGTCATTCTTTCTTATAACATAAAAAATGTCTTCTTTCATTTTTGAAAGCCTTATTTTAATGTTTAGATATCAGAAATCATGAAGGAATTTAGCAATAAAACACAGTAAAAATAAGTGCTGGACTCCAAACCAAAAATAAAATGGAATTAAATAGTGTTTTTTAAATGAATCTCTATAATAAAATGGAATTAAACTAGTAAATAAAATAACTTGGGATAAATAGCAATGATAGTAAAAAGTAGATCTATGGTGTGGTCCGAAAGTCTTGTCACCCCACCTTTCTTCCAGACTGTAGAAGCTCATGTCAGCCATCTGAAATAGAACAAATTATATTATGTAGGAGTGACAAAACTTTTGGACCATCCTGTACTAAACAAGTTTTGTGATCAGTAGCGGATCTACAATGAAACTTAAATTTCAGGGCCCCTAATCTATCCAGAATTGCTACATATTAATAATTAGAAAAATATCTTTAAAAATTCACATGGGAACACTTTATAATAAAAGTAAAGGCTTTAACAACAATGGTAAATTAGAATTAATACAAAATTCTGTTGGATATAAAATGGGGGATCTGTCTTCTATTAAGTAACAAACTGATCCTTACCTAGAATTACTACACTGATTATAATAAATATTTTTTTCTTTTTCTGTAGTAATTCTGGAGGGATCTATTTATTACTTGAAAACAGATCCCCCATTTTATACACAACAGAATTTTGAATTAATTCTAATTTACCATTGTTGTTAAAGCCCTTAAATTGTTTTTTTTTTTTTGTTTTTTTTTTTTTTTGTTTTTTTTTAAGTTTTATTAAAATAAGGCCATCTTAGTGATAGAATCATAAGCCAATGGGTTGCAGTAGCTTATGTTGGCCTTAGAATACACTTTAACATATATTCAGTCAAGCTAGCTGTGACATTAGTCTATCACGCCAGCCATCACGGTCATGCATCAAGGGTGGCAGCCAGTGTTAGAAAATCACTGGTCAATGCTGGGTGACCAACCCATCTTGTTCCGTGACTTGATGTCCAGAACTGTGGATTACTTGCAAGTTCTTGCTTTGCTTGCCAGCAGTGTCATGTAAGATTGTAGAAATATCAGAGATGGTTCCATAGAGCTATGATTTAGTCAGATGTCAGCATCCAAGTGTAGCGTCTGTCAAATTTAAACTCTAGAGATTTACTTAATGTCCTTCAGTGGCACCATACATCAACACCGCCTTTACAGTGGTGTGAAAGAATCTTCACTTGAGGTTGTCTGGTAGATCAACTTTCCAAATTACAGCCTTTTATTCAAATTGGACCAGGCTTTAGCTATGCAAATTTCCACATCCTTTTCAATAGAATTTATCTTGCTTCCTAGATATATAAAAGATTTGACTAGTTTTATTGATTAACCTGAGACAATTAGTATTGATCCCTGCTGGTTGAAGCCTATGAATTCAGTTTTAGAGGCATTGGCGTAGAGTCCAACATCGTTGGCAGCATTTTCTAAATGAAGTACAACTGTGGCATTGGTAATGGTGCCTGCAGTGAAAACTAGGTTATCTGCATGGTCAATATCTGTCAACTTTTTTGACGGATATCAATTTGTCTTCAAAATTCCCACGTAATTGATCAAATTTCAAAATTTTCAAGGAGGCTTGCAGCAGACAAACCCCCAGGGCTCGTTGAGTTCAATTCATAGCCTAGGTTTTGATAATTGGATCCTCAAATCTATTGTTACTGGTTGTGAAAGGGTCTCCATATCTATTCAAGCTTCAGGGCCCTTAAAACCATAGATCCGCCACTGTGATAAAAAGCATAATAATAACAATGACTAAATTAGTAATGATGAGCATTTCTTATTAATATCTGTCTATATCTCCGATATGAGATATTATGATTACTTATGTTGTTCAGACTGTTATCTTCATCGCCATACTCACAACGTTTCAGCTATTGTACACCCTGGCCTTCTTCAGGTGATTGTAATTTTGAACTGAACCCTTCTATTTTGTTCACCAGGGTAGATTGTTCTAGTTCCACATGTCATGCCTCTTCTGGATGTCTCGGTTATTTCCCTTTAACTCAACTCTCAAAGTTTTGGTTTACCACTGCTGTGGCCTGGTATTGAACTCACAACTCTTTGGGTCTAGTCACTGGATCTAACCAATGTCTTTATCCACTGGGCCATGTGTCCTTGAGGACATCCAGAAGAGGCATGGCACATGGAACTAGAACACTCCACCACGGTGGATGAAATAAAGAGTTTGATTCAAAATTCCAATCACCTGAAGAAGGCTGGAGCATACAACAGCTGAAACATTGTGAATATGGCAAGGAAGACGAGGATAACAGTTTGAATAATGAAATAATTCTGTATTGAATTTTTTTTTCTCTTGTAAATTCAATAGGAAGACCCTAAAGGGCTTTACTAATAGAATTTATACCCACTTGATTTTTTTCAAATAATCCTCTGCTGAAATCTCATTTTAAAATAATTTAAATTTAATTAAATTTAAATTAAATTAACATTGCTTAAATTTTAAATCTTATTTTAAAATAATAGTATGCAGTTGTAAAACTAAAAATGTAAGTGTTTCAAATTTAAGAGATGAATTTATTGAATATAAACTGAAAATTAACACTTTTTTTTTTTTTTTTTTTTTTTTTTTTCCCCTGAGAGCTAAGGTGAACTTTGTTTTTTAGTCAACTGGCCTAAATGGTGAAACAAATCCAAAACTCTTCCAAAAACCCTTTTATTTTGTTATTCAAAGGAGAAAAGAAAAGGCTTGACTATGTACATATTTTATTGTCTAATATTTTTATTTGCTAGAAAAAGAAGAAAAAAATCCAAATATTCACTAAAACGGTTTGCGCGCGAATTTCATGGCTCCTGATTTGCATGAAAATAATTCCATTCAATGCAAAGAATATAGATTTGCTAATTTGATTATCAAAAAAAAAAAAATCTTTGTATCTTCATTTTTTTAATCTATTTATTCTTTTCTTGTTTTTGCTGTTTTGCATCTTGAGTGCTTTCAACTTTGTAAAATATTCGGCAGCTATTTACATATCGGAATTACTCGTAAAAATAAACAAAGCAAAAAAAAAAAAAATTTGACAAGTAAATTGCAACGCACATAATTAGTTTAAAATACCCAGACTTTTTGGTGATGAATTTTTTTTAATTTTTTTTTTTTTTTAATGAATTTTGTGCTTCTGTTCGTTTTTTTGTTTTTTTTTTTTTTTTTTTAATTAGCCGATTAAATTATAAACCTTCTGTCAATATTGTTTTAGACATTGCTACAGAAATACACCTCTCCAAGAAATTAGCATTTTTTTTTTTTTTTTTTTTTAATTATCAAATTCACCCCAAGCAAGGAATTAAAGCCACCAAGACACTGGGTGTGAAAGAATTAGAAAATGGAAACATTACTAAGGAGCATATTAGTAATAATTTTTTTTTTTTTGGTTGTACTATCACATAAGACCTCCAAATCACAAATATGAAGTTCACCCCATGTAAGGCATTAAAGCCACTAAGACATGAAGTCTCAAAGAATTACAAAAAAGAAATATTACTAATAATTGATAATTCTTAGAACCAAAGAAGAGAAATCAGGATAACAGCAGATAGCGATTTGCGTTAAAAATTTCTAAGAACAAGTTTGACTGGAAATCCTGCAGCTGGAAGGAAGCTCCTCAAGTGAGAAGTACAAGAAAAGAAACTTTTAGCCTAGAACTTACCACTACATCTAGGCAACTCAACTGTATATCGGTAAAACCTTGGTCCCAGTCTCGTACTGTGCTTATATTCATAAAGTCTAGGTACCATAACGAAGAGTTCAGCCGAGCAATTACCATAAATGTATTCATAGAAAAGGTACAGGAAGACAATTTATGACATTGGGAAAGTGACTGAGGCAGAGATGCCAGATCAGGACCAATGATATTGCTGATTCTTCTTTAGATTTTATCAAGGATCTCTAGATATATAACAGGAGCACTGTTCAATATGTGGCAGTAATATTCTAAGTGTAGATGGATAGTAGACTTATAGATATGTTCTGGAGAGAAAAATGTCTAACATGACACAGTGAACCAGTTTTCTTAGCAATGGATTCATACTTAGCTGAGAAGGCGCAACAAGTCACTCTCTTGAAGGTTAGCATCAGCCATGCAAAAAGGAGTCTCTCAGATTATGTTATACTAAATCTTACCTATTCTATTGTAATAGACTCTCCCACACATAAGTAGTAGTAGCAGTCGCCAGTTGGGCTCAGTAAAGTTGAGGGAGTCAGTCGATGTCAGACATTGAAGTATCAACCATTACATCTAGATTGCTGCGTCATTAACTATTATTTCAAGTTCCTAACATTTTGTACGTCGGGCCCTTTTAGGACCAACTTAGCGAAATACAAGCCTCCACTGTGAAAACTACTCTACAATAGATTATTAGAGAGCAGTTTTTATTGTAAATTGATCCCCCCCCTCTACTATGCAAGCCCCTCCAAAAATAAATGAAATGATGATAATAATAATAATAATGGAAAAAGGTACTTAAGAATAAATTTATGTTTCGTGACAGTTTTTAAATTTTTGTATGCAAGCATGATTTTAACACAGTGTAAACATATGATGCATCCCCTGCCCAAGTTTTCCACTAACCAGCCAATGTTTACTCCACATTGCGTCTTGATTCTCAATCTTGTCATCATGCACCAAAAGCTGGGAAAGGGCCTGTTGCATGCTCACAAGATGAAAGCCAAATGCCATGTTGAGAAATAAGAATGCCAACCTTCTTCCCCATATTATATGTAGATATTTTATTCAGAGCTTCACCTTGGTAGGTAGGTAGTTGATACTTGGGACAATTTCTACTATACCAGCTCTTGATCGTACCAATATCACCCTTTTATACACAATGATGTGTAGTTGTCAGTACAAATGGACAGGTCCATCTCTGCCATGAACTGCTTCTGATCCCAATAGCTGTTAATATAGACCAGGGGTTCTCAACCTTGCTTGCCCCATGCAACCCTTTCACCAATTGCCAGAATGACATCCCCTACTCCTTTTCAAAGTGACAGGCCAGATTCTCTTATTGCTCTTCTTCCCCCTCCCCAACCAAATTTACTGTGGTCACAATTCACCCCTGTCTGATATAGACCAACATCTGGATATTCTCTATTTCCGGTTTTGTTGTCACTTGATCTCTATTCCTCTTCAATCAAAGTGGGTGCTGCTTAGAAAATTAGACTTCAAAAAGAACTGTTTGCTGGTTATTAAACAGAAACGAATGAGATAAAACCGCCTCTTCCTTTTTTACGTGGGTGTCCATAGTACCAAAGAGCAAGTTAAGTAAGAATAGGCTTTAGATAGCAAATACCATAATCCTCTGTATATAGATATAGTTTAAGGCAGGAAATTTCGGGGGGGGGGAGTCTTGTTTTCATGTATGATATGGACCTGACTTTAGAGCAGAGAAAATGATTAAAACTTGTGAAAAAGGAAGAGAAAAAGATGATTTTTTTAATTTTTTTTTTTTATTGTAAATTAAATATTTTTTTTACCTTTTTAAATGATTTTCAAACTCCTGTAGGGTGTATAAAATGGGGGGGATCTGTCTTCTATTAAGTAACAAACTGATCCTTACCTAGAATTACTACACTGATATAATAATCTGAAAAAAATTTTTTTTTTCTTTTTCTGTAGTAATTCTGGAGGGATCTATTTATTACTTAAAAACAATAGAAAACATATCCCCTATTTTATATCCAACAGAATTTTATATTAATTCTAATTTACCATTGTTGTTTAAAAAAAAAAAAAAATCAAATTCCAGGGAAAAACAAAAGCTTATATTCATGTATAATACACACCTGGTTTTAGAGCAGAGAGAATTACCAAAACTCGTGAAAAAAGGAAGAGAAAAAATTTAAAAGAAAAATATGTAACCTGTTTACTTTTTTGATTTGTAAGCTTTATGAAAATATGAGAGTGACTTGGGATACAAGACCACTAAATTGCCAAGACACATTGAGAAAATGAATCTGGATAAAATTGAATAAATATCAACTTTTTTTTTTTTTTGACAAGCATTTCTTTTAAAATTATTCATGTAGTCTTGAAAGGGGCTGTTTGTGAAGGAATCCAAGTCATTTTTCTGTGTTAATGGGCATCTGAGAGTGAAAGGTCGTCCTCGTGAATCTGACAAACTCGCTTTCATTGTCAAACACAACGAAATGATCACTTCCTTTTTCAGTCAGGTCAGGATACAGATCTGTGTAGTAGGGATTGTCAGCAAGATTCTAACTGTCACCACTGATTTCTGGTGGTACCTCTGTTGACATCCATCTGTGTATGAATTCTTCATATAGGTTATCATCTTCAGTACTGTTAAGCTTGTTCAAGATGCACCAATTCTTGACAATGGTAGTGGCACTCGACTCTTCTCAGGCTTTGATAATCCACTTGCAGATGTCTTCAGGCTCTGGTTTTCTCATTCTGCTGCCCGATGTGCAGATGGGATTTCCGTTTGTTGCAATGCAACATTAGAAAGATATTATCTCGCCAGAAAACATGCAAGTCCAGTTTGACCTGATTTTTCTAGTCCTGGGTATGATGATAAACTACATCCAGCAGCAAGGTCTCTGATTGGGAGATTGGAGGTTTTGATGAGCATGAAACCACTTCTTAATCGTTGTTGTTCTCAGGTCCCCACCTCCTGACTTGGGGTGGTAGCAACTGTTAGGATTCCAGCTTTGGGCAAATAGTGACCCTAACAAAAAAAAAAGCAGACAGTTGCATTCAAAATATTTAAATTTTAGAATTAAGTAACCCAAAGAGGCTAATGTGCACCTAAGCAAAATCCATCAAACATTTTTGACTCCTGGAAAAAATTGAATTGCGCTATAAACTAAAGAATAAGATGCAGTGATAGACTTTTGGATTAAAAAAAAACTTGTCTTTTACACAGGATTACGGCATATTAATTTTTTTTTCTAACTGGTAATTATTTGAACTAAGTAAGAATAAAGTTTTTTTTTTTTTTCTTGTGTAGGGAGTGTAAGCAATTTACAATGAGTTTCAAAACCTTGAAAAATTCAGATAATTGAAAAAAAAAAAAAAAAAAAATTTTATATTGTCAGGAGTGCTTATTCAATAATAATATGGATAAAAACTCAATAAAAATGTTAATTTCTTGGAAAGGTAAGTTTCATTTCTGTAGTGACATTGATTTACACATTTATCCTGTTATTAAAAAAAAAAAAAATACTTTTACAAATTTAAACTTGTGAAAACTGATTTGTCTATATTTGAAATGTGCCAATTTTTGCTATTGTAGAAATTTGTAAAAAAAATTTTTTTCTGTTAAAAACAGCTACACATGCACTATGAAGGTGGTTCAATAAACTTGTAGCCTATAGTTTTGATCTGAGATTTTCATTGTATAATGCTTGAGTTAAGTGATTAGTATCCTCTGCCAAATTAATCTCCTCTTCCTTTACCTGACCATTGCTGCTGAGTAAGTGATTTCATACCTCACTGGGTGTCGTGTATAAAAAAAATTCAACATTATATCACTTGATATTTTGAGAAAAATCAGCCAGCCCCCGTAACTGATTTTCCCTTGTCAATGCATTTAAAAAAGAAAAAATTACCAAAACAGCTGAGGCTACAGGTTTATTGATATATAGAAGTGCTGAAAAATTATCAGTCTGGCAAAAGAAAAATTTTGAGTGTCTGGTCAGGCTGAGGACTTATGTATAAAAGAATATGATATACAGAAATTTATATATATATATATATATATATATATATATATATATATATATATATATATAAGAACGATGTTGGGTAACTGAATGACAAAATGCTAAAAAAAAAAAAAAAGATTTGTGTAATGCGTTTTGTCCTTTAAAATCCTTCTTAAGAGGCTATAGATTAAGTAAAAAATCATTGTTATTCTCAAAAAAAATTATTATTGCAGTATTTACTAAAAAAAAGAAAAAAAATTATTGCAATATTCACTAAAAAAAAAAAAAAAAAAAAGTATTATTGCAGTATTCACTAAAAAAAAAAAAAAAAAATTTTGTACAATCATGTTTCAGATGGTAAGTTTTAAAATCTTTAGTATCTGATGTGTCTAGATGCACAGTCTAGCTGATAAAAACAAAAACATTGGAAAATGAAAGGGTAGTTGAACAAAAAAAAAAAAAAAAATCTATCGTCTTTAAAAGAACTTTGTCAGACTAGAGTAATTTTCATTTTCTTTTTTAATTATTTTACTCTAAGACGCAAGGGGTTACTGAGAGTGGAAGAGAATGAGAAGACTTTACTGAAGAGAAGGGACAATAAAGAAGGATTCAGGAAGACAGAAGATGGCAATTGGCATTACATTTAAATTTTTGAAGATTCTGGTTATCAGAAAAGCAAGAAATCCAAAAGACATTCCACAGGCAAGAAATATGAGAAAAGAAACTCAGAATAGAACTGACGGTCACATCTCGCTAGTTCAACAACAAAACGATGAGACCTAATTGCCAATCTAGTAGCATGCTTAAATTCTTGCAATTGAAGCCTCAAGGAGAGAAACTCATCTGAATGAATGCCATGAAAATATTTGTAGAAAAGACACAGAAGCCACATCACATTAGTGAGAAAGTGACAGAAGTTGAGATGCCAGGTCAGGATTAATTAGAATTCAGACTCTTAGGATTTTTTTCAAGAATCACAGGATATATAGTAGGGGGCTTTGGACTAGATATAGTAGCAATATACAGTGCACAGTCAAATGGTAGATTTATAAATGTGCAAGATGGATTCTAACAAGAAAAATTGTCTGGCACAACACAGTAAACCAATTCTCTAACAGCAGACCTAGCAAGTGATTCAATATAATTGCTTTATTTCATGTCATTTACCAAGAAGATACCAAAGAGTTGCTCTCTTAGAGGTTAGCATCAGCCATGTTGTTTTCTATGGTGATTAAATGAAAGCATTTTTCTTTTGTGGGGGGCATTAAAATTTACAAGCCATTCCTTATTTGCACTATTATTAATTGGAATGGTTGCTAAAACATCAGCTAATTACCAATTGATTTGAACTTTATAAAATAGTAAATAATAAAGATTTCCTTAAAGTTGGTCCACATATTTTAATATAGTAAATGTTTATAAATTCATAAATAAAAAAATTGTTTACATATTTATTTCTTTATAAATTTGTAAATGATAAATATTGCATTGTATTAGTTTTTAGAATGTTGTAAATATAAAATTATTCTTGTAAATAAACAATAAATAGTTTTAATATTTTTGTTGTAAATTCTCAAAAGCAAATGTATAAATTCCTATGCTTTTAAAAACAATAAACATTGCCAAAGTGTGCAGGTAGTTAAAATAAAAACAGTGTTATAGGAAAAACTGTCCTTTTGACACTCCATACTATTGTGGACACAAATGTCCATGTTTGCTGGGAGTGAGTGTGGCTGACATGCCAGATCAGGACCAATAACATTGTGGATTCTTCTTTGGATTTTATCAAGAATCTCTAAATATATAGCAGGAGCACCATACCAGATGTGGAAGCAATATTCAAAGCAAGGATGAATAGCTGGCTTATAAATACGTAAGATAGAGTTTTGTGAGAAAAATTGCCATTTTTACTTTGTCAGACAAGTCACACTTGCTACTAAGACAATTTTTTCATCAGCATAAATACATAGAATTATATATTGTGGGGAAGGGGGTATAAACGTTGGTTAAAATTATGCACCAAGCATATATGAACGGTAAAATTTAAAATCTTTAGTATCTAATATGTCTAGACACACAGACCAGTTGTAAAAAACAGAAGCATTCGGAAATCAAATGAAATTGTCTGAGCTGTATGTCTCGACCCATCAGACACCTGACATTTTTAGATTTGTCGTCAATATATATTCAGTGTTTCCCCTTGCTACATAATTCTAACCAACATTTACATTTTTTCTCCTTTCCCCCTGTGTGTGTATATGTATGTATGTATATATATATATATATATGAGTAATGAAAAGTTTGGTAATCCATATGGATAATCCCAAGGAGGATATAATCCAGAGAGCTCAATGTAAAATTGGAGCAATTATTAATTTAAATAGAAAACAGACAACCTTAAGGGTCTATTGGTTATAATTTATTTCCCCAGGTATATGATTTTTACCTGGTTCATCAGACTTCTACTTTCTTATTCTCTACTCCCTTTTTTCTCTCTATCTTGTTTCCTGTGAGACGACTTAAGTCAATGTCTGGTCCAAACCCCCCTTCTTTACTCTTAAATATCTTAATAAAAATAGATTTAAAATTATTCCTATCTCTCTTCCCTCTCTAATTTTGACCGTGTCAGTCCCCCTCTCTCTATATCACATTACATCAACTTAAAAACTACCCCTCAAAAGTGAGTAAAAACTATATGTAAATTTAAAACACCTTTTTTTTTTTCACCCATGAAAGTTCAGTCTGATGAACCAGGTAAAAATCATACACCTGGGGAAATAAATTATAACCAATGGACTCTTAGAGTTGTCTGTTTTCTATTTAAATATATACTTAAGGTATGCTATATTTATGAGTTTGATATTAGGATAGAGCATATGTAAATATAAAAATGAACATTCTGATCACCATCCAGCTGTAACAGTGTTTCATGCTTAAATGCAATCATCAGGTCATAGACAACTCCATCTATATGAATATTGCTTTTTGTTATATCCCAGGTTGTTGGGATAAACAAAAATGAATGAAAATAAGACAAGTGTATTTTAACACATAATAAAATAACTTTTAATCATTTACTGCCTAGGAACTGCAAGGATTTGTTTGGATTAAAACCATGAGTTCCACATGTCAGCTTATCACCATGTTGAATTCAGAAGTGCCACGGTCCAACTAGCAAACAAGGGACATAATTCCATTTTCTTTTGAGTTATCGCCCTTTATAAGGTGAAATAAGTAAGTACCTCCTAACACCTTTTGTCAAGGATTTAATTGTAGTAGATATGGCTTACTTCGTAGTTGATGTGATTTCCTTGGTGCACTTTTTGCTGGAGTCCTATCTTTGTCATTACTTGAGAACTTTGTTGAGGCAGTTTAAAGGTGTCCAATAGAATGTCTGGCAAAATAACACTAAGCAAACAATATATATATATATATATATATATATAGGCAGGATGTCTGTGTGTGTGTGTGTATAATGCCGCAGCTGCAATCTTGACAGTTTGCACCAAAATTTACATGCACATGCTCCAAGTTAGCGGGAAGGCTAAGACTGACTTTGCATTTCCCAACTCCCATCGATAGGAGAAATAATCAATTTTTTTCATGCTTCTACGGCAGTTTTCATGTACTTTGTGGCCATTTTCTACTGGCCAGAGTGAGAGCCTATAGCCGGCTGCCATAAAAAGGCAGGAAGATTCTATTGGCCAGCGTGAGAGCCAACAGCTGACTGACACAAATGTTAACTAGCATGCAAAAAAAAATCGATAGCTGCATTCGTCACAAGTGGGAAAAATTTAAATCTGCATGGCACTTTACTTTAATTGGCTCATTCGCTTGCTTAAACTCAACGTTGATTCTGATTCCACAGAACTGGGTTTGGGTGTGAAAAAGTATTTGTTGTTAACATTCTTTTTTCATTCAGTTTTTCCAGTTACGAGTCCTTTTTTAAAGCTGATCGTTTTGTGTTCATTTTGTTTAGTTCTTTTTTTGTAACAGATTTAATGTTGAGTATAAAGCTTAGAAAAAATTCGCAGTGTGAGATTGGCAAGAAGTAAGGCATGTAGCAACATCAGCATGGCAAAGGGCACTTCTTTAAAGGCAAGGAAGGGCAAAAATATTTTAAGTCAAGTGATAGCGATTGCTGTATGAGTCGTACGATTTTTGAATCAAGCACGGGCAACGCCGGGCCATGCTGCTAGTATATATATATATATATATATATATGTGATGAAACTAGACAAAGCAACAGTAATAAGGTAAAAAGTTTACAAAGTAAGAATGGTGGTCCCACACAAAATGGATACAGTCAAGGGTTTGTAGCATTTTGACATCGTGACAAGATCAAAAATATGGTGAATGAGGCCAATAAGTCATCCTTTTTTCTTTTTTTTTTTTTGGTTTGGAAGAAATACCAGCATGCATCTGTAGGATTTGTCTATAAATTTGGGGAGGGATGTTCTTAGCGATCATTCCCTGACAATTGGAATTAGCGATCATTTCTGGAGAATTAGAACTTTAGTCTGATGAAGTCTTTTCAGAGGATGAAACATGTCACATAAAACATTTTCAAATTGCAAATAAATAAACAATAAAAGGTGAGAATCAATCGGTATTTTCCTTCTTCCCTGAAATTTATTCCTTAACACAGTGACTGCAAACAACAAGATAACTTGTTCCTGGCAGTCTGTTATGACGCCATCGCCGAGTTACCTCATTTTTGGGATCTTGCCATCAATGCTGCAAGCACAAATTCTTTTTGTTTTTAGCACAAATAACATGCCTCGTATGGATATTCAGATTTTTTAAGTTTGTATTGTTGAACAGCATTCTTCTTAGAACCCAAACAACAAAATGCCAGCATGTAATACAACATGAAATCAGCTGCATTCAAGAAGAAAAGTTAACAAAACAGGCATTAAACAAAATTTGTGTATTCCTTACCATTCACTCTGGGTGGTTCATTTCACTGATCTAAAACAGTCCAAATAAAGTCCATATTCAAATAAGTCTCTGTCTCTTGAATGATATCTATTAGCTGATGCTATCTGATATATAAGAATATGAAGTGGGCACCTCGACATGGTGTAATGGTTAAGAATCTTGTCTTGCTAGATCAATTACGACTGAGTAGTAATATTTATTCTGCAATTTATAACAGAAATGTGGCACAAGGCCGAAATAGGGGAATGGGGAGAGGACGGTCTTCTTCTGTCTTAATTTTAACTTAGCTAGCCGCAGACACTGACCCAATCGTACGAATAATATTCCTTACACCAAAACAACGCATGACTGAGTAGTGAGTTCGATTCTCACTGGTTACCCCATACTTTCAGCCTTGTGCCACATCTAAGCCGGGTTTAGAAAATTGCTATAAGAATATGAAGTGGTGTAAGGGTTAAGCAAGCTTGTCTTGATAGAACAATTACAACTGAGTAGTGAGTTCAATCCTCACTGGGTGTCCCATACTTTTGACCTTGTGCCGTATCTAAGCCATGTTTAGAAAATCACAATAAGAATATGATTATATTACACAATCAGGAAACATCTTCAACTACTAAACATTAGAAATTGACACCATAATGTTCGAATAACTCGTATATTCAAAATGACCTGTGCATGAAAACCACTTACAAGTGTAAAATACTCAAGTGGCTTTCACCTTATAACACCTGAAAAGTGGTTCTCAAAAAAAAACGGCTGTAAAAAATTTCCCCAAGATGGATGAGAGAGGATTTTTTTATTTTCTTGCAGGATATAAAATTCCGCTTCCAATGATAGAAAACATGTCTTGGTAACATTTTTTCCAGGTGCCCCTTATATTCACTCTAAATCACCCAGACTAAGTCAGGAATGAAAAACCATTAACAGACATTAGAAAAAATTTATTAAAAATATAACACTAAAAAGAAGTATTTCTAAAAGGTTTAATTGCCTTTGGCCTACTATAAAGCTAGGGTTTGTCGTCAGATTTTGCAATTAATGGCTGTACTTTTTTTCTTACTCCTACCAAATAAAACTCATATGTTGGCAAACATGAACTTTCATGCACACAAAAACAGTATGAAAAGGATCTAATAATAATAAAATTCCAGATAATATTACTACTAATACTACTAGTGGAAATAAAGCAATTGAAATAAAGACGAAAGTAATACTAGTGAAAAATGAATAAGAATTGACAAGGCTTCATCTAATAATAATAATAAAATTCCAGATAATATTATTACTAATACTACTTGTGGAAATAAAGCAATTGAAATGAAGATGAAAGAAATACTAGTGAAAAATGAATAAGAATTGACAAGGCTTCATCTAATAATAATAATAAAATTCCAGATAATATTACTACTAATACTACTAGTGGAAATAAAGCAATTGAAATGAAGATGAAAGAAATACTAGTGAAAAATGAATAAAAATTGACATGGCTTCATCTAATAATAATAATAAAATTCCAGATAATATTACTACTAATACTACTAGTGGAAATAAAACAATTGAAATGAAGATGAAAGAAATACTAGTGAAAAATGAATAAGAATTGACAAAGACTTCATCTAATAATAATAATAAAATTCAGATAATATTATTACTAATACTACTAGTGGAAATAAAGCAACTGAAATGAAGATGAAAGTAATACTAGTGAAAATGAATAATAAATTGACATGGCTTCATCTAATAATAATAATAAAATTCCAGATAATATTACTACTAATACTACTAGTGGAAATAAAAGCAATTGAAATAAAGACGAAAGTAATACTAGTGAAAAATGAATAAGAATTGACAAGGCTTCATCTAATAATAATAATAAAATTCCAGATAATATTATTACTAATACTACTTGTGGAAATAAAGCAATTGAAATGAAGATGAAAGAAATACTAGTGAAAAATGAATAAGAATTGACAAGGCTTCATCTAATAATAATAATAAAATTCAGATAATATTATTACTAATACTACTTGTGGAAAATAAAGCAATTGAAATGAAGATGAAAGAAATACTAGTGAAAAATGAATAAGAATTGACAAGGCTTCATCTAATAATAATAATAAAATTCAGATAATATTACTACTAATACTACTAGTGGAAATAAAGCAATTGAAATGAAGATGAAAGAAATACTAGTGAAAAATGAATAAAATTGACATGGTTCATCTAATAATAATAATAAAATTCCAGATAATATTACTACTAATACTACTAGTGGAAATAAAGCAACTGAAATGAAGATGAAAGAAATACTAGTGAAAAATGAATAAGAATTGACAAGGCTTCATCTAATAATAATAATAAAATTCCAGATAATATTATTACTAATACTACTTGTGGAAATAAAGCAATTGAAATGAAGATGAAAGTAATACTAGTGAAAAATGAATAAGAATTGACATGGCTTCATCTAATAATAATAATAAAATTCCAGATAATATTACTACTAATACTACTAGTGGAAATAAAGCAATTGAAATAAAGACGAAAGTAATACTAGTGAAAAATGAATAAGAATTGACAAGGCTTCATCTAATAATAATAATAAAATTCCAGATAATATTATTACTAATACTACTTGTGGAAATAAAGCAATTGAAATGAAGATGAAAGAAATACTAATGAAAAATGAATAAGAATTGACACGGCTTCATCTAATCTATATATAAAATTCTGACTTGCTTCTGTCCATCAAACTCTCTAAAATAGCCATAGATTGATCCATCAAAACCAAATTTGGGGAAAAGTTCTAACAGATTAACGGGGTACAAAGTACAGCTGATTTTACTGGGGTCGTAGCTTAGTACAATAAATTTCCATTAATTTTTAGGGAAATATTAAGTTTTATCATTTAACATAAAAAATTCTCCCACTATTTTAAAAACAATGATTAAATTAAATACTTAATAAAAATGTGATATTGTTTTTCACATATCTTTTAAAGTTTTTATATATACAAGAATCCAGTTCATCCTGCATTTGTGAAAACTATAAACAAATCACAAGGTCAAACACTTTTTCATTCTCTTTCCCTCTTTCTCACTCTTTTATTTGTCTTCTTTTTCCACTCTCTCTTTTTATCCTTTTCTCTTTCTCTTTTCTCTCCTTTTTATCTCACTTTTTCTCTATCACTCTGACTCCTTTTCTCTCACTCTCTCCCTTTTTTCTCTCTCTTTTTTTTTTTGTATGACAGAGAGAGTGAAGAGAAAAATCCCTCTCTTTTTGCTCCCCTCTCACTCTGTCAAGCAAAACAAAAGTCTTTTTAATTAACATTACAAGTGATCGCTTGACTCATTAACGTTCAGCAACTGCACTTTCAACTGCAGTTCATCCCCCCACCTCTTCCCCCCAACCCATTATTTACTCTCCAACATATCTGATTAAAATTTTACAGCCAGTTTGAAATTGGTTTTCCTCTTTGCTTATAATAACTGAATGCTTTCAGATTTAGTACTAAATAAAAGCTAACAGGTGACATCAATGGCAGTGGGGTGGGGGGGCACTACTTTCAACCTTGTGCCACATCTAAGCTATTCTTGGAAAATTACTATAAGAATATGAAGCAGTTACACATTATATTACTTATTATTCTCCAAAGGTCACGGCATTTCACAGATATCTGTGAAGATAGTTGTGATTGCCTACATCCTGAAATGACAGCATTTAAAAACAAAAAAAAAAGGCCACTTCAAAGTACTCTATACTAAAACATTTACATTGTTCGTACTGTTGTCCTAATCTTTATTGTCATATTCACAACGTTTCGGATGTTCTACACTCTGGCCCTCTTCAGGTAATATACATTAGAATTTCAAAGTCCATGGGGGTAGATTGTTCTCGTTCCACGTGCTATGCCTTTTCTGGATATCTCAGTTTCAGTTATCTCCCTTTAGTATCTGATGTCACACATTATGAAATGGACAAAGTCCGACAATTATTTTAAGACATTTTTTTTGTTCACATGGCCCAGTTGGTTAAAGTAATGCAGTGACTTAACCCAAACTCAGTTTGTCAAAAATGACTTTCAACAGCTTTTGAGATATATCACTTTAATCACACTAACATCCCATAAGGAGAGAGGACAATAAAAGAACAAGAACTAAGAAAGCAGATGATAACGATTGACATTGCATTTAAATTTTGAAAGGTCAAAGTTGACTAGAAAGCCAGACGCTGGAAGAGAATTCAACAAGCGAGAAGTGTGAGAAAAGAAACTGTTAACATAGAACTTTTGGTTACATTTAGCCATTTCAACTGTAAATTGATGAGACCTAGCAGCCAATCTAGTACTGCGCTTATATTCATAAAATCTAGGTACCATAGCAGAAAATTCAGCTGAACATTTACCATGAAAGTATTTATAGAAAAGTCACAGGGAAGCTACATTATATTGGTGGGAAAGGGACTGAAGCCGATATGCTAAGTCAGGACCAATAACATTGTAGATTCTTTGGATTTTATCAAGAATCTCTAAATATATAGCAGGAACACCAGACCAGATGTGGCAGCAATATTCAAAGCAAGGTCGAATGGTAGACGAATATGTAAGATAGCACAACATAGTGAAGTGACTTTCTAAGCTGCAGACTTAACAATTGATTCAAGATACACTTTCCACTTCATGTCAGCTGAAAATATTAGTCTGAGTCATTCTCCTGGAGGTTAGCATCAGCCATATTGATGGAAGGTAAAAAGGGTTCTCTCAGATAACATCTTGAGATTTTTCAGCCATTAGGTCAGGGCTCCAAAGATTTTAACAATTGACATCGCTCAAGGACTGATAGGGTTAAAAACTGAATGTATCTGGTGTTTATTATTCTCCCTTTTTATTCATAAGACTGATTGCATTGATAAAAACCATCATCTGAAGAAGTTTCTTAGAACAAAATGTGTCACTAATAGGATTTTCCATCTTGTCATTTGTTTTGTCTGTTTTTAAATCACATCAAGATAAACTGAAGTGACAAAAAAATAGTTTCACCCTTCCCCATTTGCATCAATGAATAAGCTGTTGGCTGTTTCTTAAAATGCACTCTCATTGCATTCTCATTTCAATTTTTGCTTTCCAATGGTTCTGGGTGCTATAAATGACGAGTATGATGAAACGTTTCCTCATGATATCCGAGGCTGAACAAAGGCAAGAAAAAAATTGCAGGTAACTGAAAAGAATGGTAAGCACCCACCAAAGAGGAAAATTATTGGCGATCATAGCTCTCCACAGCTTCCTAACTTTTTGGGCTCCCAATAATACTTTTTCCTTTATAATCTCTCTTTTTCTCTTTACACAATTCCAAAATAGACACATTCTGAAAATAAACAAATTACTAAGAGGCCTAATGAGGAAAGAAAACTTGGAAAAATTGACACTCAAGGATATATTGAAAGCAAGAGGAAAACAATGATTAACCTACTTATTAAAATTAAATGTATAACGCCAAAATACTAAAATTTTGAATGGTGGTCGGTCTTGGGAAAGTAGAACTCTGAATTCAAAGTGCCAAAAGAAAAAATTAGTTTCACCCTCTTCTATTTGCATCAAAGAATGGGATGATGGCTGATTCTTAAAAAAAACTTGCATTCTCATTTCAATTTTTACTTTCCAATGCCAAAAATGATGAGTATGATGAAAGGTTTCATCACAATATATCTGAGATTCAATCAAGGCTGGTTCAATTTTTACATTCCAATGCCAAAAATGATGAGTATGATGAAAGGTTTCATCACAATATATCTGAGATTCAATCAAGGCTGGTTCAATTTTTACTTTCCAATGCCAAAAATGATGAGTATGATGAAAGGTTTCATCACAATATATCTGAGATTCAATCAAGGCTGGTTCAATTTTTACTTTCCAATGCCAAAAATGATGAGTATGATGAAAGGTTTCATCACAATATATCTGAGATTCAATCAAGGCTGGTTCAATTTTTTACTTTCCAATGCCAAAATGATGAGTATGATGAAAGGTTTCATCACAATATATCTGAGATTCAATCAAGGCTGGTTCAATTTTACTTTCCAATGCCAAAAATGATGAGTATGATGAAAGGTTTCATCACAATATATCTGAGATTCAATCAAGGCTGGTTCAATTTTTACATTCCAATGCCAAAAATGATGAATATGGTGAAAGGTTTCATCACGATATATCTAAGATTCAACCAAGGCTGGTTTAACCCAAACATGATGGTTACAACAAGGGAAAAAACAATCAAGAGCAATGGTTTGAAACAATTCACAAAATAACAGATAATGTGTAGTTTATATTTATTTCCCAATGTGATTCACATTTTCCTTGACTACTAAACTAATGTATTCATTACTAATATACTACTGGGTATAAATATGTAGGCGTAATCCTTTGTGTATTGAGTACGAGGGAATTTAAGACAGTTAAAAAAAAAGATCTTCCAAGGAAAGAAAGTTTATATAAACTGCACCTGATTTTAGAAATAAAGATAACAGATTTTGGAAAGAGATTATGACAGGTTGGCTGATGGGATTTGTGCTAATATCAGAATTTGGTATTTCTGTAGATCTCAATAATAAATATGAAGACTTGGTTGAAGATTTAAGGATTCATTTTTTTTATTAATGCACATGTGCATATAAAATTCAGAGGTAAGAGTAGGGTCAACATGACATTGAGAGAGAGTAGCCGTCTCTACACTGTGTTTGGGATGCTGATTTACACGTCTGAACTTGATGAAACTGATGTACCAAGAGGGAGCTCATCTCCTTTCCAGAAGTGGAATCACAAAATTTTCTTGTGACTGGAAACCCTTTTTATTATGGGAAAATGAAAATCTTTATTTTTGTTATTATTATTTTATTTATTATTTATTATTTTAATCTTCATTTCCCCACAAAACAACAGAAACTGAGTATTTTATATTTATTTTGTTGCTATATAGTGAGTTATTTGTGGGGTTTGATTTGGGCATTGTTAGGATTAGCTGACTATAAGGGATTTATATATAAGTAAATAAAACAGGATAAACTACATCTTAAGAACAATCAAGTCTGGATTATAACAATAATAATCTCTATAAACATTAATAAGTGGTTTCGTATTGTAAAAAACAATAGTAATGTTCACAGGTAACACAGAGTTGGTATTTAAGTAAGATTAAATAAAATGTTTTTTATTACATTTCAATGATTACAAGAGTTTGTAAAAGTACTTAAGTGTTTTTGAGAGATGCTAGATTTATTTTTTCTATGAATAAGGAAAAGGAGGCACAGTGAAGTAATGGATAGTGGCTTGGATTGAGGAATCGGTAGAGCTGAATTCGAATTCCAGTCAAATCCATTACATTCACTTACGTGCTAATACCCTTGGGAAAGGTATGAATCCTCCACTTCTCCCTCTAGCAGGACAGACCAGGTTTTATATCCTTGAATGGCAACTGGTCTGCCACAGAAAGAAATGGCAACCTACTGCAGAAAAAATCTGCCTCGTCAGTCACGTATCAATACATGATTGCCTAAGTAAAAGAAACAACAGACTTTTGGACACAAGTATGGATGGAAAAAAAAAACTGCATTAAAAAAATGACTGTATTCCTCTGTGTGTACACAAAGGAATACGATCATTTTTTTATTTGTCTAAAGCTGGACCAGCGCAATTTCCGTATTTCAATTCCCTTTCCTGAAGAAGAGTAAAGGGACATATTTTTATTTATTTTGTGTTTCGTAAGCATTACAAAAACATGACAATGACTCTCTTTGGTAAGACCACACAATCCAGAAAAAGTAGCATGAAGATATTCTGTGGAATCTTCCACATTAGCCTTTAAACCCCTTCAAAAAAATGTATTCTTCTCTAAAAAGCCTTTAACCAATCATCATCTTGTTTTTGCAAATCCAATCTTTTTATGGGATAATAAGCACCAAAGTGTAGCAAAATTCCAAATGAATACTATTTCCCACCAAGCTCTGTGGAATCGACTACCAAGGGGATGCTTCCCCGAACAACACTATATTCTTTCTTAGCCTATTCAAATTTAGCGTCAACTGTAATCTTCGGCACATACCCCCATAAACTGTTTGTACTCTGTAACCCTCTACCTCAAGTGGCATTTGGGTCTACTACAGGGTGAACATAAAAAGAATTTGTAAATAGTCAACTTTTACAGAAAATTTTAAAGTTGTCTCCCTTGGTAAGCCTTTGCCCGGGCCAAAAATTCCTGTCAATTGCTGACCTACAAATAATTTTCATTTTTTTCTTTTTCTGTTCCTTAAACAAGTTGAGTGTTTATTGAACCAATTCCCTTAGGTTGAATTGTAAATATATGTATTAACTTACTCAGAAATGTACTTTTATTTTTAGTGGATATTTTTTTAAAATACTTGATTTGATTTTTAATAATAATCAGAGAGTGCTTTTTTACTATATACGCTACAGTTCAAAAGTTTGAAGCCACCCGCCTAGAATTAGCATGAATTGAACTTGACAGAAGAGTGGAAAAAAAAATAAAAATAAAAAAAGAGCTCTTAGTGCCATTGAAAGAAAATAGAATCAATTATCAAACATGGGAAACTTTTGCAATGAATGCCAAAAATTTGTGCTGCAGTAATCAAAGCTAAAGGAGAATATTTTGACGAGAGCAAAATTTAATCATAAAATGCTTTTTTTCTT
>CAHIKZ030000213.1:1025000-1115000 GCA_903632075.3 Acanthosepion pharaonis | reverse complement strand
TCTAGACATGTGGTTCTGTTGTTAATATTTTGACCTCTCATGTGGTATGACGTCATAGAAACACATCTTGAACTTACAACCTGCATCTGCAATTCTGTGACTGTTATTGTCACATAGCAATCTTCTATGTCAACATAAGAAAATATCATCTTCAATGGTGAATATCTTTAAGATGTCCTTATAACCACTCTGAAGATGGCTTATGGGAGTCGAAAGCTTAGATCAAGGACCAGCTTAATAGAAAGTATCCCGAAATTAAAGCAAACATACGAATAGTAGAACAGCTCATGATCAAACATAATAGACATTCATATATATATATATATATATATATATACAAAGAAATATAATATATATATATATATATATTAGATTCTACAAATGAGTTATTGACTGAGCGTAATGATTGTGTGAACACAATTATAATATGATAATAATAATAAAAATATGGCATTCTGAATTCAAGTAAAGATGGAGTGTTTCATCAAAGCTCTAAAAATTTAACAGATTTTCAGTTGAAAAATGTAAACATTGCTTTAAGTTTTAAAAGTAATATAATAATCTAATCATGTCGACCTTTGCTTATACTGCCATTGGGGTCTTTGGGGGTTGATCGCATTCAGTCTGGTCCTTCTTTTTTGAGCCTACTGCTATGGGTGTCTCTGTGGGAGTCTTAATTCCATTTGAGCCACGAGGGAAGCACTTCTGGCCAAGTCTATGGCCATCTCCATTGTGCAGAGTTTTCCACCAAAATCAAATTCATGCAAATGGCCCCGTCAAACTCTCTTTGATTTACAACCATTTCCACTACCACCACTACCACCAGGAGTTGGTGGGAGAGAAGGAGTGATGATCCCAATGTTTGGATGTGAGCAGGTGCCGACATCAATAAAAATAATATTCGTCCATGCTTAGAATATTGCTTTGATAAAATCCAATGAAGAATCAATAATATTATTAGTTCTGATATGGTGGCTCAGCTTCAGTTACTTTCCCACCATTGTTACGTGTTGATAATTCTAGCAAAGGAAAAAAAAACGATTTACCACAACACAGAGCTAAATCACAAACAAATATTTAATTTACTAAAACAGAACAATAAAATATATACAAGATAAACAATTGTGGCCTACAAAACAGAAAACAAAGAGTTACTGGCGGAGTGTTACAAGGAAAAAGGAAAGGGAATCAAATATCTTTAACACTTTTAGGGCTAGTGAAGTAATCTAAGTGCTATATTTGGAAATCCACAAAGGTGTGTAAATAAATATTAATTTTTTGTTTGGTCAATGAAAATTAGTCAAAATTCTATTTACCAAATTTGTTCCATGAAATTCTCTTTTGGGTTTTGGTTGGTCGGCAACTTTTTATAGAGATTCTTTCGGCTGGATATAAGTCCTCAAATCAAAAGCCGGAGTTGATAACAGCAGAAATTCCCATTCATCAACTGACAACACTTTTCCAAAATCCCACTTTTCCTAACACCTAATTTGCATATTTCTAGATGTTTCTCAAATCATCTAGATTTTTCTCGAATATATTAGAATCTTCCAAACATTCTATTTCTAATTTCTCTATTTTACAACTACTTCATGAATGAAAACTTTTTTGTAATAACAAGTAGAACTCAGTGGAATCCCTTATTATAGAAATGCATCCTCATAACAACCATCATAAGGTCACATCTCTGTGCCTTTTCTATAAATACTTTCATGATAATCATTTGGATAAGCTCTACACTATGGTACCTAAAATTTCGAATTTCAGCACAGTGCTAGACTGGCATTGAGATCCCATCAATTTACAGCTGAGCTGGATAGATGGAACCGTAAATTCTATGCTAACAGTTTCCTTTCTTGCACTTCTTGCTTATGGAACTTCCTTTTGGTTCCATGCTTTCCAGCCAACTTTAATCTGCAAAAATTTTAATGCAATGTCAATCGCCATCTACAGTAATCCTGATTACTCTTTCCTGTTCCCACTCATTATTCATATTTCTTCCACACCACTTGTGTCTTAGTGGCTTTATTGCCTTGTATGGTGTGATGCTCATTAAAAAACATTTTAAATTTAAATTTTTAAAAAATTCAAAATTTTAAGAAAACATGACTGTGATCAATTTTACCACTGGTAAGAGTAATTTCAATGGTTTTATTTGTCATCATAAATAAGTTTTGCAAAACTATCTGACATAGAAAGGCAAATCTTTTATAATTAAATTTTTTTTATCCCCCTTATTAAATTTCATCCATTTGAAAAGCTCAAATGAACAACCATTTAGGCTGCCAGGGAGATAATAAAATAATTTAATTATTAATAATCATTAAGAAATCATCCTTTATTAAATAGAAAAGGATGATCTCAAAAATGACCTGAAATCTGTTGTTAACTGGGACAGCAAATGGCTTGTTAATTTTAACTCCTCCAAAAACAAAACTGTTCTCTATTAATCAATTAAGGGAACCTTTTTTTTCGCTTCTATCAGCATGGCTGATACTAACCTATTGTGCCATCTTCAATTAATGTTTTTCTCTAATAGGAATCGGAAATATTATATTGAATCAGTTGCTGGGTCTACTGCTAGGAAAGTTGGTTCACAGTGTCATGCAAAACAATTTTCCTCAACAGAATCCATCTTACACATTTATAAGTCTACCATTCAACCATGCATTGAATATTGCTGTCACTTCTGGACTGGTGCTTCTGCTATGCATCTAGAGATTCTTGAGAAAATCCAATAAAGAAACTGCAATGTCCTGACTTGGCATCTTGGCTTCAGTCACTTTCCCCACCTTTATAAGTCTACCATTTGTCCATGCATTGAATATTGCTGTCATATCTGATCTAGTACTTCTGCTATGTATCTAGAGACTCTTGATAAAATCCAAAGAACCTGCAATGTTATTGATCCTGACCTGGCATCTCAGCTTCCTTTCCCACTGCCATAACATAACTTCTCTGCGCCTTTCCTGTAAATATTTTCATATTTCTGATCAACTTTCCTGTTACCTAGACTTTATAAATTTAAGTGCAGTACTAAATTGGTGGAAATGTTTAATCATCTTACAGTTGAAATGTTCACATCTAACCCGTAAGTTCTATGTTAACAATTTCTTCTCTCACACTGCTTGCTTGGGGAAATCGCTTCAAGCTGCTTGCTTTCTACTATACAATTTTTCTTGTGGATAGCAAATGAAGAGGGCTATATGCATGACAAACATGTTACAGAAAATTAATAGAATAATTTAGTTGAGATCACAGATTCTACAAAACTGAGTTTCAGTTAATTGCAAACTATAATCTTTTCAATGGCTCTATGGTATGGCCCTCACCAGAGTTGGGAATTCAGAGTTGACCTTCTCCTAGACTGGTTGCTAGCCATGGCTAGAGAGCCAGTCAGCTTTGCTATTGAATCCTACATTTTGTCATCTATACTTGTTAGACTCACCATTAGAAATTTTTATAAAAGACAACTTGTGCTTTATTTTAGTAAATAAAATTAAATTTCTTAATATGTTCACTGCTATCTTGGATATTTGAATCCTTGCATAATACCATGAATGTTTTCGATAATTACCATTAGAAATTGGCATTTAGGATTACTTAGGCTTTATTTTGGTAAATAAAATTATATTTATTAACACATTCACTGCAGCCTTGGATATTTGAACCCTTACATAATGCCATCAATGTAGGCACTTCAACATGGTGTAATGGTTAGCAAGCTTGTGTCACTAGTTCAATTACAACTGAATAGTGTGTTCAATCCTCACTGGGTGCCTCATACTTTTGGCCTTGTGCCGCATTTAAGCTATGCTTAGTAAATTATTACAATGCCATCAATGTTTTCATAGTTACCATTATAAATTTGCTAAGATTACTCATGGTAACTTTTGTTAAATAAAATTAAATTTATTAATACATTCACAGCTAGCTTGGATATTTGAATCCTTATAAAATTTCCTGTTTTTTGGGGTTTTTTTTATAGAGCTAACGTTAGAAATTACTGCAAAAGAGTACTTATGCTTTATTTTCGGTAAATAAAACCAAATTCATCTATATATTTCGTCAAGTGTGTTTGTAAGATTTTTTTACCAGAGTAATCTCCCTTTGCCCAGTTGATGCCGGCACCATTATGATAATAACAGACAGTACACAAAAAGTTATATACAAATTAAATGTTTGGCTCAGTGAAAAAGAAGAGTATAATAACTGGAAAAAAATATATTTAAAGATTCAAATTCAAATTGGAAAATCTAATAATAGTAAATAATCTATCATTTTTATGGCATGCTTGAACTAGTTATTTAATTACTGGACATAAACTGGGGGATGTGTTTTATATTGTTATTAAGTAATAAACTGATCCCCCATTGGGGTTGCAGCATTTAATGAAGTTTTTTTCTTTTTGGTGGTTACTGACTGGGGATTATCAGAATGCAGTTTGAGAGAGTTGGTATTCAGACTTATACTAAGTTAAAATTTAATTATTTTACTTTTCTTTTTTAAAAAAAAAAGAACTCCCCAGCACACGGGCATTTATACATGTTTGTGCTGCTGGGGCATCTGTGGGCTACAGCTGAACTCTCCAAATAAGTTATCTGAAAACACATTCTTTGAAATAATTTATCTGGAAGTCAAACCTAACATTTTTTTTCTGTTTTTGTTTTTTTAATAGTAGATAGGCTCTCCTATCACCTGGTCTATACAACTGCAATAGTAGAGGCTTGTCCCTTATTTTCTGTTTAAGAAAGAATTCCTAGTTCCTTTCCTTTTCTTTTCTCCGGCCTTACTGGAGTTATGAATTTTTTGTGATATGCATGGATATGGCTATATCTCTTCATACTGATGGTTGGCAGTTTTCTGATTGCTGTTCCCGATTGGTACTTCGGAACTTGAACTTTTCCATATCATTAAACCACATTTGTCTTCTTGGTTTTCACCTGCATGTTTGGCTGCACAGGAATCAGGTTTCTGGCTGTACAAGAGCAACATGTCTAATTGCAACAGATGTCTCTGGTTGTAACAACTGCAAGTGTGTCCTCGACAAAGCAAAGTTACTGTTTACTGATAGAATGAAACAACATATAGCATCTTGCAAGTTCAGTTCTAGAGATTATTGGTGTCTCTGCAAGAATGTGCTTAACAACAGCAAATCCTTAATCCCTCCTCTATTCAAGCAATCCAAAGTCCTGACATCTACAGCAGATAAAGTCGAATTGCTTTGCTCAGAAATTCTCTCTCAACTCAGCACATGATTCACCTGTTTTACTGTTGAAACAGTGAAATGTAACCACGACTTCTACTCCAACAGTTTCTTTTCTCGCACTTCCTGACAGTGGAACTTGCATTTACTTGCTTCCCTGAAAACTACAATCTTCAAAAATTTAAATGCAATGTCAATCATGATCTTCTGTCTTCTTGAATCCTGTTCATCTTTTATCCTTTCCTCAATCCTTTTCAATTTTTCTAGTTGAAATATTCACCTATATTGCATACGAGCCATTATTGTACATAATTAGGTTACAATAAAATTTGTATTTTATATGAATACTACCTTATGAAAATTGAGATATAATAGAATGGGGGTCCCTGTATCATAGATTTGGTGGCAGGTACAAGACCCTTGCATCGGGCCTGGATGGTAGAACAAAAAGAGTATAAAGGGGTAAGACTAAAAGTTACTTTGATCAGCAAAAGACAGGAAGTTGTTGAGAGCCATGATTTGGTAAAACATTGTTCATTTATTTAAGACGGAATGATCTATATTATGACATGTCTCTAATTTGTATTTAGATACATTGTATTTATCTTCAATTTTTCCAGTCGAATTGTTCACCTATATTACATACGATCCATTATTGTACATAATTAGGTTACAATAACATTTGTATTTTATATGAAGACTACGTTATGAAAATTGAGATGTAATAGAATGGAGGTCCCTGTATCTTAATGTGCACAAGACCCTTGGTCTTGGATTTAAGGTTTGAGGTTAGATCAGCTGCCACAGTTGGATCATCTACTTTTTGGGGAGTGCACCCATAATCTACATATATATTTACTAATGATTTGAGTCTATTATTGGGCAGATTGTTAATATAAAATGGAAAAGAGTGTAGGACTGATGCGCTTCAGAAGACTGGCCATTAACAACGCCCTTCATAAAGAAGGGCTTAATAATCACTGAAGTTAAGCAACATCAAGCCTGGTCAGTACCTAGATGGGTGAATCCTTGGGAATACCAGATTTCGGGGTGCACAAGTCTTGGATTTAAGGTTTGAGGTTAGATCAGCTGCCAGAGTTGGATCATCTACTTTTTATACAGTTGGTATAAAGGGCTTATCATGTTGAAACACTGGTTCTTGTATGATCACCAAAGGTAAGCAATGTCGAGACTGGTCAGTACCTAAATGAGCGACCAGTTGGGAATACCTGGTGTGGCAAGCTTGGAAGTGCAAGTGGTGTAATGGAAAAATCGAAGCTAATTCCCAATTCTGGTTGGGTTCATTATATTCATGTATCTACAAATAACCTTGGGAAAGGTATGAATCCACCACTTCTCCCCCAGCTATAGGTTAATTAGTAGGACTTGTATCCATATATCATTATTATCTCCAAAATATTCTTATAATCTAAAAATATTTTCTGGCTTTAAGTAACCTGCAAAAGGTTGATAAGCCATAAAAATCAAATCAAAGCCCTTTGAGATAGCTAAGGCAATTGTTTTTTGTGATGGATTGTTGAGTGCTTCACTGATTCTGTGTGTAATGACAGTTAAAGCATCAGCAGTAGACCTAGAGGAATTAAATCTATACTCTTTGTCGCTCAGGAGGGTGTTTTAGTCTGAGGTGATCAACAACCTTCTTGATGATAGACACAAGGTGTTTGCTGATATTGTAACAGGGATGAGCACTTACATTTCTGAAAAGAGGACATACAACTGATACCTGAAATGTTTCCCAAGTCTATGGAAGAATTTGGAAACATTTCTCCTTCAGATAATGGTTAAACAACTTTGCCAAGATTAGCTACAATTCATAAGGATAATCACAGGTTGCCTTATCTATATTTTCCTGATAATTGTTCTGTTCTCTTTGGTACCTTGACTTCACAAATTTAGCTTCACTACTAGATTGGCAGTTGGGTCTCATAATTTCACTGCTAAAATGGCTAGAACGTTCCCTTTCTGACCAAGAGACATGGGTTTGAATCTGACCATGGTTGATTTGTCAAGAAGTTGACCTCTTGAGGTTATTGGTTTAGAGGAGGCAATCCTGGTGCGTGGCACGTTTGGAAAGTACCTGAAA
This sequence comes from Acanthosepion pharaonis, assembly GCA_903632075.3. Lineage (NCBI taxonomy): Eukaryota > Metazoa > Mollusca > Cephalopoda > Sepiida > Sepiidae > Acanthosepion > Acanthosepion pharaonis. The sequence continues at coordinate 1,107,690 of CAHIKZ030000213.1, read as the reverse complement.
ACCACACCACAGGTTGACCTATGCCTTGTGAGTGAAATTGGGTAGATGAAGTCACAAGTCATCGTGACTGCTGGCTTTGTTAATCAAGTTAGATAACACGCTCTCTCTCCCAGAAACTGTAACTAAGGTCTGCTCAGCATAGTTGAAGTGTAAACCATACGTGGGATCTGTAGGTGTTGAACAAACCTAAATGTGCCTGAGCGGGCATCTTCAACAGGGATTAGCTAGCCACCCTAGCAGTTCTTTGCTAACAATTTTTTTTTTTTTTTATTCTGCACTTCTTGCCTGTGGAACTCTCTTCTGGATTTCTGCTTTCCTGTCAACTGTGATCTTCAAAAATTTAAATGCAATGAGTCATCATATTCTGTGTCCTTGTCTTTTAATGTCTTCTTTGTTTCTTTCACTCTCAATAAACCCTTGCATCCTAGTGGCTTTATTGCCTTGGAATAATTAAGAAAAAACAAACAAAATTAAAAAAGAAGAAAAAAAAATTTGAATAGGTGTTTGATTGCTATAGTTTTTTTTTGCAGTCACGCATTCTACATGTCTGCTCTAACACAATGCAACTTTCAAAATTGAAGTCATGCTGTGTTCAGTACGGCAATGCCATTGGTCATAAAAGGTCATAAAAGGTCATTTTTTTTGGCAAATGTGGACCTTAGTGCCCAGAAAAAAATATTTCAAAAACGATTTTTTCCATTGACACTGCCATTATTTAAACTTTTAGTTTTGACAAGTGATGGCTAGAATTGTAAATCCAAATATATGAAATTGAATTTAAACATTTTCTTTCTTTGAGAATTTACAACAAAAACATTAAACACTATTATTAAAAAAATAAGTTGATATCTACCTTCTTAAAATGTGAACCAACTAATGCAATGTTTATCATATTAATTTATAAAGAAATATATATGAAAATAAATTTTTTCATTGATGAATTTATATCTATGAACAAGAAAAATTTAAATAAATAGATAACAATGTAACTTCAGCTATAATGGCTTTCATATTTATTTATAAAATGGTAAATAATAAATATTGCATTGTAGATAGTCTGCATAATTTGATAATTTTTCTTCTCACATTTCTTTCTTTATAAAATGGTAATTAATAAAATCTTTATAAAAGATAAATACATTTTTATATTCTGGTAAATAATTATTGCCAAAGGAGTGAACACAGTTAAAATAATAGCTGTGTCAATGGAAAACCATTCCTTTGAAAGACCATGTTTTTTTTTTTTGCAGACACAAAGGTTCATGTTTACTTTTTTTTTTTTTTTTTTGGTAATGGCAACTACTTTGAATAAGACTTCAGTTTACAAAAAGTTTCATAGGAAGGTTTTAATTTTATTTTTAGATAAATCTGAAATAATTCTAAAAAATGTCTGTCTATATTTCTGAGATGAGGTACTGTAATTATTTACACTATTTACAGTGTTCAGACTGTTGTCCTCATCTTTGTTACCATATTCATGATGTTTCGGCAATTGTATGCTCCGGCCTTCTTCAGGTGATTGGAATTTCAAATTGAACCCTTTATTTAGTCCACCGAGGTAGATTGTTCTAGTTCCATGTGCCATGTCTCTTCCAGATGTCTCAGTAGCAGTTACCTCACTTTAAACTCAATTCTCCAAGTTTTTGTTTACTTGTAACCAGTTATTGAACTCACAACTCTTTGGGTCAAGACATTGGATTCAACCAACATGGCCCAACTTGGAGAGTTGAGTTAAAAGGGAGATAACTGATACTGAGACATCTGAAAGAGGTATGGCACACGGAACTAGAACAATCTAACACAGTGAGCAAAATAAAGAGCTCAGTTCAAAATCACAATAACCTGAAGAAGGCCAGAGCATACAACAACTGAAATGTTGTGAATATTGCAACAAAGATGAGAACAGTCCAAAACAATGTAAATAATGCTCCTAATAATGTACTGACAAAAATGAGCATATTATGACATTGCTTATAAAATTAATGCAGATACCAACTCTGATACCATAGAAAAGAAAATACCAAATGATATTTGCCAAATATCATGACAAAATTTACTAAACTCAATTCAACACAAGTATAGGAGACCTAATGAGGATCAAACTCACAACTACAGTCGTAATGATTAAACTTGAGGTTCTTGACAAAATCCAAAGAAAGATCTGCAATGTAATCCTGACTTGGCATCTCGACTTCAGTTACTTTGTCATACGTGATGTAGCTTCCCTCTGTCTTTTCTACAAATATTTTCATGGCAACTGCTCTGACAAGCTTTTTCCCCCACCCCCACCCACCCTGTTGCCTTGACTACATGAATTTAAGTATGCTACTAGATTGGCATCTAGGTCCCACCCTTTTACGGTTGAAATAGTGAAATGTAACTGCCACTTCTACTCCAAGTTTCTTTTCTCACACTTTCCAACATTGGAACTCCCTTCCATTACCTTGCTTCCCTGAAAACTACAATCTTCAAAAATTTAAATGCAATGTCAATCGATTTTCTGTCTTGAATCTTGCTCATCTTTTATCAATCCTCCCTATACTCAATCTTTTCTATCACTTTCACTCTCTGTATTCCCCATACATTCCTGCCTTACTTGGGGTGACATGATTAAAAAAAAAAAAAAAAAAGACCAACTCATTAAACATTCCCCCACAGAAATGTGCTCTTTATTTACTAAATGTAGTTCATTTAGGCACAAGATTACATGTATGGGACATCAAACTCAACTGCAGTAGTTATGGTTAAACTACTGTAGCTCATTAACCATTACCCCATACCAAGGCACCCCATTGTTATGTACTAAATGTAGTTCATTTTGGAACAAGACTACATGCTGGGCTATATGCATCATGTTGAAACACTGGTTCCTGAATGATCACTAAAGTTAAGCAACATTGAGCCTGGTCAGTATCTAGATGGGTGACCACTTAGGAATACCAGGTGCCGTAAACGTGAATGTGCAGGTGCTGTCATGGATAATGCCTTGGAATTGTTAACTGGAGAGCTGAGTTCCAATTCCAGTTAGGTTCATTATATATGCTTACACACAAATACCCTGAATCCACCTATTCTCCCCTCAGCTATGGGTTAATTAGTAAGACTTGTATCGCTAAAATGATTATCATCAAACAAAAAAAAATTCTTACATTCTAAAAATATTTTCTGGCTTTAAATAACCTGCAAAGGGTTGATAAGTCATAGAAATATGTACAGTAATAGCACTGTCAAAGGAATAACCATCCTTTTTGACACACATTTTTTTTTGAGCAGAGTAGAGAGGACAGAAACCCTATGGAAACTCTTTCAATACATGACTGACAAAGCAGATTTTTTTTTTCCTTCAGTAGGTTGCCATTTCTTTTCGTGTTAGACCAGTTGCCATCCATGGCTACAGAACCTGGTCTATCCTGCTGTTTACCTATAGCTGGGGAGAGAAGAGGAGGATTCATACCTTTCCTAAGGGTATTTGTGCATAAGTGAATGTAATGGATTTGACTGGAGTTCAAACTCAGCTCTCTGATTTCTCAATCCAAGTTGCTATCCATTACACCACCGTGCCTCCTAGTTCATGATATGAGTTCTTAGAATGTGACATAGGTTTTTGAAACACCTTGTATTGTCCCACTATTTTGTTTAGTACCAAGCCTGCACAACAGGTGGCAGAGTAGTTGAAATGTTAAAGAAATAAGTACTTTTCAAATTCTTTGAGGCCTAAGTTTTTGAAACTTTGGTTTTAAGTATTCCAGTTTGGAATTTAAAAAAAAAAGAAAAAAGCTAAAAAACAGGTCTCCTGTCTCAATTTCAAATTGCTCCGTTTCTTGCAATTACATTATGCCATTAATACCATGGATTGTTAACTGGCACTGTTATGATAGAATCCCCCCCCATTTGAGACCCTATTTCTAAGATCTGTCCAAATAATTTTTTTTCAGCAGCTATCTTCTGAAATAAAGGAGCATCAACAAGCATGCACACACACCATTTCATCCAAGAAGTAATAAAACACGTCTTTCATCTCTGTCCTTTCTCTTACTTTCCCAATTCTGCGTTGATGGCTATATCTTAACATCTTCACAGAACAGTCATTACATCAATTCTAGGTGGAATTACCAATCCAAACACATTGCAAACACTCCTGACAGTGCTATATATATTCATAGGAACGCTCCTCAATTCACCTTCTGTGGAACAAAGAAAACCCACACAAGCTGGATTTATTCATCTCAATAAAATGCAGGGGCCAATTGATTCATTTTTGACTACTATTGCATCCATCTTAATTTCTGTTACTTTTTATTACAACCACCAGATGTTCACTTTGTAATAAACTCATCTCTCCTATCCTCAATAGCCCGTTTTATTGATTAGACTATAAAGATCTCACCACCATGCAGTTAAAGATATCTACTTCCTTTCGGCATCTACACTAAAATGTTTTATTATACAAGTAGCATTAGATCTGGATATGTAACCTATTGGTTTGAAAGGGAAATTGACAAACTACATTGAAATGTAGGCCTTCTGTTGCACAGTGGTAAACTGGGTCTAAAAATATTGGTTGACAGAAAACAAAGGAGACCCACCCACAATGCTATCATCTAATTTTTGTAATGAATAATTAAAATTTTAAAAAATAAAATAAAATACATGTAGTGATGCTGATAGGTTTTTAATGTAGTGAGTCCCCAGGACCTACAGGTGGTGATTTGGGTGAAATTCAATGGGTCCCAACTAAAATTTCATAATAAATTTGTTAAACTGCAGGGCTAGTTTTTATTTTTTTTAACATCATTTCAAAAAACAATTTTTATCATGCCGAATCACTAAAATTGACAAAATTTTTTTTCTTCTTTTTTTAAAAATTAAATTGAGAAATTCAAAATAAAAATATCATTTACATTAATCGTAGTTCAATTAAAAAAAAAAAAAAAAAAAAAAAAATAAACAAAATTTTTTTTTTTTTTTTCAATTGGATCAATAAATTTAAAAACAGTACTTAAAGCAATGGTCAGCAAACTTCAATGAGTTCAGGCATAAATAAAAAAAAAAAAACAAAGAAAAAATAAATTAAAAAGAAAAACAAACCAAGAAATTTTCTGGTAAGGCAACATTGATGTCTATTTCCTGCCACCTAATGAAGAAAGGAAAGAGTAAGCGAAAGAAAGAAAGGAAAGAACTAATTAAAAGTTTCATGGGAAACTTTAGTTGCGTCCACAGGATGCACAGATGGGAAAGTTACTAGGTCCTTTAAGATTTTTATGCATCAGGGACATGAAATGCACACTTAGCATCTCTACCTATATAAAGAAAGGGTATAAATAAAAAAAAAAAAAAAAAAAAAAAATTCATTGTAATTAGTACACATGTACATTTTACTGGCAGTAGATTCCAAATGTAAATACAGAAGGTAATAATTTCATTTAATTTTAACCCCTTCCCCAGGATAGACGTGTATATACATTTTATTAAAAGTATCTTTTTCAAACAAATAAACACATCTGAAACATAATGTACAAAAACAAACTACGGAAGTGTTTATATGTTGATCTTGATTCTTTTTATGCCCTTCTGAGCTTGAAACAAGTTCAATTGTCAACTCGTACGTCTGGTAGAGATGTTAGCCACCAGTCGGGTACTTCAAGGTACCTCAAGTTTCTTAGTTGTTATAAGAGATGAATTCATTTCTTTTCTTCCCAGCTGTGAAAAGTTAAATAGCAGGGTAGACTGAGATCTCTAAACCTGGGGTTACAGATCATCTAGGAAAAAGACGATTCAAAATTATGGAGAAGGCAACAGGAAACCACTCTACTATATTTTCTCAAGAGTCTATGAGAATTCACAGATTATAATAAAAAAAAAAAAAAAATAAAAAAAAAAAAGTAAAGAGAGAAAGAAATCTGCAGAGCACCATAATTGCCTACATCCTGAAAGGACATGATATTTAGAGAGTAGTATTAGTATTTGAATTTCTTAGATGTAGCTAAAGTTGATAAGCTGTATAAAAAAAAAAAAAAAATCAATCAGATGTAGCAAAGTGGAGTAATTATATCAAATCAATTGCTACATCTAATGCAAGGGAATTTTATTCACAATGTTGTACCAGAAAATTTCTCTCATCAGAATTCATCTTGCAGATTTCAAAATCTACCATTTGTTCATACAAATATCTGGTCCGATGTTCCTGCTGTACGTCTCGAGATTCTTCACAAAATCCAAAGGGTCTGTAATGTGTTTGGTCCTGACATCTCAACTTCAATCACTTTCTCACTGACGTGACATGGCTTCCTTTTGTCTTTTCTACAAATATTTTCATGGCAACTGTTCTGATGAGCTAAATGTGCCACAATTATATGAATTTAAGATTGTTACTGGATTGGCAACTAGGTCTCACAGTCTTCTTGCACTTCTCACCTGTAAAAGTCCTTTGCAATTTCTTGTTCCCCTGATAACTAAAATCTTCAAAAATGTAAATGCATCACTAATTGCCATCTTGTCTTCTTGAACCCTGTTCCTTTTTTTTTTTTTGTCTTTTTCTTAATCCTTCAAAATTATTATCTAAAAAAAAAAAAAAAAAAAAAAAAACTGGTAATCTAAAAATATTTTCTGGCTTTAAATAGCCTGCAAAGGGTTAAGTCATAGAAAACAAATCCATTCTGAAATTTCACATCAACTGTTCTGATGAGCCCCCCCCCCTTCCTGGTGCCGACTACATGACTAAGCATGCTACTAGATTTACAGTTGAACTAGCTAGATGCATCCACCACTTCTATTCTAAGTTTTTCTCACATTTCCCACCTGTGGAACTCCCTTCCAATTTCTTGCTTCCTTGATAACTACAATCTTCAAAAATCTAAATGCAACATCAATCGTCATCTTGTCTTCTTGAACCCCCATTTTTTTTTTGTTTTTCTCCTTTCCTCAGTCTTTTTGTTCTCTTTCACTCCCTGTAACCTCTTGTGCTCTAGTTGCATTATCACCTTGCTTAGGGTGAAACAATTAAAACACTGAATGAACTGAAAGATCATTCACCAATCATTAGCACAGTGCTGGTCAGGTGCTTAGCAGCCCTATGACCATACACCGTCATGGGACTGATAATCATTATTTTATGTTTTTTTAATGTTTTCTCCCAGCTTGTTATTAAGCAAGAGGCATAGAACCCTTTTAGAAGATCCCTCCCCCACAAATAATTTTCATGTTTTAATAAAGCTATAGGTGCGGAGAGTTCAATTTCCACTTCATTCTCTTTAACACTAATGGCATTGGAAGAGGCAGAAATCCATCTTTCTCAAGCTATGGGTTAATAGCAGGGCAAACTCTTGCCTTTGTTAGCAGCCATTCTAAGTGAATGAAAACCGAATTCAAAACCAGCCTGAAGGAGTTTGGAAGCCATGGTTTCTATAGCTGTAGTAGAATGTGGTGGCTTTACAACCCTAACAAGTAGATATATAAGACACACACACACATACTGAAATCTGTTGAGGAGAGAGGGGAGAGATCCCCTGATTGTAAGTTGTTGACCAAGAAATAGTTTCAAAATATCAGGAAGAAAAAGTAAAGCTGTTTGCACCTGTAGAAAATGTAAGGAAAAGTGGACACAGGAAAGGTGAGCTTAAACAATTTAAGCTTTATTTGAGGAGTAATCAATTATGACTAAAAGCCAAATTCAAATATGCATAAACAAAGAGAAAGAAAAAAAAAAAAAAATGAAAAAAAAAAAAAAAAACAGAGAGATTTTCTTCTTGTCATTTTTATAAGTTGTCATTTTCTTTTCTTTAAATGGCAGAGCAAAACATTAAAATTTTCATCGTTTTATTTTATTTATTTTAAAGAGATCCACCCAGTTTTAAATCAGAAGCCAACAGACCAACCTGATATAACAGGGTAGCAAGATGCATGGAACAGGGTGGATGTACCCGCTGCCACCTTGATTTTTTTTTTTTTAAAAAGAAAAAAAAAAAACACTGAACAAACGTGTTTGTGTGTGTCTGTATGAGTGTGTGTAGTGTCCAGTGTTTTGTCATCACCTGAGGTTATTCAAGGTCACAAGGGGGGGGAAGAAGAAGAAAAAAAAAAAATCACAGTTGGAATACGTGAAATGCATCCACACTCTTCTGAGCACCAAGTAACACTATTGAGAAAAATAAAAATTACAAAAATTAAATTAAAAAATCATCTCAAAGATAGGAATTATATGGTTTTGTTGTATAATTCCATCCCTTCAATTTTTAATAATTCTTGTAGAATCATTTTTGTTTCACTAATTTAGCAAGAAAAAAAAAAAAAAAAGTCAGTGAAGAGGAGAAAACATTTTCATTGGGACAGTCATGTTGGATATTTTTCACACACACGTGAAAGAATGACTAAACACATAAGAAAAAAAAAAAAAAATAATTTCAATACACACACATTTACTTTCACACACAAATATATAGACAAACACAATTTAATACATTATATACAGACACGCATTTTTCTTTTTATTTGACCACATATTTTATATAAACTTAGTAAATTTTCAACGTTGCAAAGTTTTCCTTAAGTCAGGGAAGAGAGAAGAGGAGGGAGAAGAGAAAGGAGAAGAGAAAGGAGAAGAGAAAGGAGAAGAGAAAGGAGAAGAGAAAGGAGAAGAGAAAGGAGAAGAGAAAGGAGAAGAGAAAGGAGAAGAGAAAGGAGAAGAGAAAGGAGAAGAGAAAGGAGAAGAGAAAAAAAGAAAATAAAAAGCCTATTTCTATTAAAGTTTAAATATCCATGATAATGGACTTGGAAAAGGGGATAACCTTTGGATTGTGACTGACTTGAAAGAAAGAAAAAAATGTTGAGAATATAAAATGTATTATTAGAATATGAGGTCTGGCAAAAAAATAAAAAATATTTGACATGCATTCTCTTAGACCCTCTCACACTGACCAATCTGCTTTCATTCACTTTTTTATACAGGGGGGGAGGGAAGAGAGAGAGAGAGGAAGGAGGGCATGTGTTTCGTTCACTATGACCAGTGTGTAAATCCATAGATGCATGTCAGTTTACAATTCCATGCATAGAATCTGAACAGAGCAGCCTACATGAGACTGTCACACAGCATTTTAGATCATCAATATGTATTGCAAAATTTTAAGCCCCTTTTAAAGAATGGGACAATGGAAGGAAGTGCACAACAAAATGAATGAGAGGAGAAGTAGGAGGAAGGGAGTTAATAACAGTTAATGTTTCTTTTTCTTCTTTTAGAAAAAGAAGCACTTTCTCCCTCTTCGTAACCAAGTGTACAAAAAGAAGCAGGAAAAAAAATGTCCTCTTTATACCCAGGACAAATAACTTTAAGATTTCTGGTGATTGTCACGATGACACAAAATAAAAGTAATGAAATTTTTTTTTTGTATCAACATTACCATCAGAGGAAGAGAAAAAAATAGAGTGAAAAAATTATATATATATATATATTTAAAATTTGTGTATTTAGGCAACAATCCTTCTTTCATGCACATTTCATTGAATACGACAGACAAGGTGCTTTGATTTAGTTTTTTTTATACAGTTGTTCTTTTTATCAGAGCACTTTCGGCTATACATTCAGCCATTTTCAAGGTTGAAATATATTAACTGTTAACAAGAAATGGTTTGTTGTATGTATGTATGTATTTATGTTTTCATTTTCAAAACACAGTCAAGATATTGTGTCCATGTTCATAGTTGATATTATTGAGTATTTTTTTTAAATCAATAAGGCTTCCTCAAAAATGGCTAAATGTATAGCCAAAAGCGCTTGGATAAAAAGAACAATTGGACAGCTTTTATATAATTTATCATCCGAAAAGAAAAAAAAAAAATTAGATCACATGAGAAATTGTATAAAAAACTAAATCAAAGCACCTTGTCATATTCAATGAAATGTGCATTATATATATATATATATATATATATATATATATATATATATATATATATGTGTGTGTGTGTGTGTGTGTGTGTGTGTGTGTGTGAGAGAAAGAGATTTTATAAGAGTAAAATCCTATTAAGGTTTCTTATTTTATTTTTGTTTAAACAATCCTAGAGTCTCCAGCTGCATTACATTTTCCAAGTCCCTTGGAAAAGAAAAACCAGTAACATTTATCTATCAAACTTTATGCCTTGCCTTCTGGGAAAACTTATTTAAAAACATCATATAACTTCACTTCATTATAAAGAACATTTCAAGCCCATGCTAAAGGCAATGCAACTCTCAAGATTTCTTTTATTAGTTCATCCATTAATCATTGGTTATAGAAGTGTTACAACTGCCAAAGAATATAGCTTAAAAACAAAAATTTAATGGCATGAGTATTTGCCAGTATAATCCAAGACTCGGACGTCTCTGGTGATTCGCAAGACATGCAAATCTTTTTGGAAAGAGAGAAAAAAATTAAAAAAAAGCTCATTTCTTCACAAGAAGTTCACAACAGAAATTTTAAGCACTAACAGAAAAAGACTTCTCAAATACAGAATGGTATTGCATAGTTGATTTTAAGCTTAAATACATTTTATCAGGATTTATTGGCTAAGAAAAAAAAAAAAAAAATTTTTTTTCTATGTAGAATTTATAAGGAATTTTGCTATAAGACTCAAGTCTATATTTCTTTAACTTTGCAGTGATAAATAATGGAATCACTACCATCAATTCCAAAATTGAAAAGTTTCTTTTCCAATGCATAAAGTTATTTTAAAATGAACATTGCATTATTTGCATGAGCTTAACTAAACTGATCTTTTTCTAAATACTGTGAATAAATAACTTTAACCTTTGAGATTAGCATTTTTTTTGACATCATTTGTTCTGAAATGAATGGTTTTCACTGACAAATTAACATTTATATGGGCCATGTAGTGTTCTCTGAATCCAAGTCTATAAAATGCAATAAAAATATGTACTGAAGTAACACTTAAAAGAAAAAATATAAACAAATTTTATAAATTTGACCACATATTCTGCATATTCACTTTAAAGTCTTTCAACAAATATATACATATAATAGTATGTATGAAGAAAGAAAAAAAACAAAAAAAAAAAAAAAAAAAGGTTAAAGGGAAGAAAGACCATATGATCATATTTCTATTAAAATGAAATAAGCCTTCTGACTATAAAATTTGTCTACCACCCCAAGGAGAATTTATTTAAAGAAGATATTTGCTAGAGAAGAGAGAGATACCTGAATACTTGCATAGGATGATTACGCACCCTTTGCTATGATTCTGCATTTATTTATTTATTTTTTTTTTTTTTTTTTACACTAGGCAATTGGAGTTTGATATTTTTCAAAATGTATATACAGGATATGAGTCCAAATAAAAAACAGACTACTAGACTGAAAAAAAAAAAAAAAAAAAAAAAAAAAAAAATTTAAAAAATGCAAATAACCAAAGAAAATAAATGTTCTGAAAATAGTCTATATTAATTATTCTGGAGACAGTTACAAAATGGATTGTATATAAAGAGTTATTCTGCTTTAAAAGCAATAGTGGATTTTATAGTTTTTTTTTTTTTTTTTTTTTTTTTTTTTTTATTACTTTATTTCACAGGAATGTCGATCAGAGATCAGGTTTTTAATTAAAAAAAAAAAAAAAAAAAAGAGGAAAGAAAACTAGGCAAGTTAGAGAGAAACAATACTTTTTTTTTTTTTTTCCTTTTGCAGTTATTAAAAAAAGCATGTTAATTTTTATCTTTCTTGAAAATATTTATTATCAAAGACTTTTGTTAAACAAGAGATTTGATGGGGGAGGAAGGGCATTATATAAAGCATAAAAAAGTGAAAGAGAGAGAGAGAGAAAAATTAAAACAGTCTAGCATCATATACATTATTGTTGCTTCCCCAAGGTACAGGCAACACTGTATACTTAATTACAGTGGGAAAAATAAATGAATAGAGAGATAGACCCAGCCAAGTTTTCTGACACAAGTACACTCATCTTTGTTATATATATATATATATATATATATATATATATATATATAGTGTGTGTGTAAAAAATTTTTTTTTTTTTTTTTCTTCAAAGAACCACAATATTTTGATCAGTGAAGTCATCTTTTTCAGGTAGAAAGCATGCCATGGATACTGGATAATACACAAAACCAACAGGAGTGTGCACTTTACTGATATGTTGCAATATGTTCAGCATTCTTATAATTTAGTTTTTATTTCAGAGCCATAGTCTCTGAGGGAAAAATCTCTTGTTATCATGTGTGTGTGTGTGTGTGTGTGTGTGTGTGTGTGTGTGTACGCACACACATGTGAGAGAGAGAGAAACAGAATGTAGTCAAGAGCACAGGAAAAAAAAAGCCATTCAGGAAAAAAGAATTTAAGATTGGTTCTTAGGTAGATCTACAAAAACATAACCAGTGGAAAGTTAAAATGGCAGAGGAGAATTAATTTCACTCCATTAGAAAAAGAAAAGAAAAAAAATGATTCGAATGAAAAGCTGGATACAAAGAAATCTTAGAAGATAGCACTGTGTGTGTGTGGGGGGGGGCTGAGTGATCAGTAATTGGTAAGGATTTATTTCCACATGGAGATCAGATCACTTATCAAAACATTGTGGCTTAGAAGCAAAGACCAATACACAAATCCAGATATTGGATTTGAACAATTTATTTTAAAAAATAAAAGACAAATAAGAAATGCCTATGCACACAAAATGGAGAGACTTGTGGCAGATTTAAAAAAAAAAAAAAAAAAAAAAAAAAATCTTATTTTTCACCTAGTTTCTTTATTGTAGAAATTAGGTTTTCTTTGGGTTTTATTTTTTCTTCCTATTTTGCAAATAAGGAAGAATAAGCGTCATGGCTCCTCACATGAGGGAGAAGGTACAGAAATCCTACAACACTGAGAAAATATGATTTGGTATCATATCTTAAAACTGGATTGAAGAGGATAAAGGAAACAAACAATTCAGTTACATTACTTTCCTTCCATAAAACAGAGTAAGTAAAAGGTGTTATATCATTGATCATAACATCAGCTGTGTCTATTATATATATATATATATATATATATATATATATATATAAAATGCAATCTTCGCAAAGAGAGAAGAGCATGAACAGATTGGGAAGGGGGGAGTGGTGGTGGTGGTGGTGGTGTTGGTTGTAGCTGTTGGCAACAAATGTTTAATAGTACTTGTTGTAGTGGTGGTGGTGGTGTAGGAGAAGTTGCTTCTTTCCCCACTGCTAGAGTTGTAAGAGAGAGAGGTAGACAGAGAGGAGCTACTGTGTGCAAGAGTAGACAGTCCCATCTTGGGGCTGTGATAACTTCTGATTCTCCTTCGCCATCATCAATCGCCTTATTTCAGTTAGTAAATGTTTGAGTGTGTAGTTTTTCTGCCAGCGATTAAGAACATCCATTTTTTTCCGGTCAACCTGGAAAGATAATAAAAACAAAACAAAAAAAAAAAAAAAAAAAAAAAAAAAAAGAAAAAAAAAAAAGATATTTATTAAAAAAAAAAAAAAAGAAAAAAAAAAATAATAATATATATATATATATATATATATATATATATATATATATATATATATGAATGAAATAATGAATAAAAAAGAGACAAGAGGAAAACTATTCTTCGCCAAGGCATTTTGTCTTTTGAGGGACTTCATCCAGGCAATGTAGTATTTTTGTTGTAGATGTCTTTGGTTTTTCAAGGCTTTTAAATTTGACAACATTCTACAGGTGGATGAAAGTTTCTGTCAGAACATGGAGGGCACAAAGTGACATAATTCAAAGACTGACAAAAAGTAAATTGAGTGATTAAAATTCAATAATTATCTCTTTGTTTTTTGAATATTGTTTAGATTTTCATTAAATTTTTATGGTATGAGATGGACATATGCGCTATGCATCTTCAAGGACACAAGGTGATGGATTTAGTAGTTTTCTTTTGATTTTTCAACATATTTGTGGTTGTGTATGTTAGCTTGGGAAAGAAGTAATTATTTCAGGAAAGGTTAGATTATTCATTCTGTCTCCTCTACAGATACTCTGAGAATGTGTGTGCATATATATATATATAAAACCCCCCTCTTTGTATATAAAGATGTGCAACAAGATAAATCATGCATTGCCTTGATAAAGACCCTCAGAGGATGAAATGCATTGGCTAAGAATAGTTCTTCCTCTTGTCTCTTTTTATTCATATATATATATATATATATATATATATATTAGATATCTCAATATTCTACATGGGCAAAACACATGCACACATTATTAGAAAAACAAAGAATTTGCACTAATGAAAAGTGCATATAAAAATAGAAAAATCGAGAAGTATAAACAGTCAATTGTTGATAACCACTGAGGAGTAAATGGAAGGACTGTCTATGAAACTCTGGAATCAGAATGCTGAAAGTAGCATCAATCAGCTAAGTGAAAAACCTTTTAATTCTATTAATTATATATGACAAAGATTGTTTTTTTTTTTCACTTGATAGATTGTATCCTTTTGAACTTGATTGGACTAAACTGATGTTTACATTGATGTGACTACACATGTATAAAGAAGAGGGGATGCTGAAATTTTAAACTTCAATATTTTTTTTATTTAAATATACGTATGGCTATGTATATGAATGTGTATATGGGGACGGGGGTTAGATGAATGAAATTTCCAAAATCTTTATAATTGTCATGTTCAAGCTTTTGACTTGGGTGAGTTATCATCAGGAGTGTGTAGCTAGTGAGTTTATAACCATTAAAAACAAGAAGTAAAATAAGGTGACAAAAACCATAAGTGGTATATTTAACATGTCACTATATTTTAAATTAGAACTATTTTAAAACAAGTTTTGCAAAACATCATTAAATGTCTTTACTTTTCAATAAAACATTTAAGAGAACACTTGTTGCTTAATTACTCACACACACACACAGAGGAGTGAATGGTGTAATTCCTGGAGAGTCAGGGGGTCAGTCTAAGAAACTCTGGAATCAAAATGCTGAAGGTAACATCAATCAGCTAAATGACAAATCTATTACTCACTCTCACACACACACACACACACACATATATATCATGGACGACAAATGAGGGCTCAGTAAGATAAAGAAGTGCTCAACTTTTATGGACACATGCATTTCCCAAGGCCTGCAGGTATTTACCAAAATTTTAGACAGATGGAACAAGTGGTTGAGTCATTTTGCTTGAGTGGTTGAGGATCAATTGTCACATGTTTCCACAAATGGCTTACTTTACTACGTGTGACAAAGCTAGAGTGGCAAGTAAGGTTATCATTAAGAGGAGCATCATGCTGCCAACTTTCTTTAATATTTGCATGCAGTTGATCTCAATGTTAAAGTCCACCTTGCTCAACTCTTTGTATAGATGAGAAGCAAGACAGGTGCCAACTCCTTCGCTCTGATACTTTGTTTACCCAAGAAGAAAAGGGGATGCTGCATTGTTTTAGATTGGCTTTGAGTTGGTCTGAGACACAAGAATGGCCTTCCAACTGACCTGTTTGTTAGAAACTGGCCAAAGAAGAGTCATTTTGGAAGTCTGGCTTCAATACCAGTCATGTTGCATTTAGTCAAAACTCCACTATTTCTAATGTGGTCACTCAATTTTCTGTTGCAGATCGCACATAGACAACGCACATGGAAGGCATCAAGTTGATTGATGTGTTGTCAGTACAGAGTCCAAGATTCTGCACCATAGAGTCGAGATGTCAGTACTACTGGCTTGTACACATCAATTTTCACCTTTAACAAAACATCAGAGGTATTCCAAAGCCTGGGATAAAGATTACCAAAAGGTAGAACTAGCTTTTCCAATCTTGCACTCAATTTCTTTGTCCATTTTAGAATCTTTAGATACACTGGAGCCAAGATAAGTGAAAGACATTTCCCTAAACCTAAACAGTGGGATGAACAGCTGGGGGGATGGCTACAGATAGGCTGATGATCAGACCGAAAGCTTTTGATAAATGAGAGTATTTGTTAACAATCCATTGCCATCCTCAAGTGCACAATTGTCTGCAAAGAGCAGGTCCCAAACAGTTTGTACAATTACCTTAGTTCTTGTTTTGAAGCAATGTTGTCCTGAATTCAAATCTCACACCTTCTTTAACATTCAAATGCTCTTTCCAGTATGAGAGAAAAATGCAAAGCAAATAAAAGAGGTGCAAGAACACAACCCTGTTTTGTTCCATTAAAAACAATAAATGGGTCTGACACCTGCCCACAGCATCTAACTGAGGTCCTCATCCCCCTGATGAAAAGACATAACACTGAGCATCCTTTCAGGAACACCCAAAGAGCATCCCTTGAAATAATATCAAAGACCTTAGTGAGATCAATGAAAGTAATAAAGAAATTACTGTAATGCTTTCTCCTGTTGTTGCATCAAACTGAAAATCATGTTCACAGTGCTTTTACCAGACCGAAAACTGCATTGAGATTCAGGTAAGACTGAATGGGGCAGAGAAGACTTGAGTCTTTTCAATATAATCCTGCCAAGAATTTTTCCAGCAACACACACATAGTAGAGGAAAGAAATTCTAAATACAGAATAATACTTATTTGGCCATAAGACAAAATTAGAAGCACAATGAAAAAAATGTTAAAAATTGGAATTTTCAGACATGCCTGGAGGAGGGTGTAGAGGATTGCATGTGTGCAGATTTTTTTTTTTAAGGGATCATGAACATTAGTAAAGGGCCAATCCTTGAATAGAGGATACGGTATAATTTGTGAATTTAGTCTAAATTGTTTTAACCTACATGAGTGTCATAAGGTCATTTTTCATATATATGATTCCCAAACCATTCCCATATATATATATATATATATATATATATATATATATATATGTGTGTGTGTGTGTGTGCTAAGGAACAAATAGGAAACAAATTTAACATATTTGACTTTGATTTAAGTGAAATCAGAAAATAAAATACAAAGGAGGAAAGAAAATCTGGTATTTTTTTATTTTTGTGTGTTTTTTCATTGGTTAAGTAGGCCTCACATGCATTTGTCTTGTCAAGTAGTGTTCATGTATATAATTGTTGTGTGTTTCTGTATCATAATTCTAGTTGGTCTATGCAGGATTTGGTTCATAGTGTGTGTGTGTGTGTGTGTTTTTTATTTATTACTGGTAGTTGTCCATATGTTGATAGGGTGAGGTTTTGTGTGAAAGTGAAAGAATTTAGTTTGCACCAGTTATAACTTAAATGATTATTAGACCATGTGTGAAAAATGTTTTTGTGTGCCATGTCCCTCCCCCCACATTTGCCATAGATTTTCTTAATATTGTTCTAGCATATAAAAATTTACATATCTTTTTCACATATATATAAATTTATACATAGATGTTTATATACCAAAACAATATTAGGAAAATCAATGAAAGCGTGTGTGTGTATAAAAACAAGACACACAAAAAGTTTTATCCCCTTTGCCATTGTTTTCCTATCTAAATAGCTAAAGTAGCTGAAAATTAGATTCAATTATTACTTGATTATGAATATCTCATTAATTTAGTAAGTACCTCCACTAATTCATAATATCTAAGATTTCACATAAATTTTTATAAAATGAAAAAGCTTTCATTTTAGCTTTAATTGAAAGCTAAAAGGATTACATTCACTATTTCTAATAAGCAAAAGTACTTTGGTATATTCCAAACATAAATTATATTGATTTGAATCGATTCCCCTGCCCCCAAAAATAGCTGATTATAGACCTTTTTTAGTCGTCTCTCATTGCAATGTACTTCTCTGTATTAATAAATCTTCCAAAAATAAGATACTTTTCTGAAACTTTATTAGCTGATTTAGAGCATAATTAATCTGATTTGAAAAAATATTATTTACTTTAAGTTTAAAATAACAAACGTATTTTAAAAACAAAACAGTAGCTGTATTTTTAACTGACATTGCCATGTTTTATGTAATTGACAAAGCGATGACAGGTGATTACATAATGATCGTTGTTCTACAGAAACTTTATCTGTAAAACATAATTTAAGAAAATGATGTGAGCACCTTATTTTTCATAATTTTTACGTACACAGTAATCCTAAAAATGTCAGAAAATATTTTCCATAATATAATTTTAAGAATGTTGACTTTAAATTTACTATAATCACTTTCATTTTCTTCTAACCATATCATCTATACTTTAAAAAAATGGGCACATTACATATTTTATATACATAAAAAAAATTTTTTAAATTATTTTAAAAATTTTGGTCCAAAGCATTAAGCTTTTCAATTTTTGATTAATAAATACTTTTCACTTAATAACAATATCACCCAATAAGATTAATGTAGAATTTTAAAAGATTCTTAAAAAATTATTATAATTAAAATTTAAAAAATTACAATTCATGTAAAAATTCATTATTCATCAAAAATCTTATTTATAAGAGCAATTAAAAGCTTTTCTAATTAAATAATGTCAGTTCCATTACATCTTTTACTTAATGATTTAGAGCAGATTTTCAGGAAATGAGTAGCAGTTTCTCCAAGAGTCTTGCTTTTAACTAAAAAGAAAAAAATTCAGATGAAAATTGAATTTCAGGAAATTAAATGGGGGTAACATACATATATATATATATATATATATAATATATATATATATATATAAAATAAAATTCAAAAATTTTCATTTTTGTGAATAAGTCCTGGAATTTTCATTAAAATCTGACAATTATCCAATTATTTGATTTTAGCAAGAATTTCCAAATCAATGTTTTCACCAGAAAAAAAAAAAAAGGTGGTAAAACACTAATTGTAAATATTAACCACAATTTTGAACATGGTAGAAAGGAAAAGTTTGTTTTTCCTCTTAATAAACATTTTGACAATAAAACTTTGTATTTATTATGTTTGGGACCTTTTTTTCATCATGCTATGCTGTGATTTTTCAGTGAAAAAGTGGAGGTACCTATACTTTATGGTATCATTTCTGTATTTCATCTAGATGTCCCCCTCTCAAGTCCCAAGTTAATTGATACAGATGTCAAAAAAAAAAAAAAAAAAAAAAAAAAAACTTTGCATTGAAGCGAAATGGTTAAAGCTTTAAAAGAGATGGGGAAAAAATCTTAGGGAAGATAAAATTTTCAGGAAATTCAAAGAAAATTCATTAATAAATAACAGATACATCAAAAGATACTCCCTGCAGCCCTAATGAAACAGAAAGTAAATTTTCACTCAACTAGCCAAGGAAGAACAGTACATCTAGGTGGATGGGTGATTGTCTAAAACTTTTCAATCTGGAAGGTCAAGATCCATTGTTGAGTTTCAAAAATGTCAAGAACCCGCATCACTTTGTGATCTTTAGTGATGAAAGCCAAATTCAAGTGATCAGTGATGCTCTTGAATGAGGTCTTCAAAAAATATCATCTTGATTGTCTGCCTTTAGGGAATTTTGGTAAGAGATATTTCCTATACAAACTGCTTTTACAGTTAATCAGGTATGAAAATTCTGTAAAATGAGGAGACATTTTCCAATTGGGACTGTGTCCCACTGCCCAAAGACTGATTGTCTATCAACAGAACAAATTGATTCAGAGATAATTTTAAAATCATATTCTTTTCTGGTAAATCAGATATGAACTCAATTGGGAACATTTATACAGTCAAAACTAGAAGCATGGATCGTGTAATGGTTATTGGCGTCAAAAATGAATTAAGCATGCCAAGTTCAATTCTCACTTGATTAAGTTTCATTCACTTCACACTAATAACTTTGGAAAAGGCAGGAACCCATCTCCAGCTCTCCAGCTATGGGTTAAATAGCAGGGCAGACTGGGCTCTCTTGAACCTTGAGACAGCAAACAATTTTAGAAGGAAAACCTAAAAACCAGCCCCGAAGTCGGTTGGGTTCTGTCTGACTATCTTGATCTAGACATAACATAGCTAGAGTAAATGGGGTGCCTCTATGACTTTAATGCTTTATGGGAGTTTTGACAATCGGAACTAACAAGTAGAAAGTTAGTTAACAAGTCTGTGACAGGAATTTCCTTAAGAAAACCAGTTTGAAGAATGCCATCCAAAAAGGGCAAAAGACACTGTACTCAATTAATTTGTTTTTTTGCAAAGACTCAGCAGTTCAATGATTATTAAAATTAAATAACAAATGTTTCTAAACATTTATGAAAAAAAAAAAGACTGTTAAACAATTTCCAAGTTATCTGCAAATAAATTCTGCTTGTCCAAGTTCCAGGATGTGAATTGATTTAATGTTTAAATTACTTTTAATTCAGATTTACATGGATACCTACAAGTAATTCTACTGCAGTAGTGGATCTTAATGGAAAAGATTTGATGAGGAGGACCTGGCATTACTAATAATTTACATTGATGCTTATTGGAAGGTTATTAATATGAAAGAAAAAAAATAAAGCACAGAAATTGAATTTGAAGGATAAATTATCTAAAAGAATTTTGGCAAGGAATATCATAGAAAAAAAAAAGTTTGTTAAAATAGTTTTTATTTATTAAAATGTGAGGATCAGTCTATACTCCTCCCACTTCTTTTGAACAGGAATAGAAGATCATCCCTTGCTTCCTGCTTAGGAAGGGGTTCCTGGTTCCTTTCCTTAGGCCTTAATAGTGATGCTGTCATGAATTTCTTGTGATATGCATGGATGGTGACAACACCTTTCATACAGATTGTACCGGGTTGGCAGTTTTCTGGTTGCTGTTCCCAACTGGTAATTAGGAGCCTGATCTCTTGTGTAGTTTCTTGAGAGGCAGCTCTGATCAACAGTTGCATAGTATTGGGGTTTTTGCAGTGCCAGGTCATGCATGGAAGGGTATCTCTGCAAGCACCTTTGATGAGCAATCCTGAAGCCACGCCATGTTGTAGTTTGCACCAGTTTCCCTTCCTGCACATATATTAGATGACCTACTACTACTACACTAGGCCTTTCCTTACCAATATAACACATCATTATTATGAACAGCCAAAGATATAAACTCAAACTAGCTTAACAAAAAGACTTTTTACTGTTGAAATGGTTAAATGTAACTGCCACTTCTACTCCAAGTTTCTTTTCTCGCACTTGTCAAAAGTGGAACTCACTTCCGCTTATTTGCTTCCCTGATAACTACAATCTTCAAAAATTTAAATGCAACATCAATTGCCATCTGTTGTTGTCTTGAACCCTGTTCATTTTTTATCCTTTCCTCAATCCCCCCTATAACCAGTCTTTGCCCCTCACTTTCCCTCTGTTACCCCGTGTTCACTAGTGGCACTCCCACCTTGCTTGAGGTGAAGTGATTAATTAAAGAAAAGAGATACTCTTATTAACAATAAAATGTAGTCAGTCAATTACAAACAGACCATTTTTCTAATTTGTTCACCTTATATCTCCCCTTGCCATTGGCTTCATCCATTTAAATGTGTAAATTATAACAAGAGGAGAAATTGGCAATTATGCTGTACCCTGAACAACATAAGCTGCTTAATGAAAGATCGGAGATGGAGACGGCATGCAAGCATGCTAGAAAATTCCTCCTAACAAGCTATGATTCTGGGTAGGAGTATTTACATAAAATATATCAGCCTTTACTTCTATCTTCCTCCAGTAGGCATGATTATGTATATAAGTGTCATAGGATGGAATTTTATTGCCTGATGATACTTAATTAGTAGAAACTGCAGGAAGGTTGGCTTATTACACACACAGATCAAAAGTATCAAGACTTACTATAAAAAGAAAACTACAACACATATCAATCCAGCATTAATTTCCTTAAAATTTCCTGCTGCACAACCCATTGTCACTGATAGAACTTCTATGGTGTGGTGAAACGACTACACTCTACACACTTTCTTTCTTAGCACTGTTATAAACAATGGCAGTGATCAAGAACGTTATAACATTTATGCATGTCAAGAGTTCAAGGTCAATCTATGCCAAGCAACTTCACTCTGCATACTTTTTGATCAGACTATATATCTGCAACCTTTGTCAACAAGAGAAATTAGCTATAAAATTTCCAGACAAAAAAAAAAAAAAAAAAAAAAAAAAAAAAAAACAACATTTAAACCAGAGACTGGAAATTATGTCCCATTGTATTCATATTAAAAAGTTCCTTTTGAGTTCATTTGAAGTGGGATAAAATGACAATATGCATATTTCATTTACCACCCCCCACCGATACATTTCTAAGACGCTTGATTTTCCCCTCCTCCTCATCTTCTACCACATCTCACCCGTATTCATTTATTTATTTTTAAAAAAAATATAGCGTTAAGAATAAACTGACCCAAATCATTTGAAGATACCAAAATGTTGAAAACCAAGGTAGTGGAATCGTCCTATTTCCTAATTTTATATGGGAGCAAGCACCATGCGGACAGCCAGTAAAGGACAGTAGGGAAAAATATTCCACAATTTTCATGTTCGAAATGCAATTGCAACTGTCTATCCTAGGCAGGCCTTGACAGTCACAAAAAATGTCATACAGAAGTGTTGGTTACAATCCTGACTAGGAATTATTACCCCCAACCCCACCCCATTTATAGGTAGAAGCACACAAATGCATGCTGGGATTTCTTCCAAGCCAATAAAATAGGCTGGTTCTCAGTTTCATCTGACTCAGTCCCAGTTTGTCTCATCTTGAAATCAGAACACTACATTCGTTTATCCAAATTTGTTCTAATGTGGCAACCCCAATTCTTAGTTTGTGAACTTTTTGCTATATTATTGTTGCTTTGCCTTATTACTGTTAACTTGCCTTGCATACAATGTTTTTTTGCTCTGTTCTTTTTTATTGTTGTTGTTTATTGCAATTCTGTTTGTTAGGCTGTTCTACCATTTATTTACATTTAACCATAGCCACTCAGTCTATAGATGTGTTCCAGTCAATCGAGACTGATCAAACACCTGAAAATCCATAACGAAACTCGGGAGGCACAAACTCCATTGATCAGTGAATTACATTTGCCATCTGTGCAATAAATCTTGCAAATTGCATACTTATTTAATAAGTCAAAACCCATCATATGTATGCATGAAAAAAAATTCATACTGACTCATGTAATTTATACAGATACTTAACCAACCTTATTAAGTAGACTTAGCCGTAAAGTATAGAGATTTTCCTTGATTTCTTCAGCATAAGCTACGATTTATAGTGCCTAATTGAAGTTTAGATAATCTGTTAAATAAAAAATTCTGGGTCATTTTTTTTCTTTTCATCTTTATCAGCTTTTGTGGTTAAATTTGAACTTTGCTTATAGTTCTTTGTAGTCAAATCAGTAAAGAATCATTCATTTCAGACTGGTGTGCCAAAGAATAGAGTCTGCAAGTTCAAATATCTTCAGAGGCTACTACTTTATTTCTAGCCCATACTACTTATTTAAGCACCAGTTTAGTAGCTAATCACTAAAAAAGAATGATATGACCCAGTCCAACTTTTCAGGAGATTAAGGCTGTTCAAATGAGCAACTTTGTACTAGTCATATTTTGCTCTTCACTGGGGATTTGTTGTTAGACAAACGATTCTGAAATAGTAAAATTTACCCAAAATGTTAAGGGATAGTGTATTAGCAAGTGGTCGGATCTCAGGGTCCAACAGGTTAATGATTGTAGAATGTAAGTATTTCAGGGAGATAAAATGATACTGGTCAAGTTTATTATTATTAGTAGTTTTTTTTTCCTGAAAGAATTTTTTTTTTTAAATGTATAGAAGAAACCTGGACAAAAATTCAAAATAAATTTGCAGATTCAAGGAAAAATAACTGTATAAAGAGAAAGAAAACTTACTTGGCCATTTGAATCATTGACACCATTTAGCTTAATTCTGGTAAGAAATCTGACACATGGACATTCTTCTGGATATTTTTTACCACACACTATCTTCAGAGTATATATCCTACCCTCATAGGGAGTCTGAAAAAAATAAAATAAATAAATAAAAATAAATGAAAATAAAAAATATTTAACAAAATGTTTGAAAAAGAAATTAAATAAAAAGTTACAAATTTAAAATATAATTTTTATCTTCTTATCTGTAACTCTTTATCAACAAATAAGGACTATTTCTGAAAATACATGAACAAAAATGTCAATTCTGTCAACATTTGAACAGTATTAAAAAGAATGAAGTTAAAAAAAAAAAAAAAAAAACTGAATGAAAATGGTGCTTTTTTCTCTCCCATAGATAAAACAAGTTCATGGCCAAAAATAAAAGATTATTATTCCAACCATGATGCCCAGGTTCTAATCTCAATTTGTCAAGGAGGTTACTTCTTAATATTACCAGTCCAGAGAGACAATCCTAATGTGTAGCACCACAGGGAAGTGCCTGAACACCATCCCATGGGGAGACTCAAGTCTTGAGTGTGAGATTAGCTACACAAAAACTGTTTGGAAGTCATTTAAGATCATGCTAGCTGAAAGTCACAAGCCATTGTGACTAATAGTTTGAGAACACTGGCCATGTTAGACTCCAACCCACACCAGAATCTGCACTCTCTCCCAGAAACTGTAAGGTCTGTTCAGCATAGTTACAGTATAAAGCACAGACTGGCTGTTGGTTTGAAGAAACAGAAATGTATTTGAGCAGGTGTCTACAACAGGGATTATCTAGCCACCCTAGTTGACAGACATACTCAGAAAAGAGAACCCAGACTGCACTCTAGACTTCACAAGTCATAAGTGGCAAAAGAAATAAAAAAACCATTCCACATTTCCAAAAAAACATTCAGGACATTTCACAAAAATGTGTAGATATTAAAAGAACATGATGAAAGAATGACTTTTGTTGAGGGGAAAATCAGAGGACATTAAGATTACAATAAACCTTCTTTTGAGGTTTTTCAGCTTGTTTCTAAACTTTAGTGAGTATATGGACATTATTTTCATAAAAAAGGGCACAGATAGGGGAAGGGTATAGTATTTGGATTGTAAGTTTTAAGGGTTAATTTAGAGCTGTTTTTAATGGCTTGTAGCAAAATTTAATAACAGAAATGGCTACTTCCACAATTGGTATCAAACATTGACATCTCTACCCCATACTTCAGTCACAGGATTTCGTTTTGTGGTAGGATATTCTACTCCTTGACTATGAAAACATACAATTCCAAGGATACATGGTAGGGGATCCTAAACAAATATATCATTTTGACTGGTCTCACAGGTGTTCTATTGGTTCTAGATTTGGTAACATGTCTAGCCACTCCTTATGTGAGACACCAGCTTCTTGGAGATATACAGTAACAATGTAAGTACAATGAGGAGTTGCATTATCACTCACAAAAAATAAAGTTGGGCCTCTGTAGTTTTATTGAAGAGGGAGAAATAAAAATAATGATGACTGATGACTAATGTTGATAATGACAATTATGACAATAATAATGATATTGTTGATAAATTCCAGGTAAAACTTGTCAGTGACAGTGCCATCATCAATGACCAGGCTATTTTCTCTATGATATTGTAAATGGTGATAAGCTAAATAATTTAATTGAATTGTAGATTTTCTTTATTATGGTTATCAATCATCCAAATTACATGTTTTTAAAAAATAAAGATTAGGTATTGTAACTATTTATATCATTACACACCAATCCTTCAATATCTGTCTATATTTCCAAAATGAGGCATTGTAATTATTTACATCATTAATAAATATTAATTATGTCTTTGACAACAGATTATCTTCTGGTTCTGCTTGTCTTTCCCTTATTTAACAAAACTTATGCCCTGCCAATACCCAAAATATAATGGACTATTCAGTTTTGATTGTGTAGAAGGACTGAAAAGACAGATGCTACTTGGTTTCAGTGAGAAAATGAAAAAGAAATAAAAGGGAAGATAGAAGTATTATACGTCTCCTGCCAATACCTCATAATTAACGGACTATTCTATTTTGATGCATGTGGAACGACGGAAGAGACATATCAGAAACAAGACTTGGTTTCAGTGAGAAAATGAATGAAAGAAAGGAAAGATAAAAGCGTTTAGTGGCCATTTCAGTGAAATGGAAAAAGTTGTCAATTTCAAATCTTTTTATTTGTACCCCCTTATGATTGTTATTGCAACATTTTGTTAACCATTACCCCACTAAATTCTTTCTAGAATTGTTCTCCCTGCCACTGCATTTTTTTTTTGAGGGTGCAAAAAAATGAGCACCTACTGTTTTAAAATTGAGATAACTTTCTTTGTATTGTGTGTATAGATTTTATTTTTTGTATACTAATAAAACAATGGATGAATAATATTTTGATGTTAATAATTACGTTTTGCATGCATGTTTTAATGTTAAAAACAAATTAAAAAACAAATACATCAACAATTTAACATTAACTTTTGTTACTTCTTGTGGAGTTCTGGTGGGTGCAATAAAAAGCAAAATGGCTAAGAAGGCTTTCATTTCACCCCTCCACATATTTACATACCAGTAGACACTAGCATTTGTTTGCTCTTTCTTTCACCTGACTAGCATATTTACTTGTCTCATTGACAAATAAAGTTATTATTTCATTGTTTATAAATAGATAAAATAATTAACTTTCAGAAAGGCTATCAGGTACATCCATGCGACCAGTAACTTCCATAAAATTAGTCAGGCATGGATGATAGTAACGACTTCACACCTAGGTCATCACAGCTATCCTCTTCGTCACTAGCACTATTATCATCTCCATCTCCAACCACCTCACCATCAATATCTGCTTGAGTAAAGCCTTCAAAATCATCATCAGCATCCAAAACAAAGAAAAACTACTGAACAAGAGCTTCGTTATATGTTGATGCGACTATTTTTGTTTACAAAAAAATGGTGACAAAATTAACATGGGTTTAATTGTGTGTTACACCTCATGTAGGGTGTGAAAATAATTCAAAATGGCTTTGGAAAGTAGAAGTTTAGCCCTATTCCAAAATGACCGTAAGTTTAAAATACCGGAAATAACAGTTAACAAATGTTTGTTTATAGCAACTCTTTTGAGGTGACAGAATGCACCTAGAGTAGCAAAGGGAGAGAATTCTATGGAGACAATGTTCACCTCCAGCTAATAAAGGATAAAGTTGGTAAGCTCAAATATTTAACAATGCGATAGGGGAATTTCTAGATATTTTATTGTTTTAGAACTTTTCATAAGCTTATTCAATCATTAACTTAAGAATTAGGATTTATCAGTAAATTCAAATAGGAAAATTCTCATGGGTATTTCTTGTTCTTAATATTACTTTTACTAACAAGAATTTGAAAGCTAATTATAGTTTTTTTATATTTTAATATACTCAATATAAAAAGGAATTTTTTATAATCATTTTTCATTTCCTTAAGTTAAACAGAATCTATAACCATTTCTACTTCAATGTTATCTACAGATATTTAAATGAGCCACAAATTGCTGTTCATTTTAATTTTTAATTGTTTATTTTATTTACTGCTTTTGATATAAATAGATTGTTATTCATCAATGTTCTGGTTTCAGGATATTTTAAAGATAAAAGTTTAAAGTATAAATACAGATTACTTTAGCAAGTGTTAAAGTGGTAGAGCAAGAGACCGAAGGCTAAGAGGTTTGAGATTGTATCCCAAGTACAGAGTTGGACAGGATTATAACAAAACATTCCTAAAAGGAAAATAAACTCAAATAAAATGTTATTGCTACTCAAATTGAAAATCTATCACCTTTATCACTCTGCATGTGACTTCATTTGTTGTACAAAAAGTTTATCTTGACACTGAAGGTGAATGATCCTGAACAATAGTGTGTTTGAATTTCATAGTTGTGTGGTCATATCCTGCTATGGCAACAGAAAACTCTGAACAAAATTAACAATAAGTATACTGCAATTGAGAGGCCTTGAAAAAGAATGCAATAAACAGGGAAGTTATATTAATAATGCAGAGTGCTAAAAGTTAAAGATACAATGCACATTTTTTAAAATTTTAACATGGGGTGCGATGGGTAAATGGTCGCCATTATATATTATTTTAATTTTGCACATGCACATTATTCATTTTTGATTTTGTTGACTGCAAGAGGGTCAGTTGGGCACAATCTGTGAGAAAAAGAGTACCATGATGCAATTCACTCCACCAGAAATTTAGAAACAGCATGCTGTACTGCTTGGCATTTGTGCCATAAGCTTCAGCATGAACATTTCAGAGTGTGTGGGTGTCAGTCTGAGGACAGTGCAGAGGATTCAGGAAGAGTTGGAGGAGTCTAATGGTGATTACAAAGGTGTTTGGAGCAATCACCAGTGATGGCAACATTATGCTTCCATTCATCTTCCGACTTATAGCTGTCAGACAATTTCTGCAACCACATCACCCCTTACATCTGGCCACCTAACTCCCCAGACTGCAACCCCCTTGATTATTATGGGTAGGACACAGTAGAGTGAGTAACTAACAAAACTCCTTGTAAAACCAAAGATGAAATGAAATCAAGGATTATAGCAACATTCACCAACAAGGAGACTGGAATCTCCTGCAGCTCTTCTGGACAAAGTCATCTGGAGACTGTGGTTGAAGCCAATGGTGATTTTGTTGAATAAATTTACTCATTAGTATTTTAAGATATTTTTGTGTAATTTTGTTAAATATATCTGTTAAAACAAGATGTCAGGGTTATTTTCATTTTTATGTCATTTAGACAACAATTTATCCATTGCATCCTGTATCAGTGGTTATCAGTCTTGGGTCACATACTTTCCTTTCAATCCCAAACACAAACCCCCACCACCATTTTGTATTGTAATTTCTTCCACTATTATACTTATGACAGAAATTCACCCCCACCCTCTGGTTAAAAATTTTCTACTCTTAGATTTAAGTCTTCCCATTGGGTCATCACAGAGATAAATGAATTCAAAAGAATCCCCATAAGAAGTTAGTTATCGATAAAGTCTGTATGCAAATTCGAATTGCATTACTGCCGAATTCAACACTTCCTAGTTACTAGTCTTCTCTTTGGCATATACCAATCGTGGGAGCCGTTTGAAAGATTATTAAACAATGATCAAAGTATTGCTAAGTAATCTCTGATCTCTTAATTTAAAACTTCTAAACAATCACATCAAACAAAATTTCTGAATCTAAATATATTCTTTTGCAAAAAAAAAAAAAAAAAAAAAAAGTCTTCAAATGCCAATTAAGGGTTTTCCAAGAGCAATACAAAAATTGAAACTTTTCTTTAACTTTATATTTAAGTCCAAGTTTCAAAATTTTTGTATCATTTTCTACAAGATGCTCATGTTTACAATCTCTTAATTCAGTGTTTCTCTTGCTCCCAGGTAGAATTTTAGAAACAAGATTTGCCCATTCAAACTGTTGAACACTGATCCCATTTTACAAACTACAATTCAATTTTGAGATATAGATAAAGAGAGAAAAGAAATTTCTGACATTAAAATAGTTTGAAAGAAAGATATGGAATACAACTTAATAAATAAAAGTTACTTACTCTAGGTGGGCCTACTATAGTAGCCATCCAATTAGAAAAACTAAGATCATCATCCTTCTCCAGACCCCAACTGATGCCATCACCTCCTCCTGACTGGCCTTCTTCATATTCATCAAGTAGCCGGAAATTTCTAGGAACTGAAATAAATGAAATCATACACAATTACTCAGGATACATATGCAAAATTTCAAAATCTTTTTTCTTTCAAGTGGCTATACTGGAAGATTTACAAACTAAAATAAGTTTTTACATTCTAACAAAATTAAAAAAAAATATTAAGACAGTCAAAAGAAAAAAACTGGTAAAAACTAATAAATATTTTTTTTTTAATTTAGGTTTTACATGTTTTTTTTTGAACTGGTTAATAAAATTAACAAAATAGAAAAATTAGTCTAAGAAAAACAAAAAATTAGATCAGTCATTGGCTGGCAATTGTTTTTACCTTTTATCTACTAGGCTATAAGACAAGATCAATATCAAGTATTACTACAAGTTTAGGTAAGAAAACAATATAGCATTTTGAGCAAGGGAAGACATTGAAGCAATATTTATCAATTATAAATAGACAAAATATACAAACAAAATGCCCCCTTTCAAACAAGGCTAATTCAAATAATTGTTGACATAAGAAACATTTTGGGAAAAATAAAATAAAAAAATGCATAAAAACTGTAAGAATTGATGTGTCAGCATCAGTATGGTGAGGTACTGAAAAGTTCTCATCCCCTACCAAGAACTAAAAAAAAAAAAAAAAAAAAAAGACTAACATAATTTAATTAATTCTGATTTTGACCTAAATTTGTACATTAAAACATGTACATTTATTTATATATACTTTCTCCACCCTAAAATTGTTTGATAGATAAAAATTTTACATATCATTTTCCTCATATATTTACACACACTTCAAAACCTTTTCAGCAATCTGATGAATTTTCTTTACGATGAAATCATTTTGCAATCATCATATAAACCAACGTAATAAAGTGGGAGTGTAGATAAGTTTGATTTAATAGCTCCTAAAAATTAGTTTTAGCTGATACTAATTAATTTCCAAGAATTAACAAAACTCACAATATCCTGTAAAAATTTGGAAAACTCCAGCCAAAAGAAATTATGGAAATATTTTCAGAATCTGTGAGTAACCAAAAAGTAGCCAACTTAAGAACATTACCGTCAATGTTGCAAACAATCTCTCTCTCTCTCACATACACACACACACACATTATTCCTAATCACAAGTTAATGCATCCAATTGTTTTTCTTTTTTCTACTTATTGGTGCTCCTAGTTATTTAAGCATTGATTAAATACATGCAAAGTTGAGTGTCAACTCATTATATTTATCCAAATAAATACAAGCCACATAGGAACTAATCATAAAAGACAACAAAAGATTATTTGGAGACAGAAATCACTAAAAGTGTAATGTAAAGCTAGTAGTGGTAGCCAGGTGAAATACTGTACACCAGTAGTTCTCAAACGGTGCAGCACACCTCATAGGTGCAGTGGAAGAGGATAACAGGTGAGGCGCAATGATTGAAAGAAATGTTTAAAAACAGTTTAAAAAATTCATATGCCAAAAATAAATATGATTTCAAAATTTTAAATATTATTATGGATTACTTGTAATTGCATGCATGAGTCCCTATATAAATAGTTATAACCAATTATTGACCAATTTTATCATTGTGATATTTTTGCATTATACTAAGAATAGAGTCTGCAAATTGGAAGAGAGAATTATCAATGATAATGTTCCGACTTCGAATCTGCAGTTATCTCACTTTAACCAGTTCTCTGGACCTTCTTTACCATTGGGCTGCTAATCACCAGAATTTCCCTTTGGTAAGGTGTGAGCAAATTACAATTCCTAAAATGTGACCCAGAGAAAAAAAAAGTTACCAAAATGGAAAATATAAAAACAAAAAACAAAACTAGAACTTGTAAATCCTTACATGATCTATGTTCCCTGTGTTTACAAGAAAAATTACATATTAAGTTTGCTAACAAAAATGCTCTGTTAAACCAAAGAAATGAATTAACTGTGGTATGCTGGCATTGTTCACCTTTTACCTTAAAATATAGTTAATTTTTTTTCATAAACAAACATGTGGCTCTTGGAAATATGTTAGCTGAACTCATTTTTTCATCACAGTTAATATATATAAAAAAAAAAAAAAAAAAAAAAAAAAAAAAAAAAGTAAATAAACATTTCAAGCTTTATAATTATTTACTGGGTATGAATTGAGACTATACACCTGCCTATTTACCCATTCAGGATAGTGTGTGTATAAATATATATAACTTTAAATGTTTAATAAATAAAGCATCTACTGAAAACCTGTCAAAAAAAAAAAAAAAAAAAAAAAAAAATCCATTCTTATATAAACTTTATTTATTTTTTTTTTTTTTTAAATTAAACAGTAATTTTTATCGAACTACATCTACTGGCCTGAATATTCAAGATATCTTGTCATATTCAGGCCGGTAGTTGGATAAAAAATATTATTTAATTGAAAAAGAGTTTCTACTTGATTATGAGAATCAATCATAAATAAAGTTTAAACAGAATTAAAAATAGCTATATGCCAGATTTAATCCATTTCCTAAAAATAAAAGAAAGAAATAATTATTTTTATATATATATATATATATATATATATATATATATATATATATATATATATATATATATATATATATATATAATGTGTGCTATATTTGTGTGAAAGTGCTCAATATCAGGGATAGAGAATATGTAAATATGAAAATGGACACCAAGGTCAACATGGCCTTACGATTGCATTCAAGCATGAAACAAAATGTTCCTTCAGGGTGTTGACTTCACTGTCCACTTTTATATTTATATAAATCTATCATAGCTGTCACATAATCTAGCTTTCATTGATAGACCATTGTAGAGGAGATTCAATATGGCTTCTGCATTCAGATCAAACGATTACAAAACCCAAGGGGATGATGATATCTATCATTTTTGTTTTCGGCTTTTTTTTTTAAGCCTTTGTATTGCATAAAAAACAATAAAAACCTTGTTTAGAAGCATTAATTATTGTTTTATTTCCTTTTTTGATCTTTGTTCTACCTTGATAACACAGAAATACTTGGAATGAGCTAGCAAGACTGTTTACATAGGCTTTTGGGGTTTTTTTTTTTAGTGGCAATTTTTGTAGTCTGGTGCCAGGTTAAAGAGGCCAGAAGTAATGTTACTAAAGTACCATCTTATAATTCTGCTCGTTTATTAGTTATCACCCTGCCAATACCTCATAAATAATGGACTATTATGTTTTGATCACAAGGAAAGAGAAAAGACATATCAGATATGCTATTTGATTTTAGTGAGAAAAACAAATAGAGAGAAGATAAAAGAGGCAATAATACTTGTTTAACATCTGCTTCAGACAAATGGGAAAATTTGCCAATTTTAAATCTTTTCATTTATACCCTCTTACTTTAAATAATGACCTGCATCAAGATTTATAGTTATTGCAATAGTTTGTTAAACTCAAATATTTAACGATGCAACAGGGATTCTTGCAAGGAGCTTATTTATTCATTAAATAGACATTAGAAAATTAAAAAAGGAAAACCATGAAATTTTCACAGGTACAATTAGCTAATATTTATGACTCGTAGGTAACTTGATGAAAGTATTATTTTTATTTTTGGGATGTGACATTTATATTTTTTTAAATACAAGTAGAAAACTATTCCTTATTCTTTTTGAATGTGAATATTGCAACATAACTGAAAACCTTAAAGTCAGATAAAGAAAACAAAAACAGACCATAATATGAAAGCAAACAAGGTAAAGTGAAAAGATTTTGAACATGCCAAACAATCCTGAAATGAGTTGATATGTTAGACAAAAGAAGTTAATTTGTGGCACATCCCAAAATAGAACCATCTACAAATTAGAGAACAAAAGCAATGTATTAGTCACTTTAATAGGCTATGAGATTAGACCAAACTTTGAAGGACAAACACAGACACCAGCCAAAATTATAACAAACATTTGCACACAATGAACAAGTCAATTGTCACAGGGCCATTCTCTAAGGTTTTAACTCATTTTCCTCAAAATGTTACAATATTTTGTAGTGAATAAAGAAAAATATATTCTCTAGAGCTGATGCAACCTCACCCCAAATCATTTTTGGGATGGTGCTGCAATGTGTGTTACATACGAGTGAAAAAAAGAAAGAGAGAGAGAGAAAGAAAAAAAAAGAGAGAATTTAAAAAAAATTTAATATTAAAATTAAATTATATCTTGAATAAAAAACAATGTTTTTTTTTCTTTTCTATTATATTCATGCTTCTGAATGGTGATATCCAAAGGTTTCCATTTTTATTAGTTTCTTCATATTTTCCATTACTTTTATCAGTCAATCCAGTTGTCAAATGTGAAAGCATACAATATGAAAAAAAATATGAGAAAAAAAATTTAGCCTTTGATAAGATTTGAACACTCATCCCATAACTCTAGAATTTATCTTACATGAATAATGCCTGAATTATTTCAGATATGGATAAACTTTGTCATTATGCAATCTTGTAATCAATTTTCCAGCTTTTCCTCCCAATCTAAGCTAGATTCTTTGTTCACTACCTTATAGTACTCAAGTCTGTTTTATAATTCCAAGATATTTATTAATTTTTGACAGGTTCCTTTCACTCAAATGTCCAAAGACTGAACTGATTAACAGCACTCAAATAAAAAGCTATGGTAAAGATGAAATTAGTAAAAAGAACCAACATACAAGGGTTATGTTGAAACTAAGGCATCCAATGGTGTATGGTTAGAATAGAATATTAGTGGTATAACAATAGAAAAATCAAACCTTCCCAAAAATAACCCATGATTTTTTTTTTTTTTGGTTAGTTTTATATTCTGTACTAATAGGAATATATACTTGAAAAACAAGGTGGATAAAATAAGTAATGGTTTATTGCAAAAAACCAGTACAATAAGAATAAAGGTAACAGTTATGCACAAGGTTGTTGCAAGTCAATCCAGTAATGAGTGCTACTATTGGAAAGTCCGTAGTTCTAGAATTTGTAAGTGAGTCATACTCAACAGATCCCAGCTAGTCTCTGTAGTCCATTGACTTACAGAGTTACTACCTATAGTGTAGTCACTCATGGGGTGACAGGTCATTCTATTACATCAGTTAGTGTCATAATGACAATCTGGCAAAACAGCTACAGACATGAAACTATCTTCAAAACAGTTGTAACACTGAATTTCTCCATAATGAAAAAATTGCACATATTGACACCTGCTGAAGGTTTACAAGCAGTGGATGTGAGAACAGTCAGGCAGTGGGTAATGTATTCCAGCAGTGGCAACAGCAATGTGTATAATAAACCATCTTCTGGTCAGCTGTGCACAACTGTCAACCTATAAAATGCAGGGTTATTTTGTTCACCATTGACAAAAGATAGCTAGTTAATTGTAGTGTCTAAATGAAAAAATTGTGTTCCCTGTATCTGTTGCAGTTAACCACAGAAATAAATACAAGGTAGTGTGTGTGTGTGTGTGTGTGTGTGTGTGTGTGTGTGTTTGTGTGTATATTATGTACTCAGTGAATTAAATTGAGAGAGGGGGAGATAGGAAGTGATAGAAAAAAAGAAGTAGAAGTATTGGTGAGTGACACCTTTATCTTGGACAGGATGTAAAGCAGAACAGATACTATACTGATCCTAGTCAGAAGTGCCAATCCGTACATAAATCATCAGATCATATTTGATGGATACTATCTGAGTTAATGACTGAGGGAAAACGTTCTGCTCATTTCTTTTATTACTTTGTTTTTCAGTGTTCTCACAGATCTGTAAAAAAAAAAAAAAAATTCAGGACCCTATTAAGAATTTTTAAGGACTGAAACTGACGTGCATGCACACACACTGAATGGGCATCAATTTAAAAAACAAACTTTGTGATTCATCTTATATCTATATATATTATTTATTTATAGTTTGACGGATGAGATGTTCAAAGAAAAGCTACAACTGGTTGCAATAATTCATGTCACATGGATCAGTTGAAAGTGGTGAAGAAATCAAAGTGTTGAAGGCTAAAACACAACTGAATGCAGACCTGGTTATGTTACACATTTTGTGTAGCAGTCCACAGTTTGGAGTTCTACTACACTTAAATATTTTGAGTTACACACTAATTCTTACTGCTATACATTTCAGCTATCTAGACTACTCATGGTTTGTGAATGTCACAAATATTCTTGACTGCAGCATATTTCCTGTGAAGTATAATAGTTTTAATGAACAGAACCAGAAATAGATAATTTTACAAAAACAACTACACATTTTAGCTACCCCTTACTACTCATGACTTTTGTTGCACATCACATTGTACACAATGATGTTAACATTTTTTCCAGTTCATCTAGTTTAGCATTCAGCACCTATTCCAATTTTGATATCTCTATAGACTTGTCCTTTGCAGATCTTAACATGGCATTGGACTTGGTAATAAGTGTGAAGTTCCAGGTCTGCTCAGCTTTCTCTCCATTGCTGTCAGCTTACTTGGGCAAATCTTGTGTGCAACTTTTAAGCTTGTGTTTTTTTTGGTCTTCAGTTTTTCAATTTCCATAAGCATCGATTTCCATTTTTGTCTAGCTGCTTCATGCTTCCCCACCCCTCAGCCTCAAGATATTGGTAGTATGCTTTTCTGAGATTGGAAGCACTGCAGAGAGGAGCCTTAGTCATAGGAACATTCCCAACACCTTCAACTGTGGCAAAATAGTACATGGTAATGTGCTGTGCAACCAGAGTCAGCCATTTGATATTGTCAGTGGAAATTTCTTTATTGACTGAGAAACCTTTTTCCACTGAGGCCTGTCCATGAGAGAGTACCAGCAATCTGCAAACAACTTTCCACAGTTTTTGATATTCATTGTTGCTAGACAAAGATAACAAAAATGTACAGATGGTTTTCGTGCTTGCTGAAATTCTTGAAAGCAATATTTCCAGCAGTGTCCACTTCAAACTTTTTGTAACGACTGATGATGTCATCACTGTTAGACTTACTGATTTGGTTTCTATTCATCATGTGGAAAAGACATCTTCTTAGATTGTCTTCTATGAAAGATTTTTTTTTTTCACAAATTGATCCAAGGTTCAGCCATGCAAGTGATCTTACAAGAGGGTATGTGACGAGAGACTTTGCCAGAAGGTTCTTAATGATGGTGATGAACATTGTTGCAATTCTGCATGCAAACAAATTTTTTGTTGACATATTTCCTTTTTTGGATTAATTTTGCATAGCCCTATCTGCCAGAAATCCACACAATCTTTGCAGCATCTTTATACATGTTTGGCTTTGACAAAATTCTTATAAATTCATTCAATTTGGAAAATGTAATTATCTTTTTAGTGTTCTCTTCCTTTAACAGTTTCATGATTATGTTAAAAATATTATCTACAAGGAAAGGAAGCAACGGCTTATTGCTCTGGTATTTTATCAGAAACTGTTCAATGTCTTTTGAAACAGACAAAAAGCTGCAGTTTCACTGAAAATAAAACACCATTCATGTTTGATGGCACTACAGAGGAGGACTTAGTTTGGAGACCTTTTTTTAATTAAGTTCACAAATTTGATGAAATCTGGAGTCATTAACATGTTTGTACATTTTCTAGACATCTATGGCAGAAATATAAACGTAAAAGCTTTCATTTTAGCTTTAATTGAAAGCTAAAGGATTAAATTTACTATTTCCAGTAAGCAAAATACTCTGGTGTACTTGATACAGAAATTATATCGATTGGAAATCCCCCCCACTAAAATAACTGATTA
The DNA here is from genome assembly GCA_903632075.3 of Acanthosepion pharaonis. Taxonomy (NCBI): domain Eukaryota; kingdom Metazoa; phylum Mollusca; class Cephalopoda; order Sepiida; family Sepiidae; genus Acanthosepion; species Acanthosepion pharaonis. Next base: position 1,070,452 of record CAHIKZ030000213.1, on the reverse strand, counting down.
GCACCTCCTTTTTTTTTTTTTTTTTTTAGTAGACTTTCATTGCCATGTAATTCTCTGTATTAAAAAAAAAAAAAAAAAAAAAAAATTCAAAAATAAAATATACTTTCTGAACTTTATTTGAGGAATATTAGCTGATTTAAATAAAATATTCTCCATAATCTAATTTTAGGAATGTTGACTTTAAATTTACTATAGTGAGTAAGTCCTGAGACCTTCATTAAAATCTGACAATTATTTGATTTTTGCAAGAATTTCCAAATCAATGTTTTTCACCTGGAGGGGGGTATAAAGCACTAAAACATTAATTAATATTACGTGGATTGCTAACAGTAAAAAAAAAAAAAAAAAAAAATTCAAAATTTTGAACGTGCTAGAAAGGATTTTAAAATTTAATAGAAAAATACTTTTGTCTTTCCTCTTAACAATAACAAACATTTTGATGATAAAACTTTGTTTTTAAGATTGGGACCTTTTTTCATCATGCTGTGCTGTTTTTTCAGTGAAAACATCCATATCAAATCTACCAATGGCTACAGGTAATGCTTTCAGAAAAATCTAAGAAAATTCATAGGTGTTCCTTGATAAAACCTGATAAATCCCAAATATTCAATATGTATCTAATAATTTTAAAATCAGAGCATCTTAAAATTTCACTATCTTGTGTTTTTAAATAAAGTTTTCAATGACAAATTTGAAACTTTATTACAACAGTTAATATCTACTGTAGATCAGAAAAATATAAAGTCTTATGTACTTTTATTTTTATAAGGACCAGAAAATGGCCAAATTGTAAAATAATACTGTCGACATTGAGAGCTTCTCATTTACAAAGTGTATGCCAGATACAGCATCCAAATTAGTTTTCCTGTCATTTATGACATAACAGATTATTACTATGCAACAATATTCTTTCCTATCATAGGATTGTCAGTATTACTGTTTGTAAATGGCTCAATTCTTTTTAACATTCTTAAAATTGCACATTTTCATGACATCAGTAAACCAGTTTAAGAAAATTGATTTTATTTTTGCAACATATCCTTACATGTCTGAAAATCATATAATAGAAGTTTTATTTATTTTGTGAATAAACTTCTATGTAGGTTTAAATCATTTTTCCATTCCATATATATATATATATATATATATATATATATATATATAGCATATTTAGGCAGCAATGCTTCATTTATGCATGTTTCATAAAAAACATGAGACAAGGTACTACGATTAAGCTTTTTATTTAATTATTTAATTTTTCTTGTGGTCAAACAAGCGTTCTTTTTTTGGACACAGAGTGTGTAGAAACTGTGCAAATGTTCTATAATTCCAAGCGATTATGGCGATAATTGTAGTCATTATCAAGGATGATTTTATTTATTCGTGCATTGCGTGTATGCTTTTAGTGTTATTTTCTACTAGTATGTTTGTTGTAATTTTGACTTTGCTGGTGTCTTTTACAACAAATGAACATTATCTATAGTGTTTAAAAAAAAAAAAAGAAGACACTTGTGTACTTGATACAAGAAAAATTAAATAAAAAAAAAACAAAAAAAAACTTAATCATAGTACCTTTTCTGTTGTTTTTAAATGAAACACACACACATATATATATATATATACATACATACACACACACACACACACACATATATATAGAGGCTGCAATGGATAAATTGACACCTAAATTAAACAAAAACAAAAATAACATTGACATCTCATCTTAGATATATTTACCAAAATTACACAAAAATATTGTGAAATACTAAAGAGTAAATTTATTTAATAAAATTGCCATTAGCTTAAAACAGCCTCCAGACGACTTCAGAAGCTCCTGCAACTCTTCTGGACAGTCTCCTTGTACAATTTGGTTATTGCTGCCATAATCCTTGCCTACAGTTCATCTTTGGTGTTTAAGGAATTTTTGGTCTCTCACTTAACTGCACCCCACACATAATAATCAAGAGGGCTGCAGTTTAGTGAGTTAGGTGGCCAGATGTAAGGGGTGATGTGGTCACAGAAATTGTCTTACAGCCATGACTGGCTTCTCCTGCTTGTGAGGCATTGTGCAGAGTCCTGTTGCCTGACATGGGGTCTTCTAACAGTCACCATCTTGACCCAGGGCAACAATACCACCCCAGAGCTCTTGATGTAGGCCTCTGTGTTAAGAGAGGTCATCAACAACAAATTAGGGAGTTCTTTTATCAGAACGATCAGAGTGAGTTTTCCAAGTTGCAAAATCTTTGTAATCACTCATCCAACTCTTTCTGAATCATATGCAGTCTTCAGATTGACACCCAAACACTCTGAAATGTTTGTATTGGAACTTCCGTCACAAATGCCAAGCAGTACAGCATGCCATTTCCAAATTTCTGGTGAACGAATTGCATCATGCTCTTTTTCTCATACACTGACCCCATTATACTGTGCAGTTGACAATCAAAAAACAAAGAACGCACATGTGCAAAATTAAAAATGTAAAATGGCGACAATTTATGCATCGCACCATATATATTTTAACCCACTTCCAAAGTATACCATAATAGCACACCAAAAAATGCTCAATGCCGTAATGGCAAAGCATGCACATATACAAGTTAGATAGTTTCAATTTATTCTGATGGAAACAAGCTTACCATCTGTAGCAGTTATAATGAATAATTTAAACTGTTTTTATAACTAGCTTTGATCCAAGTCTTGACCTCTTGCCCAGCTTAGATAGCTACTTCATCTAGTATTTGCTAATGGGCAGGGATAAGCTAAATCTATGAATGATCCATTGTAAAATTGGAATGTACATAAGAGAAACTAAGAGATGAACCAGTAGTTAACAAGTCAAGAGACTAATTGCAGGAATTAATAATCAATAGGACTTGACAAAAGATTATTTTCAGAATATTCTATTTTGCTGCAAATTTTTCTATTTTTTTTCTTCTTTATTCAAAATATCATCTAGTTCATCAGATAGATACTGACAAATAGTTGGAATGCTTTCAAAATTACATTTCAGTCTAATTAAATCAAGAAAATGACTTTGGTAAATCAGTTCCAAAGGGCATTCATGTATATATATATATATATATATATAAAAAAAAAATTAATCATGTGAATATACTGTAAAATCTCTGAAACTTGAGCCAATCTCAATTCAGTTACTTGATTTGGAGGATCAAGATGAATTTCTGGTACATGGGTCAAATAGTGAAGCATTTTAATTAAAGTTTCATTAAAGATGATTAATAAGGCACTGTGATTAAGCTTTTTAGTAAATTTTTTTTTTTTAAAAACAAAATACTTTAATAATGGCTTATAGATTAGTAGAAAGCACTCTAATCTACAGATCATTTGGACAGGTTTTAGAAACACTATGTCCAGAAAAGAAATCACTTGCAGAAATGCAAGAAAAATTCCATAAAAAAGCTTAATTGCAGTGCATTGTTAGTCATCTTCAATGTAACATATAAAAGATCGATGCTGAAACTCGTGTGCACGCACATTTGTATATGCATGTAAACGTGTATCTCTATATACATATATTCATGTATATGTACATAAATGTATAGGCATATTCATACAAAATTAAACGATAATAAAAATTTAATTAACATAACCTCCTACAATTAATACCCTAATAATACTTAACATACCACCAAATCAGATAAGAAAATGAAATAGCCAAGTGAAGACATGAATATTTATCATTTAAGCAATAAAATCAATTATTTATGTAAAAAAGTGAAATACAATTTTTCTAACCCAAGAAAAGACTAGAACAGTCAAAAATTAACCACAACCTGTCTAGAAAAAAAAAAAAAAAAAAAGCCCAAGTCAAATGGCAACAATTGAATGAGTGAAAGGGGAAAAACAAGGTAAATGAGTGGGTGTAGTGTAAAAAAAAAAAAAAAAAAAAAAAAAAAAAAAGACAATGAAAAGTATAAATAATCACGACATTCACACAAACGGACACAGTATGAAGAAAAACGAAAACAAAAATCTTGCACCAATGATAATGTATAAGGAAAGTGAGAAGTATAAGTAGTCAAGTGCCGATACTCTCTAATGAGTGGCTGGAAAGGTCCATCTACAAAAATCTGGAGTCAGGATGCTGAAGGTAACATCAATCAGCTAAGTGACAAACCTTGTGTGTGTGTATATATATATATATATATATATATATATAAGATATATTTAAGACAATTAAAATGCCAGTAGGCACATTTTTTCTTTAGTAAGATTTATCAATGTCTACGTTAGTAGACATTTCACTGTAATAAAAACAAATTGTCTATTCAAATACATTTACAGTTATATGATAAAAAGCAGAAAATATACAGTGTGTACAAAAATCTCCAGAGCCATTTTTCTTGAAAGCTAGAAACTGAATAGGCATTAGAAAAAGTTTTCTTCTCAATTTTGCACACTAAATATTTAGAAACATGTTAAAAACTTTATGTGACTCCAATCCCTGAACAATAGTGTATTTCAATTTCATAATTGTGTTGTCATAGCCATCTATGGCAACAGAAAACAATTTTAAGTGAAATTAGCAATAAGGATACTGCAAGTTCATATAACTGAGTAGCCACTGAACAATAGTTTGTTAAATTAAAGTGGTTTTATAAGAAACATTTATAGCAGTTAGAGATTTTGATTCATATATGCACAAGTGAATTTAAACTTACTTCCCACCAATTTTTACAATACCCAAGTAAAATAAACAGCTTTGATGCTAATTGAATTTTTTTAACACTCTGAATTCCTTAATAATATATGATTTCATATTTTTCAATTTTTTCACATTCAATCTGGACAAAATTCTGCATCACATTTATTGATAACGTAACAAATAACATTCACTCCAGGTTCCCAAACACCTCTCTGTTGTAGGCATTTGGTGTGTTGAGTCTCTGTCTTATTAGCTTCATGAGTGAGGAAGTCTATAGAGAGGAGGAGTTGGAAATATTAATTTCCCACTATGGACATGAGCAAATCTACAAATGGGTTAAGGATGGAGAGAATCACCAGATGAGTATGCAGCCTCTCATCAATGCTGTTCAATTTCAACTGGAGTGGGACCTGCTGAAAGAAGTTGTCAAAGCACAGTACTACTCCAGAGACAGTATGTGGAAACTTTTGGCATTGGTGACAATATCACCTAAACGACTTCCCTAACCTCATCATCCTTGCCTAATTGGCCACCACCTTGGCTGTACAAACAGCTGGCTGTGAATAAGGATTCTCTGCTGAGAACCTGATTCTCACCCCTTATTAGAACAGGCTATCATCAGAACATCAAGAATGGCTTCTTAGGATCAACTTTGGTCCCAAGAGGTCAGAGTTCCCTTTTGAAGAGGCACTGGCCAAATGGAGAGAGAGAAAAAAAAAAAAAAGCATCAAGCAGAGAAAGCTGTACACTATGGATTACAAGTAATCATTGGCAAATGCTATTCACATCTCTTCATAATACACCACATATTGAACACCAGCATCATTTGATCTTTCCCAACATACTTTCTATTGTTTTCATTAAGTTTCATTGTCGCTCTACTAAATATTTCATAAGGATTGACTTGGTTACTTTTCTCATCAATTAAAATCAAATTTGCTTTAATTATTTTCAGACTAAAAGATCTTGGTGACAAACCTTGTGTGACTGTCAAGGTGATAAGAATCTTTTGTTTATGTGCTAAAATCAGCTCCCTTATTATTTATTCATTCATTTTGGTGCTGCAGTCTCCATTTTGTTTTTAGTTGAATTTGTGCAATGTTTTATTCACATGCAGTATACTCACCTATTTGATTTGAGAACTTATTCTGGTGTTATTTATGTTGTTAAATAAAACATTTTGAATTTTGTATTCTACAGAAAGTTTTGAGTATCTCTGATTAATTAGTCCTGTACTTCTAAGTTGACTCAAGGAAGATTACTTAAATTTTTTAAAGGAAAGTTGACCTAATCCAATTTGTTTTTTTGCAAGAGTAAACATCCAATTTATTAATTTAATTTACAAAAAGAAAACTTGTTCTAATTATCAAAAAATAGTTTCTCAATTGAACTATAATTAAGTGTAAATACCGTTTTTTGTTATTTCATTAAAAATAAAAATGTTTTGTCAATTTAAAAAAAAATTTTGTTCTGTCATAATTCTCAAAAATAAAAGAACTGTAATTAAGTAGTGTTTTTTGTTTTTTTTTTTTTATTAAAAAAAATTTGTTTTAAATGTATGAATTTTAAAAGTTTAAAATTTTTTAACCAAAGTAAACTGATTTGTTCTATCAATTTTAAATTGTTAAATGATAATTAAAATTTGCCTCTACAGTTATCTTGGTGGCTGGTGAAACTAATTCAGTTTTGAAGTCAGAATGTTTTTTTTTTCTTTCTGTAGTAGTAAGAGGTGTTGTTTTTTTGAAGTCTTTTTTTTTTGCTGTTGTTTCACCATTATTAAAAACTTGTATCTGTAATACTTGTAACTTGTGCTATTCGGACATTTCAGAAACAATCCTAATGAGGGATCATTATATCATTCAGGGAAAAAAAAAAAAAAAAAAAAATAACGAAACAGGGGGGACACTGAACATTAACAGATACATTTGAAAATGCAACTTCCATAAACGTTGCTAAAGATGATAACCTTAGCAAGAAAACATTAACTTCTTTTGAAGCACCTAATAAGCAGATATTTCCTTTGTTTTTCTAAAAGTAATAATTTTATATTCCTACAAATAGATACATGCAATTCCAATATGTACAGATTATAATAAATATACACAAATTGTCAATGCTAAATAAATGAACTTAGTGAACATAGTTTGCCTTTGATTTATTACAAGTAAGGATTGCAATACAAAATGTAGTTCATGTTTTTTAAGCTTTTGGATAGGCATTTCTTAAGAAAATGTTCTAGCTAAGGTGTTCAACAGGAGTCAAGTAAAGCTCAATTATAGTTGCACGAGTAACTTATTAAACATTATAAAAAGCTACAACACCAGGTAATTACAAGCAGAAAGAGCTGGGGGAAGTAAAAATGAAACCATGTAACTGCAGAGATAGTAATAATTGTTCTTTGGACAGCCAGTGCCAGATAGAAAGTGTTGTTTATTCAGTGGAGGTCAGTGACAACAACAATTTTAATAAAACATATTGGTTGCACAGAGGGCCCATTTAAGAGGAGATATTACAACCATACTACCTCTTTTGGGCTCGAGAGCCATAGAAATGACACAAAACTGGCAAATTGTGTTTGGTGGTTCAAGGAAGTTAATGGTAGAGTTCCACACAAAGTAGAAGATCATCAAAAAAGTGAAATCAGGCAGAGTCCGAGGAAGTTACTGTAAACTATGCCAAGAAGAAAAAATGACAAAAATGAAAATGAAAAAAAAAAATCACCACATACCCAAACAAGGACGAACTGCTAAATGAAAGATTGGAGGTGTTATCCTTAGACACCTTATCAAATATTTATTGTGTATGTATGAACCTGGATGTCCCTCTCCACAACTTCCAATGTTCGTATATAATGGCGAAATCAACTAAAATCTTTCATTCTACCTACCTGAGGAGACCTAACAGTTGAAACCAAGATAGTGTGGCAGCTTAAGTTTTGGTATTCCTTATATATATATATATATATATATATAAACATATATTCCATATATATATATATATATATGCACATTCAACTGAGTTTCATGCATAAACTGAAAACTGACTGTTATAAAATTTGAATATTAATATCTATAACCTACAGTTAAGATAGTGGAGCAGTCCATTTATTTATGGAAAAATAAAATAATTGGTAAAAAATTGATTAAATACAAAAGAAAAAATATTTTATAATCTATTTTTTAACAAGTAAATGAACTTCTCCACTATGTAAATAGTAGGTTGTAAATATTAATATTAAAATTTTACAATAGTCAGTTTTCAATTTGTGCCCGACAATTATCATGCACATGATACTCAAAGTTGTACCAAACAATGAGATCAAGTGGGTCATTTTCTACAGCTTATTCAAAGCTAGAAAAATATTTAGATTGTTAAAATTTGCTTTTTTTAGACAATGCTTCAGTGAAACAAGTTTTACTATAGCTGGGGAGGGTATAAAAGGTAGATTCATACCTTTCCCAAAAGCACTTGTATATAAGTAAATATAATGAACTCAACTGGAATTGGAACTCTGCTCTCCAATTAACAATTCTGAGCCATTATCCATTGCACTACCTGCCTATCCAAGCTTATAGCACCTAGTATTCCAAAGTGGTTACTCATCTAGACACTGACCAAGCTCAACATTACTTAAAACTTCAGTGATCGTATGGGAACTGGTGTTTCAAAATGATATGACTGTATATCTATTATTAGTAGAAATTTTACATTCAGCACTATTACCACCAGCACCCACTGCACTATTTTATTTATATATCTATCCAGGTACAATGAGAATGAATAGAGTACATTTCCAGCATTCACAACATTTAATTTTAGTTTGAATCTAACGTAGGTCATATTCAATCGGTTGATCAGGGTAAAGCCCTCAAGACTTTATTAAAAAAAAATAAATAATAAATAAATAAGGATGTATTTTGCTTTTGGAACCAAATTAATCATTCACTCACCAGTAATTTACAATCACCCGAGGAGATGCATTGTTATGTGTTGAAACGCAACAATTGTGTAGCGATTCTTACATGTTTTTGTTGTAATATCCTATATATATATATATATATATATATATATATATATATATAAAAAATAGAAAGGCTTAAACACTAATATTCCATAGTCATAATTTATTCCATTTGAATCGTAAATATGATCCAATTCATCAGAAGCCTTTTTATTATATCCTTACTCTGTCCTAGACATTGAGTTCTACCTGGATTCTTCCTCTTGGAATTTTTTCTGAAAATATACATGTATGGGTATTTATATATATATATATATATTAGTGTGAGTGTTACACTGATAAGCAAATTAGCCAATTACTATTATTACTCTCTGGAAGACAGAATTATTTGAAAATTTTTATTTTTTTGACAAGTCTTCCTCGCTTTCAAGCTGAACCTTTTTTTTGTTGGCACTGTTTTTTTTTCTCTCTCTTAAAGGGATGGGTAGTTTAAACCCGCACACAAATTTAAGTTCTCTTACTATGCAATCTACAACGCAAGATTAATCATTAAGCAAAATAAGTATGTGCTTAGGCCCTAAGCAGCTTAGGGTAGTAAAGAAAATGGCATCAGTAGTCGAGTGACCTTATCACCAACTCCTGGTCTCTTAGAAAGAAAAAAAAATGTTGGAAACTATATGCATACACATGATAAAAATATATAGTTTTAAGGTATTCTATATTTTTAGTAAAAGTGCTCAATATCAACGATAGAGCATATGTAAATATGAAAGTGGACACTGAGGACAGCAAGTGGCAAATCTGTTTCATGCTTAATACAATCATCAGGTCTGAAGATTGCATTCAAGAATGAAACAAATTGTAGCTGCTCCATGTTCACTTATATCACACACACACACACACATCTAAAACAGTTTGTCTTGTATTTATATTGTAATATTTGAATTTAATCTTATTTTCTTTAAATATGTGGAAAAGATTTTTTTTTTTAAAAAATGTTTGTATGAATAGATTTTAATTTATAAAAAGCAGTAAACAAAAAAAAAAAAAAAAAAAAGTTATGTCCACTGATTTTTTATGCCTGGATGCCTTCGACTGGAGAAGGTTGGGCTCCATCAGGTTATCTTGCTAAAGACACACCATTGTTACTACAGCTACAGTACATGTGATTCCTCTACAACTCCACTGGGTTACGGGACTCATGATTGTGACCTTTGACAAAATTATTATTTTCTCCTACCAAGGTTTAGTCAACTTTAAAACATTTTATATCCCTGAAATGAAGAGTTCCAGAAAAATTCAATACAGATATTATTGTTTTTCTTTGGTTTTTTAAACATTTTCATTGGAACAAAGTTATGTGTTTAAAATCTAGGTTTACAGAAAGAGAGAGGAGGCAAGGTTGGAAATTTAAAAAGGCAAACTTGCCGATTGGATATAAAAACAAGATGGAAAAGCAGGCAGGGGTGGAAAGGCATAAAAATTGTGATACATTAAAATTATTTGTGGAGAAACAGAGCAGAAAAAGATCAAAAGAAAGAACTAAAAATATTCCTTTTTTTTTTTTTTTATATAGGAAATAAATCCAGGTTTTTATAACAGTTGAATAAAAACACATAGCAACAAACATTGAAAGAGATAAGGATGAGAATACAAAGATAGAGAAAAATGAATCAGTAAGAGATAATATGTGATCTTAATTGTCAACACCAATGGAATTTCTACAGGCCATCTAAATGTTTAAATTTAACACATAGATTCCGCAGCATCAAGTACAATACTTCCTTTTCTTTTTAACAATGATGTACAAAACTCAAGAACTCCTCAAGGTAGAGGGTTAAAAAAATAAGAGGCACAGTTTATGGGGATATGAAATGATGATAACAATTTGGAAGTTAGAAATTTCCTTTTCTTCAGCGGACTGCCACTTAACACAAGAAAACCCAGTTTACTTTGATATTTAACCTATAGCTGGTACTTAGATTATATTATATTTTTGTTAGTGATATTCATCCTGTAAAAGGCTCAAGAGCCACTCAAGGTAGAGGCTTACAGAGTTTATGCAGATTTATGGGGAAGATAATGGTTACCTCTAGATTTGAACAGGTTAAGATTGTAGTGATTTGTGTGAAGTAGCTGCTCAAATGGAACGTACACATGACCAAAGGAATATGAAGGAATTAGGGTGGTTCACTGTGTGGCATGGCAGGTTTTAGCCATCAAGGTTAGAACTGGTAAAACCAAGGAATGTAGTTCATCTGAGCACTTTCCATGAAAATAGTGATAGATTACCAACAGGTTTGTGATGTTTCATCTATGAGAAAGGGGTTGTAGGGTGGAAAATAATTCACCATCTACAAAAACACAGAAAAAAAAAAACCTTTGAACTCTATCAAGACTGCTATGTGAAATCTGGGCAGCTCCTGCTCATATGTCAGCAGTACTCCATTTTATTTTGAAATTAAAGAGAAAAAACATGTAATGTCTTGCTTTCATTAAACATCAATCTATCCCTTCTACCAATATAGAACAAGGGTGTGTGTGTGTGTGTATATATATATATATATATATATATATATATATATAGTGGAAGATCTCTATATTTTTTATACTTGATTTTATTTATACCAAACCTATATATTCATTTTATATTTATAATTATTTACACTATTTATACAGAACAATGGTCAAGTGGATTAAAGTGTTGTTTTGTGAATTTGGTGAGATAATGGCTGTGAGTTCAATCCCTGGGTCAAGCAGTGCGTACTTGCACTCAGTGAAAACAGGTAAGTAATAGCTGAGCAGTACGATAAGAACTAGACGATATCCCTAGACATGGGCTAGAACAAGACATTCTAACCCTGTACATTAAATAAAGGATTCAGTTCAGAATTCTCTATAAGTTACCCAGATCAATATACACCTGAGGAAAACAATGGCCAAAACAGTGTAATAACAATAAAAATGATGACAATAGACAGAATGTAAATTGTGTAAATAAAAACTCATGCCAGAAATTCAGGCAGAAAAAAAATCTAATTTATAAATTAGGTACAATGAGATTAACAACAATAAAACAGAGCAATTAAAACAATATAAAGCAGTGGTTCCCAACTTTTTTGGCCATGTCCCACCCAAACGTCTCTAAAATACTGATGCACCCCCACTCCCATGATATAATTCTTATTATTTCAAAAGTGAACTCCTATTCAAATGGAGGAAGCCTAAAAGACCATTACATTAAGACTGCATATCTATGCAATAGTATTACCAATTAATTTTTAGAATTTTATAATATTGATAAAAATAGTTTTTACATACATACATATAACATTTCAAACTAGTCACAACACATTACATTGCATCTAGACATATGGTTCTGTTGTTAATATTTCGGCCTCTCATGTGGTACAACGTCATAGAACTGCATCTTGAACTTACAAACTGTGTTTGCTATTCCACAACTTATTTTTGCATAGCAATCATCTATGTCAACATAAAGTATTATCTTTGATGGTGAATATCTGTTAAAATGTCCGTATAACCATTCTGAAGATGGCTCATGTGAGCCAAAAGCCTAGATCAAGGACCAACTTAATAAAGAAATATCCAAAGTTTGAACATTTTTTGTCTTTATTTTCACCCAAAATTAAAGCAAACATACAAATATTAGAATGACTCATGATCAGACGTAAAAGACATTCATTATCTGTTATATATATATATATATATATATATATATATATATACACACACACACACACACACAGTACATATGTAATTACACATGTACATACATAAACAAATATTTTTGTTTTGAAAGAACAGAAAACCCTTTTTGAGTTTCAAATGTCTCTTTTTACAAACATGTTATTAAAACCACACTAACCTAATGAGAAAAAGATTGAATTTGATACCTTTAATTAGCCTCATCACTAATCTACAACATTCAAAGAAGAGTTTAATCTCATCAATTCTGATATTGACTTCAATCACTTTTGCTAAATTAATGCAACGCATTTTGATTTTGATAAAATATAGCTAAAAAAAAAATTAATCATTTTTAATATTAATAATTTCACAGTTTCAAACACTTGTCCTTTTATATATTGCTGCCATATGTGGTCTGGTGGATGTACTATACATCTTGAGATTCTAGACAAAATTGAAAGAAGTATCTGCAATGTGATCAATCCTGACCTGGCATCTCGACTTCAGCCACTTTCTCACCAACATGATGTGGCCTTTTACTCTGTCTTTTCTACAAATATTTTCAAGGCAACTTTTCCTTAGTGTCTCAACTGCATGAATTTAAGTGTTCTACTGGATTGGCAATTAGGTCTGTTTTACTGTTGAACTAGTAAGATGCAACCTTCACTTCTTTTCTAATAGTTTCTTTTCTCACCTGTGGAGCTCTCTTCAGATATCTTGCTTCTCTGCCACCTACAATCTCCAAAACTTTAAATGCAACATCAATCGGCATCTGTCTTGAACCCTGTTCTGTTACTGTCCTTTCCTCATTAAAGTCTTGTTGTGGAGTGGGGAGGGGGGGAGAACAGACACTTGTACTATTATTTAACAATCAGTCAGTTAAGTGCCATATGTGATATATGTTTGGGCAATCATGTATCTTTCTTTCGATGACTGACGAGGCAGATTTTTTCCCTGCAGTAGTTTGCCAACCAAAGTTAAAGAACCTGCTATTCAACCCATAGCTGAGGGAGAAGAGATGTATTCATACCTTTCCCCAAGGATATTTGTGCATAAATGAATCTAACAAACTCGACTGGAATTCAAACTCAGCTCTCAGAGTTCTACTTAACAATAGTAAGACTCAAAACATAAAATTGTGCATTTTCAAGGTGAAAAAATATACAGCAATCATTTGTTTTCATTGTTTTTATCTTTAAATGACAAAATTCATGAATACCATAAATCATACACTAAATCTAAAGCTGACTAATAAACTACAGATGTTAAGAATTACATTCTTTTGTTTACAGAAATAAAATTGTTAACATTTAAAAGATTCAACCGATTTCTTTTGTCAAGCACTTTCAAATTGGACATTCAAAGAGTAAAATGCTAAGACCAACACTCAGAAAACTTAAAAAAATTAAAAATAAAAATCAAGCAAATATTGCCATATAGAAACAAAATAATTCTTGATTGATTCATTTTTTACAGCTTATCAACTCTTTGCATGTTATTGCAAGCCAGAAAATATTTTTAGTATAAAAATTTTTTTGTGACACAAGTCTTACTAATTAATCCATAGCCTGGGGGAGAAGAGGTGGAGTCATACCTTTACCAAGATTATTTGCGTAAGAGAATATATTGAACCCAATGGGAATTAGATCTTTCTAATTAACAATGCCAATCCATTATTCATTACACCATCTGCACATCCAAACTTACAGCACCTGTTATTCCCAAGCCATTCAGCTATCTAGGTACTGACCAGGCTAGACATTGCTTAATATCGGTGATTGTATGGGAACTGGTTTTTCAACGTAAGCCTAAATTATTGAAATTGATCAACAAAATTCACTTGTAAGCTAGTATTTTTCTTTTTTAAAGGCTACCAATGAATAAAAGATCATTAAACATTTAACATTTTGTAAGATATGGCCTAGAATTTATAAAATAGACTGTATTGCATGTGCTGCAGAAAAAGAAATGGGGGAACTTTTGAATTTCCCATTTTATCTGAGACTCTTTCTATACGGATCTTACACTTGAAGGTGGCGGAATAGATGGGCCATAACATAGGAGGAATAACAGAAGTAATACAAAGAATGAGTGAATTAAACTTCATTTTGCACTTTGATTAAACAAAACCTGTTTTGTAATTTTTTTTTTTTCGAATCTCTAAATTGTCACTAAATTACCCAGTTTCTCAAAATTGAAAAATATTAAATAAAGGCAAAAAGAAATATGAAATTTACTAACAAGTGTTGATCAAAAATAGAAAAAAATGATGATAAATAACATGCAATACAGACCACCACCCAACATACATTATTTGATAGCATATAAAATCTAATTCTCTCCCCAACCCCCAAAAAATAAAAAAAAAAATAAAAAAAATAAATCTCTTAGGTCTTATATGTAAAATTAAATACCTGGTAGATTAATCATTATAATTATACCTGTTGCGGCATTTACCTTGTTGATTGAGCTGGCTCTGTCAAATGAACCTGCCACATCCAAACAAAAGCTGACCAAGCATAGCAAAGAACATTAATTTGGATGTGCAAATTCATAGTATAAGTTTCAGTAGGAATTTGGATTCACAAGTGGTCTAATGCTTATGTCTAAATGCCATACACTACCAGTACTTATATACCTTTCATAATGCTGCAGTATTAAAGTCAATAAAAGGGTTGAAAAAGATGCTTATTAGAGCAGAACAAAACCTCTTTGAAATGTATGCTAATTTTGACTTTTCAGAGGCATTTTTCTAAATTTCAGTATTATTTACCCTTGCGCATATGCATTATGGTGTTGTGTAAAAGATAACAGCTTGGAATGAGAAATTGGAGAGCAGAGTTCAATTTCCAGTCAGGTTTGTTGCATTCACTTATGCACAAATACCCCTGGGAAAGTTATGAATCCATCTTTTCTCCTCCTCCTCCTCCTCCCCAGCTATGGGGTTAAATAAGCAGGACAGAGTGGGTCCTATAGCCTTGGTTGGCAAAGGGTTTGAAATGGTAAACTACTGCAGGAAAATTTTCTGCCTAGTAAGTCATGAATTGAAAGAGACATGATCACCCAAGTGTGTATCTCGTATGGCACGTAACTGACTGAATAATAAAATAAATCTGTTGAATAGAGATAAGTAATAATATCCATCTTCTTGGCTTTTTGCCAAAGTGCAAATGCCAATCATTAAATTATAAATCTCCTTCCACATGACAAAATGAAGACATCTACTGATACTAAATGACAAAAAATAAGTAAAGGATAATAAAAAAATAAAAATAAAAATAAAAAAAAATAAAAAAAATTGTGTAGAGATTTTTTTTTTTTAAATCAAATTCACTCCATGCAAGGCAGTAAAGCCAATAACACACAAAAGGTTACTGAGTGTGAAAGAATTAGAAAACAAACATTATCAAGGAGAACAGAAGAGTAATCAAGAAGACAGTAGATAATGATTAACATTGCATTTAAATTTTTGAAGATCAAAATTAACTAGAAAGCACGAAGCCAGAAGTGAGTTCCACTGTCTGCTGTTAATATATATATGTACGTCTTCAAGTAACTGAAATGTCAGTCATTGGCATTTGTGCTATAAACACTTAGTGCTATTTCCAAAACAATGTAGGCATATAGCAGTCTACAATACAGCATGTTTTGTTATTGTATTGCCTTGTGTGATGAAGGTATTATTATTATTAGCAGCACAGCATGTTTATAGTAATTTATTTCCAGTAAGTAGTTATTTGCTACCCCACCACCAACCAAAATGGGCCAGCACAACCAGGAAACAATTCAGCAGCAAAAGAGTTATATCAGGAACAACTAAATCATATACAAATGGATTTCTATGTCTATAAAAATAGTTTCCAACTGGGGCCCATATGGATCCTGGATCTTCATGTAACATTACTGGAGATCCACATGCACATAAAAAATAGCAAATTGGAGATCCACCATAATATTTTAGTCATCCATAGAGCAATTTCACTTCAGAACGGTTGTTACAACTGAGAATTGGAATTTCTACAGTAATCTACGCCATATTAAAATACTAAAAATAGAAAAACAACTGTAAAATTAGCAGAAAACAAGATCAAGCGTCCCTTTTATCCTATCAGATGTTTTGATTGTAAAAGTTGAATAAAAGATATATATATATATATATATATATATATATATATATATATATATATAAATATATAAAACACACACAAGATTATAATTTATTATATAAATTAATATATTAATAAAATATTAATATAAATTAAGACTCAACATTGTGAAAAGGGCTGATCTTTGACATCGATGGAGCCAAATATATATATATAAAAAAACCTCTCAGAAGATCATCAACCACAGGGATCTCATAAATCTGCACTTTTTTAAATTTATTAATTACACACATATTTTAAAATGGTTTCTTATAAGTTATTTTACTAGTGTACATAAAATAAAGCATATATATTTACTATTTCTATAATTCCTAAAGTTAATGTTATGTGTTTGTTGCATTATAGCAGCTCCAACCATTGAAAGCAGACTGTGACAGGTACAGCTAAGCCATGGTCATCTCAGACTTCAACTTGCAAATATTGCAGTTGCATCTAAATGCTTAAAAGTACATCTAAAAATGTGTGTGTGTGTGTGTGTGTGTGTGTGTGTGTGTGTGTGTGTGTGGACTTTCCCATCATATGAGGGACAAGCAACTCAGTTCCTAGGAACCAACCACTCTTTTTGAAAGTCAGAATACAGAGACCTGGTGCACTGTGCCACAAGGGCTCCAAACAATCCTCCGCAGGTTTTGAATTCAGAGTTGTCCTTCTCCTAGACCAGTTGCCATTCAAGGCTACAGAACCCAGTCTGTCCTACTATTTACTCATGGCTGGGGGAGAAGAGGGTTCATACCTTTCCCAAGGGTATCAGCACCTAAGTGAATGTAATGGATTCAATTGGAATTTGAACTCGGCTCCCAGATTCTTCAATTCAAGCCGCGATCCATTACTCCACCATATACATATATATACACACACACACACAAAAGATAAACAAGTATGCATATGAAATGCTGTAACATCACTCAATCCAGGTTCTAATGGTTTAAGTCAGCTTATAACCCTTTTAAAATTATAGCCTCTCCCTCATAATGACCCTGAACATCTACTTCATTGCAATATCATATCCCCCAGCCAAACATCCAAGATAAGGAGATCTCAGAACCCTGTCTTCTACCCAACCTAAGCAAAGTCTCTTGATGATAGAACAACATCTAAGTCAAAAAGAAAATTCCTAAGATGACACATCCAGGCATCCCTTCGTTTGGAAATGTTCAGCTAGAGCTGTAGTTAGTAATCTTTGCTTCTCCCTCACCCACTTTTCAGGTATTTTCCCTGGTCTAGGCTCCTCTTTACTAAAATTACACTGGTAAATGGAGCAGAGTTAATGTCACATGTTAATGCTTTGTTGCATTCTCACAGCACTAATCACCAGAAGTTAGCTGTGTGTGGGAACAAGCAAACAAAAGTACCCGATAAATATAAAACATTAAAATTAACTTTTTTTTTTGAGAGAGAGTCTTTGTAACATTTTAAATATAAAAGATTGAAAAAAAATCCAATCAATAAATTATTTAAGTAAATTTATGAATTTTTCATTTTGAGCATTGTCTCAAACTTTTACCAAAAACCCAAAAGTGACCATTACTACACACATCGTGAATTACTGATCTAGGGAGATTTCAGATCCTCCCACTAAGCAAACATTAGAACCATATCCAAATAAAAGAAAATTACTAAGATGACACATCCAGGAGGTCCCTTCTGCAAGATGAACAATTTTATTCATACAAGTTCACTTAAAAAGATTTCAAAACCCAGTGTTAATTTATTCATGTACTATATTATCTATTAAATATTCATAACTGTTTCAGATTTATCAATAGATTATTAATTAGTTAATTCATAGAGGATTTTTTTTACTTGAAGAATGTACATTAACATTAAGAAACTGTTTGACCTTGACACCATGATTTGAAGTCAATTTCATCATCCTGATTTGATATTTTAAGATGGATTTTAGCCATCCAATGTTGGATATTTGCCACAACAAATGCAAGTGTAGAATAATGTCAATTGTTTTTTTTTTTCTTCTGAATCAACAACTAATGAACAGAAAGCAATTGGGAATCAAGAACAATAAGAATTATTTTCAAGTGATACATTATCACAGTTTAGCACACAATAGGGCTTTAGTTTGTTTTCAGTAGAGAGAGAGAGGAACGATTTTAGTTTAAAACTGTAATTCTGAAAGAGCACTAGAAACCTTCAACTTAACATTTTCAAATATATACATATTTTTAAATTGGTAAATTTGAATCGGGGCCAAATTCTTTTCTGTTTATTAACATCTAATATTAAGCCTATAATTTCAAGAATCATTACCCTTTAGCATTTTAGGTGTCTATTTTCACCAAGCCAAATGTTAGTCCTGCCAATGCAGGTTGAATTTGAATTTCTTGGTCATGTAGTCATATCCTTCTATGGTAACACCTAAAACAATCTTTACTGAAATTGAGAGCCAGGCTACTGCAATTTCAAATATTGAGAACTAATATAGAAAAGACTATATTTTGAAGAGATTCCATATACTGTAAAAGGGAAAACAATATTTATAAATGATGCAGAGTGTTTGTTAATATTTATAATTTTTTTCAAATTCCTTTCTGGTTTCGATACAGTTACTATAACATTTCAGCCAATCCACTCTTCAGCCTTTATTTGTTAATGCTTGATGCACTATGTGGTTTTCTTGGCAAAGAGGACATTGGGAAATTTTCCATGTATAGCTTGGAATCACCCGAATATATGGGTGGCAGTAAAATTTCAGTTTTTGTATCTAGTGTTGCTGAAATAGACCGATCCAGTTGAGACATCAGAGAACAATCTTTTTTTGTCAGTTTCCAAAGAAAACTTCTTTTTTTTTTTTAATTTCTTTTCTTACAAAAGCTGAAGAATGAATCAACTAAATCATTGTTGTTACATCAACAACACAAAGAAGGCATTCAATCATGAATTAAATTTAGAATATGACGGATATGCAATGTGGTTGGCCCTGATCTGGCATCTCATTTACTGCTCTCTCACAGACATACCGTTGCCTCCCTCTGTCTTTTCTACAAATAATTTCACAGTAACTGCTCCGACAAGCTATTTTCGCTAGTTCCCAAACTGCATGAATTTAAATAGCCATTAGGTTGGCATCTCAGTCCCATCCTTTCACTCTTGAAATGGTTAAATGTAGCCATCTCTTCCACTCCAATAGCTTCATGTCTCACACTCCCTGTCTGTGGCACTCCCTTCCTCTTACTTGCTTACCTGATAGCTATAATCTCCAACTATTCAAATGCAATGTCAAGTGACATCTCTAGATGCCCTGATCAATTCCCCGTCCATCTCTTCATCCTTTCCTCTTTCACAACTCTTTACTCTTGCTTTCACTCTCTATAACCCTTTGTGTGTTAGCACTCCTGCCTTGCTTGGGGTGAAAAGTTAGTTAAAAAAAAAAATAAAATAAAACTATACTTTAAAAACTAAGACATTTTCATGAAACAGTCTATATATTATAGACACCATATATGATATATGGTCTCATTTGTATTTGTCTATCTGGAAAAAATATTAATTTTGAAAAATAATTTAAAAAAATAAAAAAAAGAAGTTTTATTATTCCCTAAGCAGGGTCAGATTTAGCCCCTAGGCTATTCCATTTGTGAGGCACCTTCAAATATCCCATCCTCCCAAATAGAGGAAAATTGAAAAGTGTTAAACAATTTGACTAAAGCCAAGAATGATGATGAGCATTTAAATTACTGAAGGATTGAGTCTACAATGCATTATGACAGCATGTGTCAGAAAGGCCTATGACAGTGTCAAAAATATTGTACACCTTGGCTAGAGACCCCCTAGATCTTGAGGCTCGAGCTTTCAGCCTGCTAAGCCTATAGGTAAATCCAGCACTGTCACTACGTTTATCAGGGAGGCATGGTGGAGTAATAGATAGCAGCTCAGATTGTGGAGACAGAGAGCAGAGTTTGAATTCCAGTCATGTTCGTTAGATTTACTTATGCAAAAATGCCTTTGGGAAAGGTATGGACTACATCTTTTCTCTCTTCAGTGCTATGGGTAAATAGTAGGATAGGTTAGATTCTATAGCTGTGGGTGGCAACCAGTCTAGAAGAACAACTGATTTCCAACCCACAATTTGTCAATCACGGTGAGTACAGTATACACCCCTGAAGACATGGTCAGTCAGGTAGGAGTTCTTCCTACAGCAAAT
Source organism: Acanthosepion pharaonis (assembly GCA_903632075.3). Lineage (NCBI taxonomy): Eukaryota > Metazoa > Mollusca > Cephalopoda > Sepiida > Sepiidae > Acanthosepion > Acanthosepion pharaonis. Next base: position 1,049,789 of record CAHIKZ030000213.1, on the reverse strand, counting down.
GAGAAGGACATGGATTTACAACTGCAAACACTGAATGACTTATACACCTAAGAGAGGCATGTAGTAACAAAAGCCATCAAGGATGAGAACGTCAGTATTTCAAACTTTTTAGTAGTAGAACATAATTTGGCACTACTAAAATTAACTGGGCAGCATGTAAGGAAAAAATTTTGTTGCAGGGTGAGGAGGATCATTTTTGAAGATTATCATTCTTTAGACCTTCCTCAACTCACAGAAGTTGTCAAAATGTAAAAGTAATTTTCATAATTTTAGATAAGAGGAGGAGTCCTCTTCATAATACAAATACAGATTTTATATCAATCCTTAAATTCATAAAGGAGTTATATGTATTTTGTTTTTATTTACAAATGTAAAGTTTAAAATCATGCCTGAGTAGGTACTTCCACCAATTCTGAAAACAAAAGAGCATACCATGATGAAAAATACCAAAGTTTCTATCAAAATCTTTTAAAGGGAAAAAGCACAGTATTTTTTGATTAGTTAATTAATTTAATCCTTTCTAGCACATTTGAAATTTTGGTTAAAAATCTTGTTGAACCATGGTGTTCAAATATTAATGTCTTTTTTTTTTTTTTTTTTTTGTGGTTATAAAAAAAAAAAAAAATTGATCTGGAAATTCTTAGAAAAAAATTGAATAATTGTTGGTTTTAGAATTTTTTTTAATGTTACCCCACCTTAATTTTATGAAATTAGGAGAAATTAAATTTTCATTCTCTTAATATTTATAAGAGTAAAAATCAAAACTCCTTGGAGAATTTAAACCAATTTTGAAAATAGAAACACCATTTACCATAAATGTGTTCTGAGTCATAAAATAAAAAATACATTAAAACTAAGGCATTATTTAATTACAGAAACTTTTAATTGCTTTTATAATTAAGATTGTCTTAAAAAAACTTTTTATTAATCATAAAGGGAAAAGCTTAGTACAAATCATCAAACACCAATATGTTTAAAAGAATTAAAAATTTTTTTTTATATGTTTATAAATGTGCTGATTTTTGTAAATCTAGTCGTCCATACACAACATTATCAGAAAATAAGAGTGATAACTGTAATAAATTTAAAGCCAAAGTATCTAAACTTCAATAAAACATTAGATTATATAGAATATGCTCCAAAATTTTCAGAGTACTTAAAAATTATATATAAAAAGGTGCTAATGTTTATTCTTCAATTATTTTTTTAACAGATAAACCGCCATAGAACATTAGAGAGATATCCATTTGTTTTATTTAATCTATTAGCTTGAAATTACAACTAAAGTAAAAGAAAGATTTTTTTTTTTTCATTTTTAATAATTCATTTAAAACGTTAGGTATCATGAATCTGTGGAGGTAAATATGTTTATATCATATGCATATTACAAATTAGGAAAAAGGAAACAGTAGTAGTATGCAGTTATTAATGACATTTGTAAATAAAAAGTAAAGATTTCTCTGTAAGAAGTTAAGATTGACATTTTATATTATGTAGAGGATTTCGCCCTCTAAAAAAATGATTAACAACAAAAAACGATATTTTGGGATTCTGACAAATGTTGTGGGTCAAGAAAAATCCCCCAAAATGCTAATATACAAAAATGACACCCCACACCAAGAAAATTGTTTTGTTTGTTTTTTTTTTACAAAATGGACCAATTAAGTAGTGCCTATATTTTTTTTCACAAATAATAATTCAGTAAAATACCAAGGAAGCATCAACAACAAAAATCCAAACAATATTACTTAGGTTCATCTTCAAAAAGAAAATCAAAACCAATTGGTTAATACAGATTTGTTTTCAAAGATAGGTAAAGTATATTTCTTGAACAATGTTTTAATCTAGATAAAAAGTCAGGTTTTTCAATACTAAAATCAATGGAAAGGATTGAACATTGATGAAAGCCAGACAATACAATCTTCCACTGACACTCCACCATCATCCCAAAATATTTATACTAGATACAGATGCTGAAAAAGTATTTTACATTTGATAAGGAATCTTGTGTGTATATGATAAAGTATAATTTTTAAGATTATGCTATATTTAAGGGAAAATGCTGCTCAATATCAGGAACAGAACATTTGTAAATATAAACAGTGTGGACATAGGTATCAACACTGGGTGGCAACAGTGTTTCATGCTACCCAGTCTTGTGCCTATGTCCCCATTGCTTATAATGATTTACTAAGCTAAGATGTGGCACAAGGCCAAAAGTATAGAGAACCTAGCGAGGATCAAACTCAGTAGTAATTGATATAGTGAAACCAGCTTGCTAACCATTACACCACGTTGAAGTGCCTCATCCCTACTACTTAACAATGAGACAAAAAGGTCAGATTTTTCAATGTTGAATACACTGGTTGCTACCTTCACAAATGAGAAACAAACAGTATACACTGCAAAAAATAAAAATAAAAGAGAACTTACAACACACTTGAGGATATTTATAATGTCCCTTTCAACAAGTAAATTTATTTATAGTATACCAATGTCTACTCAAATATCAATACTAAAATGCCTGAATAAACAAAGAAACTGCAATATATCTCACCTAAATTCTCCTAACTTTGGGCTTAAATAACCACAATCAATAAATGCAGGAGCAGGAGAGATGAAAACAAACGTTTCTTAAACAAGATCCTGCAATGATTTTTAAAGGCATGCCAATAACTGGCTAGTTCAAGAAAAAAAGAAAACTAGAACAAAACTTCAGCAAATTTAGAATGGTTTTAAATTCAAATTTCCTAATCTGCCTATATTTTTGAGGTGAGGTATTATAAAACTACATCATTCAGACTGTTGTCTTCATTGCCATACAAGACGACGTTTCAATAAAAAGATGAGGACAACAGTCCGAATGATGTAAACACAGTGTCTAATCTAGAATTCAAAATACTTATTTTAAAATTGTATATTTTTCCATTTGTCACAACTCAGTAATTTCATTAAACAATAAATTACTGTGTATTGCGTTCATTAAAAAAAAGTTAAGAGCATATTTTAACTAGAAATTGAACTTGCAGAGAGATGCCATAAAAAACTGAATATTTAAAATAAATTATCTATAAATTTATGATGATCAACTTACAAAATAAACAATTAGACCGTTATTACAAGTCTAAGTGTGAACATTTTTTAAACCAATGATTGCGAATGATTTGAAAACATAAGAATTTTTAATAAATTATTTTTTAAACGTCAACGGGCACTTCAAGAGTAAGACCAATAATACATTTTATATAAAATATAAAAATCATAGAAAATTTTTTTTTTTTTACAATTTGCAATAGTTCGCAAACGAATTTTTAATATACAAATCACCAACATATGTATGTTTTAACTGTAAAAATCGCGTTAAGTTATAAATCTAAATCAATGTTTTATTCAGGGGAAGTTACTTTTTAGTCATAATAATTAGTAGTCATTTTAAAACGAACTTTAATATACTACAGAAAAAAAAAATGAAATAATAAAAACAATTATTCTTTAAATGTATTGTAAAACATTGTATCATGCATCACCATGAACAAATCGTGTGAATTTGATATATGTTGAACAACAAAAAAAATAGTAATTTATCAAAATTTAAAAATCGATTTTTAATTTAAAAATGTGTAAAAAAACTAAAATAAAATACAATTGGAATATAGATGACTAACACGAAATGTAGTTAAAGTAACAAATTTTGAAAAAAGTTTGTCTTGAAACTACTGCCAAAAAATTGAAAAACAACCTAGAGATTTTTCAATTTCAACAATTTCAGTCAGGAAATAATTCATTTCAAATTTACTAAAAAAACAGGTAGAGAATATATATATCTCAGATTTTTAAAAAAAATATTGTAAGTCGACGTAAAACCGATCGATCTAGGAATTATAATCAATGAAAGAGAAGCTATGAAAACAACAAAAAAGAAAACAAAAACGACAAATAATAAATGATCCTCCATTTTTATGAATGCCCCCCTTTTCACTAGAACTCTCCTGTGTCAAATGATCTCTCAAGCAAACTCACTAATTTCTTTTTATAATTTCATACGAAATTAAAATTTAAATCAATTGTCATTTATATTTCCCAAATGCCTTTATTTATAACTTGACCGCATTATCAATTTTCAAAAATGACAGTATGTCTACGTGTGTGTGTGTATATAAAATAAATAAATTAGTAGTTTATAAACAATTACAAGTCCGGACTACCAAATTCCAATTTAAAATTTTAAAAAAGTAAATAAATAAATAAAAATGTTATTTAGATTCTTTTTTTCTAAATTAATCGGTGAAAGGTTACTTTTTCCTGCTTGTCTACTGCCCGTTTTACAATAAAGGTAATAATCACGTGAGCAAATACATTCCTCATGCCGACTTTTTGCAAAAGGAGACTGGCGGTCAGATTGTAGGATTATTTTTCGTATTTTGTGAACTCGTGGGAATGAATGAATATTATATATATATATATATATATATACACACACACAGACTGAAGAACGAAAAACACGAGTGCTTTCAAAAGTTTTGACACATGAATCGCAATATGAATCGAGGTAAAAAAATACTTTAAAACTTAAAAAAAAAAAAAAAAAAAAAAAAAAAAGAAAAAAAAAAAAAAAAAGGTCGTTTTTTGTTAAATTATTGTAAATAAATGATTAATACCTAAATTTACCTATCTAGAAAATTTAAGATATTTATATTAAAAATCAATTTAAGACATATGGAGCAACTGCAGTGAAACAATTGCTCACAGCTATTCCCCCTTTCAGTCTTTCTTATTTAATAATAATACCAAGCTTGAACTAGTAAGACATTAATTAAATCAATAATAAACAATTTTTTTACAGTAATATATAAATTAAAAACTTAATTATTATTGCTGATCATTAAATTTGAAATCAATTTCGTATGCGAAGTCATTGACGTTCACAAACAACTTAAAAAAAAACAAAAAAAAACTAAATCGTCACTAAGATTTAATTATTTTTATATAAAAATTAAAATTTTAACAAGACGACCATAAAAGTTTTTTTTTGTTGTTGTTTAATAATCAGACAACTTAAAAGAAATTTATATTCAGATATTTGAAATTAAAATCAAAGCATTTTAAAAAAAATTTATCAGGAATCAATGAACATAAAGGTTGTTATATTTTAAAAGTTTTAGGGTTAAGCCAATCTGACAAGCTAAATAAAGCAAATGATTATTTTATTTTTTAATAGTCAAACTTATTTACAAAGGTTAAAAAATAAAAAGCTTTTTTTCTTAAGATTCATAAAACCAAGAGAAAATTTGTATATAAAAATAACTAAGATTTTATCAATATTTTTATTTAAGAAAAAAAAAAAAAAAAATAGAAAATTTTACTAGAAGTATATGGTAAATTGGTAATAAATCTATTGTCGACAATAAAGAGACAAGGACAATTAGAAATGAATAATCTACAAAAATAAAGAGATAATTATTTTATTTATTTTTGAAATTTCTAGAATGGTTGAACTGAACATTTATGTAGTCTTGTATCGATTGTTGGTGATTAAAACTAAATTATTTTAATTTATTGCGAATATAATGAACACGAATTACGTAAAAAAATTTTAGATAAAATAAAAGGGGGTTTAAACAGAATTATTATTAGGGATTTTTATTTTTTTTAAAAAGGCAATAAATAAAACTTTTTAGATTAAAAAAGTATTTCCCAATTTTATTCCCCATTTTTTTTTTAGCTTTGTCTCTAGATAAAGGCGAACGAATATTTAATTTTCAATCAGATTTTATATTTAAAAAGTAAAGGTATTTTCAGTTTTTTTTTTCTTATGTTTCTTTTATTTTAATAAAAAATAGGGGCTCATACCAAAATATGAACAATATATTTAGAATATTTAAAAGAAAAGAAAAAGAAAATAGACAATGAACTATAATTATTTGGAAACATTTTTTTTAATTCTTTCCCCCAGAATCTTTTAGAGATGTCAGATTCAAATGTAGTAGGAAGAAATATTAATAATACATAAAACAAACAAACAGCTCTTATTTTTTTCAAGTATTTGAAAGGATAAAGACGATGCTATTGTTTTATTTGACAATTCTAAGACCACTTGCCGATTTCTAGCCAAGTAAAAACTTCCTAACTAAATTTCTTTTTAGAAGAAAAAAGTGATTTTAGGTCGAAGCGGTTACGAACAACTTCATCGAATACAAGTGAAATACGAAAAAAAAATAAAATAAAACAGAAATAAAATACACTAAATTTGGAATGTACGTGTTCATTAAACGAAGGTCTGTGTAGAGATCTAATATGCGTGAGCAGTAAAAATCTCTTTCTTTCTTCCCAGTCCACATGCCACTCACACCTACACACAGTCATACTATCATTTGTTTCAGACTAAAAATGGCGCCCCACGGAACAATATCACAACAGACGGGCAGATAGCAAGCAAACAAAACAATGGCTTCAATCCGATTGAATACACGATTTCTTAATGGTCTACTTTTGCTACACTCTGACGCACCAACGGTAAGGCATCAAGAAAAAAATGGCTAATAAACCTGAACAGAAATGCCTACCTTCGACGTTGCAAGGAGCCGCCATGATTAGCCGAAACCGGACAAGGTACAGAAGTGCAATAGTGTTCTCTAAAACTAGAAAGCCGGAACGAACAACGAAACGGACTTCGCCAGCCCGGCATGCAACACTCTTCTTATTAATAAACAATTATTTCGAATTTAAATGTTTCTAGATTTCTCTTCAGATAATTTTATTATGCATTTATAATTTTAAAATAGATTAGATATGATAATTTCTTATTTTAAAAATTATTCATGATCATAATTTCTTGCTAGGTCATTTTTTTTCATATTCAGCAGCTCAAAATTCTTTCCATTGCAGGAAACACAACTCTTTTTTCTGTTTTTTAAAAATTAAAAATCATTATCTCCCTTAAAAGAGCTTTAAGCTTTCCTTCAAATAATTTAAATAATTTTTTTAAAAGCATTTTATGTAAGAATAATTAATGCTTAAGAAGAAAAAAATCATTTCACAAGTCGAACAAAAGATTAATTTGTAAAATAAATGTATCTGCAATATCTTCTCCATTATTCTTTGTTTTCTCTCTTTATGAAATATCTGGGAAAAAAATTTCTGAAACTAGTTTGATAATAGATTAAAATTATTAAAAAAATATTTTAACAAGATTTTTTTAAATTTTAATAATTAAGAGAAAAAAATAACGTTAATATATTTTTGTTTTTGTTTAGAACAGTTTAATTTTTCTCTCGTTTTTTAATAAAATATCAAATACAATAAGACTGTGTTTACCTTTCTCATTTAATCTTATCTATAAATAATTCATTGGTTTTAAAAAAAATCAATTTAATAAAAGTTCTTATATCTTATATATGAACAATTCTAATTCTAATACAAGTAAAGCAAATCCAGATGGGATCAAAGTGTAGTATCTGTCTTCAGGTGGATAAACTACATTTTATTTCCCAATGGTGTTTCTTTCTTCAGACAGAACATAACAAATAGATGCCTGTTCCCAGGAATTCCAATATTGCAGCAGCACTTCTGACATTGCACCAAAAAGGGAGAGTGGATGGAATATTGATGCCAGTGTGATGTTGGCTGTGAAGACTGGATAGTTTTTTGACCTGGCCCATGTGTACATGCTTCAGCTTCCCACTTTAAATCAGCTTTGTGCCATATCCCATCACCGTGGGGGTGACAAGTAAATACTAAGTGTAATATCTGTCTTCAGATGGAAAGACTACATTTTACCTCTCAATTCTGTTTCTATATTCAGGCAGGGTGCAACTCAGCTGTGTTTTTGTCTTTGGGCAAAGTACAGCTGAAAAAATTATCAGGTGGTACTCAGTTTCAGAGAACAGCTGCCCATGACAGTACCTCCCTCATTGCACTAAAGAGTGGGGATCATTAGTATTACCATGGGTTGCAGGGGCTGCACTATTTTTAGGACTTAGCTTGTGTGCATGTGCTCAGGCTCCCCACCTTAAATTGACCTTGTGTCACATATGGCCAGCATGGGGCACCAAGTAAATATTAAGTGTAGTATTTGCCTTTGGGCAGATAAACTACATTTTATCTCTCAATGGGAGATACCTGGTTCTGGGGATTTTAACCCAGAGAGGGAGGGTCAGTGGAATATCAACATCAGCATAATGTTGGTTCTAGGTACTTAGCCCATATGCACATGCTTGGGCTCCCTATTTTAAACCAGACTTGTGTCATATTCTATCACTGTGGGGAAACAAGTAAATACTAAGTATAGTATCTATTCTCTTCACTCTCTGCCCATTGAGCAGGGATCAAAATGTAGTATCTGCTCTATTCATCACTAATGTCAATATTAGCTGTTTCATAAATATTCAGCATTCATTTTCTTCACTCCTTGGTCATTGGACTGGGATCAAAGTGTAGTATCTGTTTTCTCATCTCTAATTAGCTGCATCCTGGGTATGATTACAAACTACATCTGCGTCCTGGGTAAACTACATCCAGCAGCAAGGCCTCTGATCAGGAGATTTTGAGGAGCATGGAACAACCTCTTAATTGTTGGTGTTCTCAGGTCCACCCTGACCCGGGGTGGTAGCACCTGTTAGGCTCCCAGCTATAAGCAAATAGTTAACCTACAAACTGGGGTAAAAACACTATGAAAGTGTAAAAATGGGTTTTAATACCAGAAATACTTTGCAAAAAATGATTACCAGTAATAAATTTTTGAAGAAAAAAAAATTACCAGCAATACAGTTTTGAAAAAAAAAAAAATTATTACCAGTGATACATTTTTGAAGGAAAAATATTAACAGAAATAGATTTTTGACAAAACAAAATATTACCAGCAATAAAAATTTTGTCAGCATTACATAATCCATTGAGGTTGATATGCCATAAAACACAACAAACCAAACCAAACTAACTAATTAGACATTTACTTATAAGGAAATATTCTGCAGTCATTGACTGAGTGGCAGGGCTACTTTCAAATTAGGGTACCTGAATTTATCAAAAGATTACCTATTCAGTATTGAATGTTGCTTACCTTTAATGAATAAACAAGATCTAGTGCTTTCATGTAATTAGACATTAAGAAATGTCATTTAAACATATTCTTGTATTAATTATTAAAAATTAATTATTCAGATTAAATATCAAGAAACTAAATATCAGGTTACTGATACAAACTAATAACTTCACAACAAATCTTGTAACACCTTAAAGTCATGGGGGTACCACATGTACTGCAGCCACAGTAGCAGTAGTGTGTCCTGGGTAAGATAGCCTGATGGAGCCCAATCCTTTCTAGGCTGGTTTGAATTCAGACCTTTCATTCTCCTAGTTCAATTACCAAACAATTCTATAGGATCTGGTCTGGCCTAAGACCAAATCAGACTCACAGGTTAAATGGAATTACAGTACAAAGTATGAAAAAACACCAAGTCAGCGTTCATGCTTGGCACATGAAGTTTATGGAAAACAGGAAGTGTCTTGTAGAAAACAGAAATTGGGCATCATCAAGATGTGTTTCTTGCAACCAGTGGAGCTCATATGGAAGTGTTCTGCCATGTTTTTTTTTGTTTGTTTGTTTTAATCATTTCACCATAAGGAAGGCAATAAAGCCACTAGGATGCAAGGGGATACTGAGTCTTAGAGAATATGATAACCACTATTAAGGAGAAAAGGCAATAAAAGAACAAGAATTAAGAAGACAGAATATAATAATTGATATTGCATTTAAATTTTTGAAGATTAAAGTTGACTAGGAAGCAATAAGCATGAAGAGATTTCCACAAGTGAGAAAAAAAAACTATTACCAGCAATATGTTTTTGAAAAAAAAAAAATTACCAGCAATAAATTTTTGAAAAAAAAAATTACCAGCAATACATGTTTTAAAATAATATTACCAGCAATACATTTTTGAAAAAAAAACTATTACCAGCAATACATTTTTGAAAAAAAAAAAATTACCAGCAATACATTTTTGAAAAAAAAAACTATAACCAGCAATACATTTTTGAAAAAGAAAAATTACCAGCAATAAATTTTTGAAAAGAAAAAATTACCAGCAATACATGTTTTAAAATAATATTACTAGCTATACATTTTTGAGGAAAAAAATATTACCAGAAATAGATTTTAACAAAACAAAATATTACCAGAAAAAAAAAAAAGAAAAGTTGTTGGCATTAAATAACCCATTGAGGTGTTGATATGCCGTAAAACACAACAATCCAAACCAATTGACTTCTTCATAACCTCCTGCCCTGATAAATGCCTATCAAGTTTTACCTCCATCAGGCATCAGACCATTCTCTATGTCCAGATTAATGCCAAACCTAAGGCATCCATTGATGTACCATTCCATAGAATGATTTTTCACTATGTGAAGGCAGAATGGAACAGCTTTTGATCATGTATGATGGAAGCTCCCTTCCCAAACTTCAAGCATGCTACCTCAAAAACCGCTGCCCTTGTCACTGATTTGATCCTTTCTGGAATGGAGAGTTTTATATCCCACAAAAAATTCCAGCAAAAACCAGTTAACCTTGGATCACCTCTGAATGTGCTGTGGCCATAACTCATCAAAACCACTACTTCAATATCTATCGCAAAGAGCAAAGTAGTTTGGCGCTCACTGCATTCAGAACTGCCTGCAATTACTGCAAAAAAAGTTCTAGAAAATGCCAAGTGCAGCTTAACACAAGCAGTCCAGACCAAGATTGAAAAGAAACCAATTGGATCCCATGAATTCTAGAAGATCACAAAACAGATCATGAACAGAGGTAAAGCAGCTGTAGCCACAATTGTAAATGGCTCTGAGGTCATTTCTTACTTGACTGATAAGGCAAACCTTTTTGCCTCCATCTTTGCTTCTGATTCAATGTTAAATGACAAAGACCATCCCCTCCCCAAGTTCCCACATCTCACTGAGCACAATATCAGTAACGTGACCATCACAGCATGAGAAATCTTTAAACTTATCAAAGGCCTTGATCCTAAAAAAGCCACTGATCCAGATAAAATTCCAGTGGTTGTCCTTAAGAACATCAACCTGGAATTATCCCCAATCCTAGCAAGGTTATTCAACCACTGCTTGAAGGAGAAATCTTTCCCAAGCTTGTGAAAAATGTCAAATGTATGCTGTTTTCAAGAACACAGGCATACAATCTTCCCCCTCCCAGCACAAATCCATTAGTCTCCTCAAAATCATCAACAAGCTTTTTGAGGCCATAACCAATAAGAAGATCATCAAGCTCCTAGAAAAAGAAACTCTTCAACAACAAGCAGTATGGGTTTCAGTCAGCCAGATCCACTGTCAACATTCTAACTACCATCACTCAAAGAATCAGTGAGGCTCTTGACAACAAACACGCCTTGAGGACTATGGCACTAGATATCTCAAAGGCCTTTGACAAGGTGTGGCACAAAGGCTTAGTAGACAAGCTCTCCAGTTATGGAATCACTGGAAGGGTATTCTTGATCATAAAATCCTTCCTAGCAGGTAGTTCTCTGAAGGTAATTATCAATGGCCAGTCTTCCAGAGGCCTAGAGGTCAACACAGGCATCCCTCAGAGGTCACTCCTCAGACCAACACTTTTTTTTGATCTACATAAATGATCTGTCTAAGAACATAGATCATTTGTAAACAGCTATGCCAATAATACGACTATATATGGGCACACCTTTAAAACTCTTGATGGTTAAAGATTGGCAATTAATCTCTCTTCTGATCTTGCACAAACTACTGAATGGGGTAAAAACTGGCTGGTTAAAGATTGGCGATTGATCTCTCTTGTGATCTTGCACAAACTACCCAATGGGGTAAAAACTGGCTGGTTAAAGATTGGCGATTGATCTCTCTTCTGATCTTGCACAAACTACCCAATGGGGTAAAAACTGGCTGGTTAAAGATTGGCGATTGATCTCTTCTGATCTTGATCTGGGGTAAAAACTGGCTGGTTAAAGACAATTAATCTCTCTTCTGATCTTGCACAAACTACCCAATGGGGTAAAAACTTGATGGTTAAAGATTGGCTATTGATCTCTCTTCTGATCTTGCACAAACTACCCAATGGGGTAAAAACTGACTGGTTAAAGATTGGCGATTGATCTCTCTTCTGATCTTGCACAAACTACCCAATGGGGTAAAAACTGGCTGGTTAAAGATTTAATGGATCTTGCACAAACTACCCAATGGGGTAAAAACTGGCTGGTTACATTTAATGGCTCAAAGACTAAGCTAGTTACATTCCATTATCACTAATCTCACCCCAAATACCACCAATCAGGATGAACAGAGGTCCTCTCAGGGAAGCACCATGCCTTGGTCCTCAAACTAACACCTGACCTCATGGAACTCATACATAAAAAAATATTGCTAAAGATACAGGTAAAATAGTCAGCTCTCTGTACCTCTCCAGTAAGTACCTGACTCCCCCTGCTATCCTCTACATTGACAAGAGCCAGATCAGGCCAAAAATGGAGTACTGTTGTCAGATTTGGATGTGAACTGCCAAGACTTCACTCTCCAGGCTTGATAGAGTTAAAAAGCGTCTTCGAGCCCTTGTTGGTGACAAATTATTCCCCACCCTTGAACCTCTTTCCCACAGGCAGGATGTGACAAGCCTCTTGCTGCTCTACTTCTACAGAAAGTGCTTGGAGGAACTACACTCCCTGGTCCCACTGAGGAAAACCATCACAGCAAGAACATGCCATGTCATTTACATAGTAGCAAAACACCTACATTCTCTCCATATTCCATCGGTGATAAGTCACTTCCACTCAAGCAGCTTTTTCCTGCAAACACAACCAGCTATAAATTTTTTGAAAAAATATTACCAGAAATACATTTTTGAAAAAGAATATTAACATCAATAAAAATTTTGTCGGCATCAAATAACACATTGAGGTTGATATGCCATAAAACAAACCAAACCAAACCAAACCAAACCAAGCCAAACTGCACTGTGGAACTGACTCCCAACTGGATGGATGTTTCACTGATCAATTCAATCTTAACCTGTTCAAGTCAAGGCACTCCTATACACACAAATGGCGTCTAAATGTAATCCTCTATCTCAAGTGCCCCCCTGACCTTGTAAAAGGTGAACCTTGCTGTCAAAAAGAAAGAAAGAAAAGTATACCAACCAAGATGAACATTCTTTCTTTTTATGTGCCATGTCCTTTCAGGATGTAGGTAATCATGGCTCTCCACCTCCTTCTATCCCTTGCAGCTCTCAACAAGTTCCTTCCCTCTGCTTCCTCCCCCAGACCACGTTCTGTCATCCACTTACTTATGTCCGCCAGGTATGTCATGCATCGTTTTCCCTTGTCTCTTTCCCTCTATTCGACTCGTGAGTATCAGATTCTCCAGGCCCTCCTTCCTCATTATGTGTTCCAGAAACTTCAGCTGCCTTTTTCTGATGTTAAGCATAAGCCTTCTCCTTGTTTGTAACCTCTCTAAGACTTCATCGTTGCTCACACACTCGGTCCATGATATCCTTAGCATCCTTCTGTAGAACCACATCTCTGTCACCGTGAGTCTCTTCTTCATCTTTGAGGAAATTGTCCAACATTCTCTGTCATAAAGAAGGATAGATGTCATATAACAGTTCAGTATTCTTTTCTTTGTTACCAAAGAAATCCTCCTGTCTCGCAATACTCTGCCCAGCTTTAGGAAGAACTCTCTGAGTCAACGGTCAGCTAACTAGAGGTGGTGTCTCCATAAACCATGGTGGAGAAGGCAACAGGAAACCACTCCACTATCAATCCCAAGAAAAATCATGGTTAATATGAACATGCTGACCCAAATAGCAAAGTAAATAATAATTTCTCATCTCAAATTTTGCAGCTCATGAATTCATAGCCTTGTGGCATACTAAGCTAAGTAAATAACCTTATAATGACTATCATTGTGATAGTTTTGATTTTGGCATTTATTTGCTATTAGGACCAGTCCAAATCCTATTTTCTCTCACTCCTGTTGGAGGAACACCTACCTGGTTGACAATGTCTTCAGGAGTTCTGCCATACTCACCATGCTTTGCTAAGTGTGGGTTAGTGAGGCTATTTAACCCATAGTAAGGGTTGGATGGCCATTGATCCTGAGGAGTTTGTCCGCTCTTTAACAGTTTTGGTTTTTGTACTTCTGTGGTTTCACTTACATTCCTTACCAAACTAGAGCTTGATGGGAGAGTCGGTTTAGCTACCAACCACTCGGTCATAAATTATTTATTTACCAAGTCTGCTATTTCCTTTGCAACTGGGATCCACCATGTCACATACACAGGCTCAAATTGTCCCCATTCCTTTCATATTCCATTAGTAAGGAGGAAGTTACACTGGGACAGCTTCTTCCCAAGAACTGCTGCTTTGCAGAACAGATTTCTGGCAGAATGTTTTCAAAAACTCTACAATCTTGACTTCTTCAAGTATTGACCATTATCTTTCCTAGATAACCTCATGAATTTAATTTTTGTCTTTACTTACACACCACAGTAACCCTCTACCTTGAGTAGCTCTTGGGCTTTGTACTGGGTGAACATTAGTATTAAAAAAAAGATGAAGACATAAATTGTTTATTTGCTTTTAGGTTGAGTCATAAATTATTATTAGATTGTTCTAGTTCCATGGCCCATGCCTTACCTGGATATTGCAGTTCTAGTTATTTCCTATTAGTAACTCAACTTTCCAAGTTTTTGTTTGCCTCTGCTGTGGCCAAGAATTGAACTCGCAATTCTTTGGGTCAAATCCCTTTTTGGATTACTTCAACCAACACTTTTATGGCCCAGTAGATAAAATAAAAGATTTGGTTTGAAATTCCAACATATATTATCAGAAGAATAGTAAGACATTTTTATAGTAAAGTGACCAGCAATACATTTTTATAGTAAAGTTTTTTTTTTTTTTTTAAGCGTTTCACCCCAAGCAAGGCGGGAAGCCACTAGGATGCAAGGGGTTACAGAAAATTTGGAGCAAGATCAGATAGGAGTGATAGAAGAAAGGATGAGGAGAAGGGTAGTGGATAGATCAAGGCAACTGGAGATGTCGATTGACATTACATTTGAATAGCTGGAGATTATAGCTCTCAGGGAAACTGGAATAGGGAAGGGAGTTTCACAGGCGAGAGGTGCGAGACATGAAGCTATTAGAGTAGAAGAGACAGCTACATTTAGGAGTTTTGACAGTGAAAGGGTGAGAGCGGGATGCCAGCCTCGTAGGGTGCTTGAACTCATGAAGTCTGGGAACCAGCGAATGCAGCTCCTCGGAGCAATTGCAGTGAAAGTATTTGTAAAACAGACAGAGAGAGGTGACAGCGTGTCTGTGAGAGGGTGACTGTAGATGAGATGCCAGAGCAGGGCAAGGCCAATTAGCAATATATTTTTATAATCAAGTGACCAGCAATACATTTTTATAGTAAAGTGACCAGCAATTTGTTTTTATAGTAAAGTGATCAGCAATTCTTTTTTATAGTAAAGTTACCAGCAATACATTTTTAAAGTAAAGTGATCAGCAATTCATTTTTATAGTAAAATTGAAGACATGGCATACATTGTGAAAAAAAAGAAAAGTTGCTATAATTTATCTCACTCCTTGTAAGGACTTCTTGTTTGATTTTATAAGGTTATTGGGTAACAATGCAGCTAAGCAATTATGATTTAATCATGAAATAATGTCATTCTCTTGAATGAATTATAAAGTCTGAATTTTCATATTTAGATTTTGACATTAAATAACCCATAGAGGTGTTGATATGTCACTAAGCAAAAGCTGCCTTGATGAGCATTGATTCGATGCTGGTTGAGTGTGCATAGTCCAATATTTCAAGGTTGGTGATGTGATCCAGCAACATGATTCCTAGTACAGAGCGAAGAACCTGCAAATGAAACTTAGCCAAATTCTTGCAGTACGATGTCCATGTTACACATCCATAGAGGAGAGAAGGTACATTGTGTTGTATGCTTTTAGTTTCATTGACAGGTCTACATTGTGCAGGTCTAGCACAGTCTGTTAGGGAACCTCAGCAGTTCCTGGCTTGTTTTGATTTGTCAATTTCTTTGTCCCGAGATGGGCGATCATGCTAACCAAGTACCCAGATAGTAGTACAAAGATAATTTGACTTTTAATTCATAAATTTGTGGCTTTGGCCAATTTCTCCTAATGTGATTCAGATTGTGTTAATTAAAAAATAAGGGAAATGAAACTATTTATTTTTCATTCAATTGGAGTAGATAGGTTTGCCTATTGTCTGGTTCATATTTGTCCCTGGTCTTTTGAACAGGAGTACAGGGTAATCCCTTCTTTCCTGTTTAGGATTGAGTTTTAGGTTGCTTCTAAAGTCTACTTCAATTCTATACTTTTAACATCTCCATCTAAATTCCAAAATTTTATTTACTATTTATATTTTATCAATCAGAGTAGATAGGTCTGCCTATAATCCAATTCACACTCCTCCCCAGTCTTTTGAACAGGAGCAGATGTTTATCCCTTGTTTCTGAGTTTTAGGATTGATATTTCTAACATCTTTGCCTAAACTCTGAAATTTTATTTACTATTTATTTATTTTTTCTTCAATAGGAATAGATAGATTCATCAATCATCCTGTTCACACTCCTCCCCAGTCTTTTGAACAGGAGTGTTTCCTGTTTAAGATTGGATTTCTGGTTCCTTCTAACATCTATTTCAACTCTATGCTCCTAACATTTGTCCTTTCTTACACTAACACAATTACACTTCTAAAGTCTCTGACTAAGCTTTGAAATTTTATTCACTAATTATTTTTTCTTTCCTTCCAGTAGGAATTAATAGGTTCAGCTATTGTCCGGTTCACACTCCTCTCCAATCTTTTGAACAGGAGTAGATGTTTATCTCTTGTTCCCTGTTTAGGATTGGGTTTCTGGTTCCTTCTAAAGTCTACTACAACTCTGTACTTCTAACATTTACTATTTTTTTCTCAATTGGAGTAGAGAGGTTCACCTATTATCTTGTTCATACTGTCTCTAGTCTTTTGAACAAGAGTAAAGATTTATTACTTGTTTTCTGTTGACGATTAGAGTTTCTGGTTCCTTCTAAATTCTACTTCTAACATGTCTGTCTAAATTCTGAAATTTTATTTACTAATTATTTTTTTTTTTAAATTGGAGTAGATAGGTTTGTCTCTTGTCTGGTTCACACTCCTCCCTGGTCTTTTGAACAGGAGTAGAGGTTTATTCTTTGTATGTGGTTTAGGATTGGGTTTCTGATTCTTTCTAAAGTTTTTTTTTTTTTATTCTTTTTCACTTCCAGTAACCCCTTGTGTCTTAGTGGTACCATTGCTTGATGTGAATTGATTTGCTAAAATTTCAGGAAAATTAAAAAAATCTGATCTTAAAATGATCATAATATTTCTTTTGTATTAAAGTTTTTCTCTACATATATTTATTTGTGATTAAATAAGAAACAAGAAGAAAAATATAAATTTAATATGTTTCCCTACTTAGTTCCATGGAGACATGGAAGAGCAATGGTTAGCGGCTTGGATTGAGGAATCAGAAGGCCAAGCTCAAATTCCACTCATTTTACATTTGCTTACATGCTAACATCCGTGGGTAAGGTATGAATCCATCTTCTCCCCACCAACTATGAGTAAAATAACAGGACAGATTGGGTGGCAACCAGTCTAGGAGAAGGAAACTCTGAATTCAAAACACCTGCTGCCTTGTAGGTCCTACCTCTTTAGGCTAAAGCCTAGAAGAACTACAAAAACAAATCCCCCTCTGAGAGGAGGGACGGGGTAACCTCAGCATGGCAAACCATTATTCTGCCTTGTATATTACGATGAACCAGAACTGTGAGATAGAGAGGAATGGTGACCACAGTGATGCAAAACATGTGCTCACTGAATAAAATGCAAAGAAATGGTTTGGTGTTTTATCAGAAATATTTGGAGAAAGGTTTCATTTTTTTTTTAATTTATTTGTCACTGCATTGAATATTAATGTTACATCTTGTCTGGTGCTTCTATGATGTATCTAGAGATTCTTGGCAAAATCCAAAGAATCTGCAATGTTATCAATCCTGACCTGGCATCTCAGATTCAGTCACTTTCCCACTGCCGTAATGTAGCTTCCCTTTGCCTATTTTATAAATATTTTCATGGTAATTGTTTTGATGAGCTTTCCTCTTTAGGAATTTAAGCACAAAACTAGGGAGGGATGGTGGAGTAATGGATAGAGGCTTGGATTGAGGAATCAGAGAGCAGAGTTCGAATTCCAGTCAAATCCATTACATTCACTTACGTGCTAATACTCTTAGGAAAGGTAGGAATCCTCGTCTTCTCCCCCCAGCTATGGGTAAATATCAGGACAGACTGGCCTCAGATAGCAACTGGTCTATCACAGAAAGAAATGGCAACCTAATGCAGGAAAAAATCTGCCTTGTCAGTCATGTATTGAAAGATACATGATCGCCTAAGCATGGCATATAACTGACTAGATTGGAAGTTAGATCTCATCATTTACAGTTCAAATGGTTTGATATAACCATAAGTTCTATGCTGACAGTTTCTTCTCTTGCACTTCACATTTGTGGAACCCTTTTGGCTATCTTCAAAAATTGAAATGCTATGTTGAGACACCAGCCATTGGCCTGTGGTCAACTCTCAGTCGTGGCGTGAAGCTGTAATGTTTCTTCTACCAGCGTTTTGGGGTTGACTCTTTGTCGCTGCAACCAGCCTGTGTCCCGGCCGATCAGTGGTCATCGCTACTTGGTGAAATTCCCTGGTCAGGATACCAATATGGGACAATGGCCCGTCCAGGGTCGAAGTCTGGTCGCCAATGTTAACAGCTTCACCAGCTGTACCGGTTTGATACCAGCTCTGTCGTTCTTAGCTCACTTGCAACGTCTGGTTACTGGAGTAACTGCTTTGATCTCAAGTCTAACCTATCCACGTTGTGACTTTGATCTTAGGTAGACAAGATCAATCAGGCATTGGGCCGTAATGTATGCTGGGTCCAGATTGAAGGTGGTATCACACAAGCGCAAAGAAGAAAAAAAATAAATAAATGAAAAACCCAAGAGGTTCAAGTATGTTAGGAAATAACAATTCAACTTTTTCCTTCCTAGGAGTGTGTTTTTCTCCCAGCCCGTTTCCTATAAAATGTGACACTTTTTTCACTTCTTAGGCAAGTTCTGGTCCTCTAAGTCAACTGGTTTAGTTTTTAGGTGTTGGCTTGGCTTCGTTCATCAGTATAACTTGCTATGGGTAGGATAGGTGAAGTTGGAGGTCATGGAATCTCTAGGTCAGCTTCTGCAAGGCAAAACCTTGGTCAGCTCTGACTCCAACTGCAACTTAACTCAAACTCAACTGGAACCAACTAACTGCTGAACGTTCGTTTATATGGGTACCGACCAAAACCCGGTGTGGGCCAGATACGGCCAGGGGTTCTCGGTAAATCTCGATTTCTAACAAGAAATCTCTTTGCTGTCAGACCAGGAAAATTGATAACTTCCCATTTTTTGGAAAATTAATCACTTTCCATTTCAGGGGGGGGGGGTTATCTGTCGTCCGTGAGGGAAGGTTGGAGGAGAGTTATCCTCCTAGACTCTTTCTCTCTCAACTTGATATCTCATACCAATCCCTCCAGTGAGCATTAACAACTTCTCCACCTTCCTCATCCATTCACCTCTTCCTATCATCCATGCCACCACTCGACAAATAGCATTCTGGCAGTGTGGGTGTGGCTAAGCTGGCCTCCTTAAAATTATAATCTAGAATTTTTGTTTACAAAATTCTCCTTTCTCATCGGCCAAAATTTTTACGAATTCCACATTGCCAATTAAATTTTTATCATATCTTCTCTTTATCCTGGGCCACCCAAAAGTCACTTAGTCACTCTTTACTGACTCCTCAATCACTGTCAATGTTTGTCATCTGGTCCTTACGTTAAGTTAGGTTTATAATAGAATCCTTGACTTGTTAAGAAATTAAATTCTTTTATCTCGCCAAATCTCAATTCTCCACTCTATTTTCTATCTCATGCCAAAATTTTACAATTGCCACATTGCTATTTAACGTCTTGGCGTCTGTTGATAAAGTAAATGATAACAATCCTATCACCTATATCGAGACAATGCCAAAATTTTATAATTGCCACATTGCTTCTCTTCACCTGCATCCAAGAAAAAAATAAATGATATCTTGGAAAGATAATTAACATTGATTCTCCCTGTCCTGTATCTGTGATCGTCTCAAGCCGAAATTTTTATGACTGGCATGTGTTTTGGCCGAAATCTTAATATTTGCCTTTCTTTCTATCTTCCTCGGTGAGACATAAATCAACAAGACCTCACACACGGCTCTTTCCACGAGTTTTTTGTAAATAAAATCAAATCTTTCTTTTAACATTGATCAGTCTATCTTTCGTGATAGCTCTTTTTCTCTTTAAGAATGTATATTTTCTGTTTTAATTTCTATGGTTAATTAGTTAGCCAATTACCATAGCTAAATAGTGTCACAATGTCAATCACCATCTTCTGTCTCCTTGAATCAGGTTCCTTTATTGTTCGCTCTGCTTAAAAATGATTTTTCTCAGATTCTCGATAAGCCTCTTGCATCTTAGTGGCTTTAATGCTTTGCTTCGAGTAAAATGATTAAGAAAATAGAAAAAAAATTCAATGTTTGTGTAGACCTTTGTTTTATTTCTCAAATGTTAATGTAATTTAAAATTGGGTTTCTTAGTGTACATTGACAATAACAATTTTTACATTACTACTTCTATATATCTAAAGATTCTTGACAAAACCCAAATAAGAATTTTCAATTTTATTGGGGGAAGATAAGGAGCACACATCTCTGATAAGATTTGGTTGAACTGTTGCCCTCAGGATAACATTTTAGACCTATCAATTCCAGGATAAAGCATTTGAGTGACAGCTTTTACATTTGGACCCTACGTAAAATAAACATTGCCACATACTGAGCTTGGTGAAGGTATCCTCAATTCTTGCTAGTGACCATGGGAATGAAAGCGTACGAACATGAACGCATGCTGCCACTAGTGAGTATAATTTGTTCTGCCCAAATGCTGGACAAAGTGTGCCCACTCTCTGTGTGTCTGTCTGTCTGTCTGTCTGTCTCTGTCTGCATTTTCCAACCTACCTATTTTAATTTTAATTTTAATTTTTTTTTCTCCCTGCATGTGTACTAATTTAACGTCTCCTAATTACTCTAACCTAATTTGTAACCCTGTATATTCGTTTATTTGGAAACTCCTGTTTAGAAAAGGAAAAAAAATGTCTTTGCGGTTGAAAGTACATCGCCATTATTCCTATGTCTTAGCTGGCCCGAAAATCTTGCCAGACATAATATCTGAACGAGGAATCGTGCAACCATGTCTTTCTCCCTGTTGATTTTAATATTATTGAAAGCAAGTCCCCAAGCCCATGTTGGGGAAGTGGGAAAGGAATGCCCATTTGAATCCCTTCTCCCCCCACCCCCAGCTCTGCGTTCAGTGAAAGAAGCAGCTTGGTGAAAGGTAGCCTCAATCCTCGCTAGTGACCATGGGAATGAAAGCGTATGAACGTGAACGCATGCTGCCACTAGTATGTCGGTGTTTGATACTTTTTTTTTTTTAAAGAATAGGACAATTGGACTTATACTAAGTTAAAACTTAGTATAGTGAAAGTGTAAATTAAAAATAAAATAACATTCCCATCCCCCAGTACATAGTGTCAGTCTGGACATTTTGTGAACTACCACCCCCTCTGTTCTTTTTCGATATCATTGTTTTTGTTGTTGTTTGTGCCCTATGTAATAGGAGTAGGTAGGCTTTCCTACCGCCCGGTCAGTACTCCTCCCCCTTCCCTCGGGCAAGTTTAGAGGCTCACACCTTGTTTCTTGTTTAAGTAGGGGTTCCCGGAACTCTCTCTCTCTCCCTCTCTCTGGCCTCTGTACAAGTGCTGACGTGTTTCTCCCGTGATGTGTGCAGTCTGTGGTGTTACCTCTTCATGCTGAGGGTACACAGTTGACAGTATCCTGGTTGCTGTTTCTGACTGGTAGTTAGGAGCCCTAACTCTTGCGTAGCGTCTTGAGCGGCCACTCTGATCAACAGTTGTATAATACTGGGGTGTCTGTAGTGCCATGTCGCACATGGATAGGTGTCCCTGCAGTCACTTCTGGTGGGCAACCCTGAGGCCACATTATGATGCAGGCTTTGCCAACTTCTCTCTACCCACGTCGCTGCCAATAACCGTCTGCTTCTTTTACTTCAGGCCTTCTCATCTTCCAACCAGAATTATACATGATGACTTACAAAGATTGAAAAATTAAACCTAAACCAGCCCTTCAAAAATCACCCAAACCCTTCAACATCTCATTCTCCAACATCTGTGGCATTGAAACCAATTCCTGCAGTGTGGAATCCTTCCTTACTGCAAACTGCCCGGATATTCTGGCTCTGTGTGAGACCAACCTTGACCCGTCTATCCCCTCCTCTGATCTCTCGGTTCCCGGCTACCTCCCTCCCCTTAGAAAAGACTCTCAAACCCACATGCATGGCCTTGGTGTTTACGTCAAGGGCCATCTCCCACTGGCTAAGGAGTTGTCTCTCGAATCACCAGACTATTCGTACTTGTGTCTCCGGCTATCTCTTCCCAATGCTGTAAGCTATCTCTTCTTCCTTTATCGCTCTCCATCCTCTCAAGACTGCGGAATAATCGATAGCATTTCTGACAGTATAGACAAGGCCCTCTCTCTCCATCCGTTTGCTCACATATTAATGTTTAGCAATTTTAACGCCCATCACACCAAGTGGCTTAAGAATGCTACTACTGACCTTGCAGGCATTCAAACACTTAATTTTTCAGTTTCTCAATCCCTCACACAGATAATTGACTTCCCCATGCGTTTTGCCTACAACCAGGATGGTAAGGCCTCTCTTCTGGATCTGTGTTTTACCTCCATCCCCGAGTCTTGTAGCACCTCATAGTACTGCCCTCTCAGTAACTTCGACCACACTGTAGTGTCTGTCAACATCTCCTTCAACTCCTCCCCTTGCAAGTAACCTCCTACTTCTTAGAACTGAGACCCTTCTGAGTGAGTTGCACATAACCCTGTCATTGGTATTAGGCATTATCTCTAATTTAGACCCCCAAAAGGTTAGTGGTGGAGATGGGATACCAGCCATTGTCTTGAAGTAATGTGCGCCTGAACTGGTGCCTGCCCTCTCCAAATTGTACAACTACTGCCTCAAGGAATCTTGTTTTCCAGACTGCTGGAAGTCCTCATCAATTGTTCCAGTCTTTAAGAACTCTGGCGAACCTTCTAATTACCGTCTGATCAGTCTCCTACCCCTCTTCGGCAAAGTCTTCGAAGCTTTAATCAACGCCGAAGTGGTTCACCACCTTATATCTCATGATCTGCTCTCAGACAAGCAATATGGTTTCTGCTTTGCCCGATCTACAGCTGATGTGCTTACGGCCATCACTGAAATTGTCTACCAAGCTCTTCAGAATAACGGAGAAGCTCGTGCCATGGCCCTAGACATCTCCAAAGTATTTGATAGGGTTTGGCATGCTGGCCTTCTTCGCAAGCTCCAGGGTTACAGTATTACAGGTCGATTGTTTGACTTAATACAATAATTTCTGTCAAACCGTGAATTAAAGGTCATTCTCAATGGATTCTCCTCCAGCTCCTATCCTACGAACACAGGTGTTCCCCAAGGCTCCATCCTAGGCCCTACTCTGTTCCTTATCTTTATCAACGATCTTCCTGACGCCATTGAATCCCAGGTGGGCATCTACGCGGACAACACTACAATTTACTCCTGCCTCAAAAACAAATCTAGTGTCATTGACAAAACTAACCTGGCTATTCGTCTTGAAAAGGACCTCCAATCAGTTGTGAACTGGGGCCATAATTGGCTGGTTAACTTTAACGCCACCAAAACAAAACTGCTCTCTATTAATCACCACAGAGAACCTTCCCTGCCCCCCCCCACTCTAAATGTCTGATGCTCAACTTCCCGAAAGCGCCTCTCTGCGGCTGTTCGGTCCCACGTTGTCTACTGACCTGAGATGGAACAAATACATTGAGTCAATTGCTTCATCCACCACAAGGAAAGTTGGCTCCCTGTGCCACGCCAGGAAATTTTTCTCCCCGGAATCGATCTTTCAAATCTACAAATCAACCATTTGCCCTTGCATGGAGTATTGCGGCCATATATGGTCTGGTGCACCTTCTGTTTACCTCGGAGTTCTTGACAAGATCCACAGGCGGATATGTAATATAATTGGCCCTGATCTGGCATCTCGTCTACAGTTGCTCTCCCACAGACACGTCGTTGCTTCTCGCTGTCTTTTTTACAAATACTTTCATGGTAATTGCTCCGATGAGCTGTTTTTGCTGGTTCCAAGACTTCGCGAATTCAAGCGTCCTACAAGGCTGGCATCCCGCTCACACCCTTTCACTGTTGAAACTGTTAAATGTAGTCGCCTCTTCTACCCCAATAACTTCTTGTCTCGCACCTCTCGCCTGTGGAACTTCCTTCCCTATTCCTGTTTCTCTGATAGCTATAATCTCCAACTATTCAAATGTAATGTCAATCGACATCTCCAGTTGCATTGATCTATCCACTATCCTTCTCCTCATCCTTTCCTTTATCATTCCTACCTGCTCTTGCTCCAAATCCTCTATAACCCTTTGTGTACTAGTGGCTTCCCGCCTCGCTAGGAGTGAAATGCTTAACCCCCCCAAAAAAAACCCCTAAATATAACTAAACGTCAGTACTTCATTT
>CAHIKZ030000213.1:1005000-1022500 GCA_903632075.3 Acanthosepion pharaonis | reverse complement strand
TATATATATATATATATATATATATATATATATATATATATATATATATATTATTGTTCAAAACATATATATGTGTGTCTTGAACAATAAAAAAATGTTAAAAATTAAAATTTCAGAAACACTGGGTTGTCTATTAATATTTTTGTTTTATTTTTTTCATTAGGTGCCTTGACAAGTTTTGGCCAACATCAGTTGTTATATATACCGGTTTTCTTTATTGTTGTTTTATATACATTGTTTTTAAAGCATCGGCCATTTTTAATCAAGCTATTTTAGTTTAAATCTGAACATGCTTAACAAATTCTCAATTCTCTACTCTATCTGCAAGGAGATTGTCCAGCATTTACTGAATAAGGTTCTTAAAAAGCACTTTAAAGTCTACCCTTAATTTTTACAGGCACTTGACGTGACGTGTATTGCTAGGTCACGGTGTAAAATTGTTATTTCTTAACTAATAGAAAGGACAATTTTTGGTCATAATAGTTTAATCAGTTACCTGTTGTTTATCAACTACTCTTGACACCAGGTATTTATCGACCCCCTTTTCATGATCAATTCACTAGGAATTTATTGACCTTTGGTTGGATATTGATGACGAAAATTTTCATTATAGCTTTATCCCTCTGATTAATTATCATTTTCATGACTAAGACCAGCTTTAACGATGTACAGACTTGATGAATGCAAGCAAAATGTCTCAGCTGCTGCACTAATGTTGGGGTATTTATGAGGGTTGTGCAAAAAGTTCTAAGCCTCACCCAGAAAGAAGAGCCATAGCTGAACATTTTTATTGTGGAAACACTACCACTTCTTTTTTTTGTTTAAGATCATTCTATTCCAAACTATGAATGAATACATACACTACAGCTCAAAAGTTTGAAGCCACCCCCAGAATTAGCATGGGATGAACCTGACAGAAGAGTAAAAATAAAAAAAAAAAAAAAAAAAAGATCTCTTAGAGTCATTGAAAAAGGAATGGAATCAATTATCAAAATTTATACTTTGAGAAACACTGCATGGTGATTTTCAGTTACATTCTTCAATGCAATCTTCAGACTGAAACTGACATTCAACATGTAGTGTTGATACCTGTGTCTACACTGTCTCTTTCTTTCTCTCTTTCCCTCCCTTTCTCTCTCATATATATATATATATATATATGATAAAATGAAGGAAAACTAGAAAAACTAATTCAGATTTCTGTCTTAATTTCTGTGCAGGTGAAGCCCATAAAAAAAAATGAGATGTGTGTGACAAATCTAAAATTGGACAAAACAGAAGGCTAAATAGTCATAAAATATCCACAAAAGTATGGCCCCCAAGGAAATCTGTGAAGACATGCTACAGACACTTGCTGAGGACTCCCCTTCCAATGTAACTGTGAAGAACTGGACTGTGGAATTCAAGTGGAGCAGGGACAGCACAGATGACCTTTGGTCAGGTCCTCCAAAAACCTCGACCACAGATGAACAAGTTAATGCCATTCACTGTATGGTTTTGGATGACAGATAGCTAAGTCCATAGGCATTAGTTTTGGTTTGGTCCATACTGTTTTATCTTAGAGCTTGGGGACAAGCAAGCTGTCTGCAAAATGGGTTCAAAGAATATTAATACCAGAGTAGAAGCTGAAAAGGGATGACATTTCCAAGACACTTCTGACTCACTTTCAGGCTGACTCTGAGAATTTCTACCACAGATTTCTAACTCAAGATGAAACTTAGGTTCAACATTTCTAACCTGAAATAAAGATTCAAAGCAAACAGTGGAAACACTCTGGTCCTCCACCCCAAAGAAGTTCAAGCAGGCAGCATCTGTTGGGAAGATGTTGGCTTCTGTTTTTTTATGAAGGTGTAATCATGATAGAATACCTAGAAAAGGGAAAAAACTATTAACGGACAGTACAATGCACCAGAATTAAGACAACTGAAGCAAACAAGTTGAAATGCAGAGAGAAGATGAAGGCATGTGTGTTCTTGCTCCAAGATAACAATGTTCATTCACACTGCTCGGGTTGCAGTAGCTGAAGCAACCAATTGTGGTTTTGAATTGTTACTCCATCTTCTTTACTCACCATACTTTGTTCCATGTGACTTCTTCCTGTTCCCTAAGGATCAGGACATCAACTTCTTCCATGATGGGATTACCGTACTTAGCATTGTTGGACAAAGTGCATTGATGTCAAAGAGGATTATATTGAAAAATAGTGAAAAACTGTTTTTTTCCTTCAGCTCATTCTGGGCAAAGCTTAAAACTTTTTGAATGACCTTCGTAAGCATTGCTTCATAAAAAAATACTATTGTGTAGCACGCATCTTTTCAAATAAATTTTCTTTGTAAGATGATTGTTCTAGAAAAAAACAATCCCAGTGGAAAGTTTATTTGAACCAGTAAATGCCACTTGATTATTCTAAACTTGAATTTGATATAAAGTTGTTAGCTGTCTTGTATCAAAGATCACCACTATTCCTGTAGTAAATCTGATCCTTACTGGGTGCTTAACATTGAAGGCCTTATACCAAACTAAGGTTAGCAAATATCTATTTAATTAATGGTAGCAGAAAATTTTGTCATTTGAGCCAGATAAGCCAGTGTCAGGTCAGGTTTAGGTCTGCTACTAGTAACATGTAACCCAATACAACCTGCCACTTGAACAAGTGGTTGACGCCTAAACCAGTTCCCCTACTAACTTTTCAGCTGGTGAGGAGGGTGGCATGTCACCCGACAGGATGAAAAACAAAACTTCTCAAAGGACAAATGAGCTTCTTATAGGAGCAAACAGTCAATATATATATATATATATATATATATATATATATATATATATATATATATATATATTCATTTAGGGAACATATGTTCATTCAAGCATGTTTCATTAAATAATATAGACATACTATGTCTATTTTATAATAATCCTTTCTTGTTCTCTAATTATCTTTGTGATGTTAAGTTGATATTCATCAATGAGGGTGCCATATTTTTTGTTAACCCAAGTACTTTTGATCTTCTCAGGGGTGAATTGTGAAGACATGCTAATGCAACTAATTGTTGCAATGGTGATTTTTGTAAAGACACGTGCATGTGCTCTGACATAATTATTTTAAAATTAACCATTGTGGTTATGATGCTTTGTAAACAAGCATTTCCAATGAAATATATATATATATATATATATATATATATATATATATATATATAAAAGTGAACATAGAAGTCAACACTTAGAGGCAACAGTCTGTTTCATGCTATATGCAATCGTCAGGCCACATGTAAGCCTCTAAGTGTTGACTTCTATGTTCACATGTGGCCTGACAATTGCATATAGCATGAAACAGACTGTAAGCCTCTAAGTGTTGACTTCTATGTTCACTTTTATATTTACACACGCTCTATCTCTGATATTGAGCACTTTATCCCATAAATATAGCACACCTTAAGACTATATTATATATATATATATATATATATATATATATATATATATATATCTCCAGGTATAACATAAGAACAAATGGAGTATAATTCCATCTCCTATATATATATATATATATATATATATATATATATATATATATATATATGGGATTAATGCAAATAAAATTTGTTACTTAGCTGATTGATGTTATATACAGCACCTCAACTTTGTAATTGTTCAATCCACTCATCAGGAGGTTTTAACAAATGATTGCTGTTTTTCTTATTTTTTTGTTATTTTTAAGTCTATGATGGGGTCTCAGGCCTTGAATAGCAACTTTCCTAGAGATGGTGTCTCGATAAAAATACTCAGCGTACTTTGAATACTATGAGCGTTTGAATCGGGTGTCAGGAAGAGCATCCAGTGTTATAAAACATTGTTTCGATTCATTATGACAAATCCTTTGTCAGGCAGGATCCACCTTGCTTTTCAAGAGATTAATCTTGTTCCTACCTCAATAAAAGAAGTAAAAAAAAACATCTATGTATGTTTGTATGTAGCCCCAAGATTGCAATGTTGGAAATTTCCACTATCTGCAGTTAATAGGATAAACATTAAACGCCAATTTTGGACATTTGTTTCTGCAAAAAACTGAGCATCAAAAGGATGGTTTTTCCCTTGACACTGATATTATTTTAACTACCTTCACTCGTCAGCAATATTTATTGTTTTAAAAAGCGATGATTAGAATTGGAATAAAACCTGAGCATATGATATAAGTGAATTCATACACTTAGTTTTTGTTCTTGAGAATTTACAACAAAAATATTAAACATTATTTATTTATTAGTTTGTTTATTTACAATTTTATATTTAGTCGTAGTCAGCAGCTGCTCACATCCAAGCATCTGGATTGTCACCCTCTCTCCTTATTCTCCCCCCCACTCCTCTGGTGGTGGTGGTGGTGGAGATGGCTGTGAAGGCTCAGCCTACTCCTGAAGAATAGTCAAAGAGATAAGGCCATCTGCATGAACTTGATTTTGGTAGACAACTATGTGTGGAGGCCCGGTGGAGTAATGGATAGCAGCTTGGATTGAGGAATTGGAGAGCCAAGTTTGAATTCGAATCCATTACATTCACTTACATGCTAATACTCTTGGGAAAGACATGAATCTTCTTCTCCCCCAGCTATGGGTAAATAGCAGGGCAGATCAGGTTCTATTGGTCTACTGCAGAAAGAAATGGCAAACTACTGTGGGGTGGGGGTGGGGGGGTGTTGGGGTTAAATCTGCTTTGTCACTCATGTATTGAAAGATACATGATCGCCTAAGTGTGTATCATGCATGGCATCTAACTGACTAGATTGGAAGTTAGGTCTCATCATTCACAGTTCAAATCGTTTGATATAACCATAAGTTCTATGTTAAGTTTCTTCTCTTGCACTTCAAACTTGTGGAACTCTTTAGGCTGATCTTCAAAAATTTAAATGCTATGTCAATCGCCATTTTCTGTCTCCTTGAATCAGGTTCCTTTATTGTCTGCTCAATAATGATTTTTCTCAGATTCTCAGTAATCCTCTTGCATGTTAGTGGCTTTAATGCTTTGCATCAAGTAAAATGATTAAAAAAAAAGAAAAAAAAAGAAGAAAGAAATGGCAAACTACTGTGGGGGAAAAAAAAATCTGCTTTTTCAGTCATGTATCAAAAGATACATGATTGCCTAAACATGTATCACACATGGCACATAACTGACTGACTGAGACAAGTATGCATGATGGAGAAGCCAGAAATGCTTCTCTCATGGCTCAAAATATTTACAACATTCTAAAAACTAATACAAATGTATTCAAATTAATGCAATGCAATATTTATCATTTACCAACTTATAAAGAAATAAATATGAAAATCTTTTACTCATAAATTTATAAAAATTTACTAAATTATTAAAATATGTGAACCAACTCTAAGGAAATCCTTATTTACCATTTTACAAGATCAAATCAATTGGCAATTAGTCAATATTTTGCCAATCATTCCAATAAACAATTTAATAAATAGTGCAAATAAACAATCTAATAGAGTTTAATATTTTTGATAAATAATAAATATTTCATTATATTGTGTTCACACTTTTATAACCTTGTAAATATAAATTTAAATTTTTTTTTTTGTAAATAAGCAATCTAATGAAGTGTTTAACATCTTTGTTGTCAATTCTCAAGAACAAAGAAAATATATAAATTTATTTTCATTAGGTTTTATTAAAATTCTAATCATCGCTTTTTAAAACAAGAAACATTGCCAAGAAGTGAAGGTAGTTAAAATAATAGTGGTGTCAATGGAAAAAAAAAAAACCTTCCTTTTGATATACTGTTTTTTTGCAGGCACAATGGTCCAAGTTTGCCGAGTTCTGATTGTAGGAAATTCAGAATTGATATCAAACTACAAGGGATTTGAAAAATATATTTTTTAAAAAAATATAATAAATGAACATACATTAACACTTCATTTTTTTCACAGGCACAAAAGTCCAAGGTTGCTTATTGAACCTTGTATAGCAGCCTTTTGAGATGTTGAAAAATTGTTATCCTCAAGTAGAAACCTGAAAGAGTAAGATTGAAATAAAAAATATCAAACAAGGAAATTTGTTGGTGGTGGTGGTGCCATTATTTCTTTATTCTTCATCATATTCATTCGTCTTCCTCAAATCACACCAGAAGAAGACAACATGTACAGTATTCATCCTTTCATTCATCAAACATATATCTGTCTGCCTCTATGTCAGTCGATCAGTCTAAGTTGGCCGTGTGTCTGTATTTTACTGAGATGTTCCACTTTTTTTTTTGCAAGTGTTTTTTTTTTTTTTTTTTTCTTCTTTTAAATCAGTCCCCCACCTGCCATCTCTCTCTGCTATATTTCAAAATTTCCATTTCAAAAAGAAATTTTTGTGGGGTGGGGGAGAAGGAAAACAAGAAATATATAAGGATTAGGGGGTGGGGAGAGAGAAAGCTACAGCATTTTCTGATAGGTCCTCACTGGTGTTGACATCACTAACTTATCACCTGATCTGCAGTTCTGGAGCCTGGTTTTTCAGTCAATCTCATCAAGTCCATTTTAATTATTTCTGATATCATTTTTAGTCTTGCCAAGGCTGTAGGGGACAAACATGTAATGACCATGAATTGAATTTAATATTTTAAGTTTTCAAATTTCAAAAATGTTAGAAATAGGAGTTTTACAGGCTTGATCATGGTTACAATTTATGAGATACGTTTTGAATGGAAAATTTTAGACTAATTTAGACAAATCTGGAACTTTAAACTCAATACAATAACAACCGCCCCCCCCAAAAAACAAGGACTTAGTGTGTGAAATGTGTATACAAATATAACAACTATTATGGGATAGAGATATTAATATTTTATCAACTTTGACTAGTTTACAAATATATTAATAAATAAATTAAACCACTTTATATCAGATACTGTGAGAAATATCTATTATTTAAAATTATTTTCTTTTTTGGACCAATAGTAGATGTTGACAAACTAAGAACTGAACAGTGAAATGTAAAGGCATATAGTTTTGTGAAAGTATTAGCAAGGATTTAGTAGATTGATGTGTCAATCTGTTATGCAATATACACTAAGACCCACCAAGACCTTCCTTGGAACTGCCCATTCATTTGTGATTAGTCCAATCTGTAAAACTTTTGTTAAGCTAAAACTACTTTGCACAATATATTCTAAAGGAAGAAAAAGATTTAAATTAAAAAAGAAAAAACCTTGAAAATAACACAATACTTTGAAACTGTGAGAAACATTTTAAATGTCATCAAAGTTAAAGTCATCAGATGACTACATGATTAATTTTATTTTTTTTCTCCCTCACCAAAATTTGTGGATGAAAGACATGAGCAGGGGAAAAAAAAATTGAATGGTTCATTATTATTCTCAGATTTCATTGCCCCCACCCCTAATGGGGAAATGTAACTACCCTGAATAATGGAATTCTACTGTAATTCAATGAATAAAACATTTTTTTTAGAAAGTTATAAATGATGTTTTGACACAAAGACAGCTTGATAGATTAATGAAGGTGAGTTGTTCAGATGCCCATTCTTAAATGACCTGACACAATTTTGAACTTTTGCTCAAATATATTGCAGCATCACTTGCACATTTAAGCCCCTCTGATTAAAAAAGAAAATATTGGGAAAAAAAAAATTGTAAAGACAAAACAATGAAAAAACAAAAAAGAAATGAGCCCTAAAAAAAAAAAGAAAAAAAAGAAAAGAAACAAAAGCTAAAAGAATCCAAGAAACACAAAAAAAAAGAAACAAAAAGAATCATGAAACAAAGACCCAAAAAAAGAACCACAAAAGTAACCAAACAAGAAGAAACAAGAAGGAAGAAGAAACAAGAAGCAAAAAAAAAAAAACAACCATTATCAATAGATCTTTTAAAAGTGAAGTTAATTGTATGACATTGATTTATTCAAATTAATAAATATATATATATATATATATATATATATATATATATATATATATATATATATATATGGGCATAACTCTATCTTTGAAGAGAATATCTGATTTTGCTATTCTTGAACCAAGAGACTGAGGTGCATCAGTCAATCATTCACAGATCTAAGTTGAAGATCAAAAAAAAGTCACACCATCAAAATCTTTTACCCTGGTTAGTGATAATTCAGTCCTAGGGTGATGATGGCACCAACAGTATACAGGGATTTGGTGGTGGGAGGACATCCCAACCTCCTGTAATTTAGAGAAGCCATTACCAGCCGAAGAGCTGTTCAGGCTAATTGCATTCTTGTTTTTGCTGTTACCACAATGTAGACCATGTTTTTTTCTGGTTCGCACTATAAAGAACAAGAGAGTTTTCTTCTTTCCACATAGTATTTATGCCTGAAGAATGCCACAGAAAAAATTGGGATAAACATTGCAGAAACAACAAAAGCAATAAAAAGCATTAACATTTGGAATGACACAGAGTACAGTCCACACAATGAACTGGCACATACACATGTGTACCAATTATTGGGAATTAGTGGCAAGAGATTAACATTGAGTAATACTCAGTGTCAACTAGGACATCATTTAAAAACAAGACAGATAAACCAAGAACACTTCCCTTAATTAAGAAGTATAATTTAATGGGTTAGAGATTTGACGTCATCTTTGCCCCCCCAACACAATCCTAAAGGCTGAGAGCATCATTTAACAATGACTTGGTGTTAATTAAATTTTGAAGCTCAAATTTTTAATATTAAATTCTGTCAGTTCATTTGGTCATCTCAGAAAATACCCAACAATATTGAACAATTTAGGGATGTCATCAGAAATAATAAAGATGGACTTTTTTTTTTTTTTTTGCTAAATGAAACAAACTGAAAATCAACCATCTCTTTGTATTCTTTATTTTGTTTTTAAATTTTGAAAATTTTATTTAATGATCATAGTGGTTTTTGTTTTTTAGGGGGTTTTTTGCCTTAAAGGCATATTTCCTTCGTTTTTTGCTTACTTTCTATTTTTACCCCAGTCACTTCAGGGAATGAGAAAAACAAAAAAAAAAAAAAATATTGGGAAAGGGTTGAATTAAAAAAAAAAAAATTTTTTTTGGCTATCTTTTCACTTGGCCTCATATCCTGGATATGGTTTTTTTAAAAAGCTTTTAACAACTTCAAGTCTTTAAATCCATAGAAAAAAAAAAAAAGAAAAAAAACAGAAAAAAAAAAAGAAGAAGAAAAAACAGAGAGAGAGAAAAAAAAAAAAAACTTTAAGGAAATATTGAAAATTATCCATAAATCAATTTTCTATCTTTTTAACCAAACAGCTAGAGAATGAAAAAAAAGAAAAAGAAAAAAAAGAAAAAGAAAAAAAAGAAAAAGAAAAAAAAGAAAAAGAAAAAAAAAGACAAACTTTAACAAGAAGGAAATATTGAAAATTATCCATAAATCAATTTTTCATTTTTTAACTGAAGAAAAAAAATATTAAGTGGTTCAACCAACACACCTGTGGTTACAGGTGAAAAGAATGTATTTTACTATATTTATATAATAAATGATTTGGACTTGACTTGTTAAAAGAATTTTTCTTTTCATCTTCACCTCTTATAAAAATTTATCTGTGTGTGTTTTAAATACTACCAATCTCATAATAATTGTTGCATTTGCATACATATTATATATACCAAATGTAACAACTATTATTAGATAGAAGAAGTAGTATTTTTTTTCTATGACTGAGAAGACTATTACTGCTGCCAAAAGTTATAAATAAGGCATATTTGCAATATGAGGCCAGTTAAAAAGAAACAAATCAAAGATTGTTTTTTTTTGGTAGCCAAGTGTAGAGAATCACCGTGCTGGGATTTCGTCATTTATCACAACAACACTTGGAGCACATTGTTTCTGCAGAATCATTTCTGACGAGTCGGTTGTGTAGGTCACAAATACGGAGATTTGGTTGATATTATAAACACCAGGCCTTGAGAAGCACGCAGTGAGGCTAACAGTTTGTGTGTGCTGGGGACCTATATGTAAATCAATCAGAGAATGGCCACACCATGCAAATGCGTTGCTTTGGCTCTGTTGGTACAAAGACAGATAGGATGGGAGACCAACACAGGCTCCTGTAGAAGCCATTCCTGACGACGGTGTCCTGCCCTGAGCGTAGGTCTGGTGATCAGTACTGCTACTCAATCTACAAGCAAAAGGAAAACAAAAAATTATATATCTCAATCTATTGGGTGGGGGAAAAAAAAAATCATATTTCTTTATATAAAAATCATACTTAACACCCCCCCCCCAAATACACACACACACAAAAAAAATAAAAAATAAGAATAAATAAATAAAAATAATAATAATAAAAAACATTTTTTACACTACTTATATTCAAACTATTGCCCTCATCTTTGTTGCTGTTACCACAACATTTTGACCGTTGTGTTTCCCAGCCTTCCACAGATGCATATTGATCTGAGTAACCTACAGAGAATTCTGAACTGAATCCTTTATTTAATCTCCAGCTGTTCTCATTCCATTACTCACATCTAGGGATATATTGTCTAGTTCTTATTTTTATTTAGTACTGGTTAGCTATTGTTTGCCCATTTCCACTGAGTGCATGTACACACTGCCTAAGCCAGGGATTGAACTCACAACAATTATGTCAGCAAATTCACAAACCAACACTTTTATCTACTAGATCATTGTCACAAAGGAAGGCCAAAGGGCACAACAGCTGAAACATTGTGATAACAACAACAAAGATGAGGACAATAGTCTGCATGTAAATAGTGTAAATAATGATAACTCCTCATCCCAGAAATTAAAAACAAACAAGAAAATATCTTGCTGCACTGTACACAATGATGTTTTGGTTAGTGGTAATAGATTTAATACCACTTAGACACCAGGCTTGCCAGACAGGATAACTTTTGAAAGTCCAGTGATACAAAAATTACTTGCAATTGTGCAAAAAATATCAACTTACCTTGTAAAAGGCTAAAGGTGCGTGTTTACTGATACCATTTGCAATGAAGGAAGTACACTTATTTTTATTTTTTTAATTGGGTTTACCTGAAGCAAGGCATTAAAGTCACTAAGACACAAGAGGTTATTGGGTGTGAAAGAATTAGAAACAAACATTACTAAGAAGCCAGAACAATAGAAGAGTAATCAGGAAGACAGTAGATAATGAGTGACATTGCATTTAAATTTTTGAAGATCAAAGTTAGCGAGAAGAGAGTTACACAAGCGAGATGTGTGAGAAAAGAAACTGTTACCATAGAACTTACAATTGCATCTCGTCAATTCAAGCATGAAATGAGAACTTATTGCTAATCTAGTACTGCTCTTAAATTCATAAAGTCTAAGTATCATCTGAACAATTACCATGAAAATATTTATAGAAAAGGCAGAGAGAAGTAACCTTATGGCAATGGGAGAGAGATGAAGCCAAGATGCCAGATAAGGATCAAAAATATTGCTGATTCATCTTTGGATTTTATCAAGGTGCTCTAGATAAATAGCAGAAGCCCCAAACCAAATGTGGCAGCTGTTAATGCCGTAGTTATTGCTTTTGTCTTTTGGTTGTTGTTTAGTGCCACCATGTGGTGGCTTCTATAAAATGCTGGCAGCCATATTGAAAATGTTTCATTTGTTCAGTTGTCAATATTCAGACTAACAGGAGGATTACCTTAATGCAGATGCAATTGATTCATAGAGGATTAACACATTTCTGCTTATTGTGAAAACTTCAGATGATTTAATTGAGATATGGTTCTATTACCATAGACAGAGCATGCAATAAATGAGAAAGTTCAAAAAAAAAAAAAAGAAAGAAGAAAAAATGGCTGACAACTGAACAAATGAAACATTTTCAATATGGCTGCCAGTATTTTATAGAAGCCACCACCTGGTGGCACTAACCAACAAGCAAAAGACAAGAGCAATAACTACAACATTAGCAGCAGCAATAGTCTAAGCATAGACAAATGGTAGAATTATAGATATGCAAGACAGATTCAGGGAAGAAAAACTGTCTTGCATGACACAGTGAACCAACTTTCTTAGCAGTTGACCTAGCAATGGATGATATGTCTACATCAATTATGTGACTAAGGCCAACTCTATATTGTATATAATGAGAAAGCTTGAGAGAATAACATGGATTTACTGCTCATAGGATTTGTATACATTTATTCAAACCAGCATATAGCCAGCACCCTTGGAAAACTAAGTGAAAAGGAGTGTAATTGAACAGGCAAAGTTAGCAGTGACAGTGCAATCTTGTGAACTGTGTATGGTTTTGTTTTAGAAGAATCTTTCTGTGCAGTTGTAGTTAGCCTTTTATAGGTGAAACTGTATCTTGTTTGAGTTTACTTCCTGTAATACAATTCTTCTCTTTATGTGCAGTGTCCCCTCAGGATATAAGCAATCATGGCTCTCCACAACTTCCTGTCCCTTGTAGCTCTTAATAAACTTTCTCTTTCTGTTATTTCTCTTAAACCTTGTTCCACCATCCATTTACTCAAGCTCACTAAGTATGTTATCCATTGTTTTCCTATGTCCCTTTCGCCCACTATCTGTCCTGTGAGTATCGGATTTCCCAAGCCCTTCTTCCTTATTATGTGCTCCAGAAACCTCAACTGTCTCTTTCTGATGTTAAGTATAAATTTCCTTCTTGTTTACATTTTCTCTAAATGTTCGGTCTATGGTATCCTTGGCATCCTTCTGTAGAACAGCATTTCTGTTGCTTCAAGTCTCTTCTTCATCTTTTAAAAGATTGTGCAGCACTCACTGTCATACAAAAGGACAGATATCTGCAACAGTTTAGTACTATTTTCCTTCTTACTAATGAATTTTTGCTATTTCTTAGAAACTCAGAACAGGCATTTACCATCATCAGACTAGGTGTGGTCAAAGGGTCAAGTCTCTATATGTCATCAGTTTTAAAATGTCTGATTTCTGTTAATGGTCTTCTGGTCAATCAGTCACTGTCATGTTAATGGTCTTCCGGTCCAAAGGACATTGATATCTTCTGCCAATCAGTTTCTCTGTTAATACTGTCCAATCAGTGACGCTGTTTCTCCTGGTCTTCCGGTCCAATCAATTTTTCTCTATTATTCTTCTGGTCAATCAAACTCTGTTAATGGTCTTCTGGTCCAATCAGTGACGCTGTCTCTGTTAATGGTCTTCATCCAATCAGTGACTAGGTCTTCGGTCCAATCAGGACATTGTCTCTATTAATGGTCTTCTGGTCCAATCAGTGACGCTGTCTCTGTTAATGGTCTTCTGGTCCAATCAGTGATGTCTCTGTTAATCTTCAATCAGTGACATTGCTCTATTAATGGTCTTCGGTCCAAAGTGTGTCTCTGAGGTTTCTCAGTTAATGGTCTTCCGTCCAATCAGTGACATTGTCTCTGTTAATGGTCTTCTGGTCCAATCAGTGGCCAATCAGCTGTCTCTGTTAATGGTCTTCTGGTCCAATCAGTGACGCGCTGTCTCTGTTAATGGTTAATGGTTCCGTCCAATCAGTGACGCTGTCTCTGTTAATGGTCTTCGGTCCAATCAGTGACGCTGTCTCTGTTAATGGTCTTCGGTCCAATCAGTGACCTGTCTCTGTTAATGGTCTTCGGGTCCAATCAGTGTTAATGGTCTTCTGGTCCAATCAGTGACGCTGTCTCTGTTAATGGTCTTCTGGTCCAATCAGTGACGCTGTCTCTGTTAATGGTCTTCCGGTCCAATCAGTGACGCTGTCTCTGTTAATGGTCTTCTGGTCCAATCAGTGACGCTGTCTCTGTTAATGGTCTTCCGGTCCAATCAGTGACGCTGTCTCTGTTAATGGTCTTCCGGTCCAATCAGTGATGTCTCTGTTAATGGTCTTCGGTCCAATCAGTGACTTGTCTCTGTTAATGGTCTTCGGTCCAATCAGTGACGCTTCCTGTTAATGGTCTTCAATCAGTGACGCTGTCTCTGTTAATGGTCTTCTGGTCCAATCAGTGACATTGTCTCTATTAATGGTCTTCCGGTCCAATCAGTGACGTTGTCACTGTTAACGACGATCTTCCAGCCCAATCAGTGATGTTAGCCCATTTTTCTTCTGTCTGCCTCTTCTTTTTGCCTAAAGCAAAACCTCATCTGGCAATAAAAAGATTGTTGGCTTTTATGACATTTCCATACCATTTCAACTTCATCTTAACAGTGTTTATTAGGTACTAGCAGCATGGCCACTATCTTGATTCAAAAATTGTACGACTTAAAATACTATCTTGACTTAAAATATTCTTGCTCTTCCTTGCCTTTAAAGGAGTGCTCTCTGGCATGCTAATGCTGTTACATGCCTTACTTCTTGCCTATCTCACACTGCAAATTTTTTCTAAGCTCTATACTAAACATTAAATCTGTTACGAAAAAAGATCTAAACAAAATGAACTCAAAATGATCAGCTTTAAAAAAGGACTCGTAACTGGAAAAACCGAATGAAAAAAGAATGTTAACAATAAATACTTTTTCACATCCAACCCAGTTATGCAGAATCAGAATCAATGTTGAGTTTAAGCAAGTGAATGAGCCAATTGGAGTAAAGTGCCATGCAGATTTAAATTTTTCCCACTTGTGATGAACGCAGCTATCGATTTTTTTGTATGCTAGCATGCTAGTTAACATTCGTGTCAGTCAGCTGTTGGCTCTCATGCTGGCCAATAGAATCTTCCTGCCTATTCGTGGCAGCCAGCTATTGGCTCTCACTCTGGCCAGTAGAAAATGGTCGCAAGCTACATGAAAACTGCTGTAGAAGCATGAAAAAATCAATTATTTCCACTATCAATGGGAGTTGGGAAATTCAAAGTTGGTCTTGGCCTTCCCGCTAACTTGGAGTATGTTTTTGGTGCAAATCCATCGAAAATTGCAGCCGTGCATTCGTTATACACACACACACACATCCTGCCTTTTATATATAGAGATTTCAACAAGTCTGTTTCTTGTTTGATGGTGTTTTGTACTGTGTCATTTGTGATGCAGTCTATATAAGAGTCACCTAAGATGGTTCTGCAGCATCTCAATTTATAATGGTCAGATTCTTCCTTTTAATATAGCTATTAATGTGCAAGATCCGCAGGCATATAGAATGTTGTCTAATTTACTACTTTTATTCCACCCAGTCTGGCAGCGATGTTTTATGCAAGAATTTGCTGATAACCTCAGAATGAAATATACATAGATTGAATTATGATTACAAGTCAAAATAATGTTAAAATAAATTGATATATAAACATGGATGAATCATCAATTGAATATTAGTTATTTTTAAAAAAATATTTCCTGTTAGTTTTTTTAAGCAAATCTCTGTATTTCTTACCATAATGTTATGGCAGGAAATACAAAGGTTGGCTGAAAAGTTCATATGCTGACCAAGATATAAATGTAAGTAGACACACCAGTTGGTAGCTGGTCAGGCAGCTGCTGTATTATACTACACTTGTATATCTCTCAGTCTATCAACTGGTGTGTGTACTTATATTTATATCTTGGTTAGACTATGAACTTTTCAACTGACTCTTCTATTTCTTACCATGACAAATTATGGCAAGAAATACAAGGATTTCCTTATGGAAAAACATGTTAGCATTATCATCATTAACAGTCTAGGGATCAGATTATGTTTATTGCAGAATCTTTTAATGGGGGGGTTGTGGGATTTTTTTTTTAAGTAAAAGTTTTTTAGTACTAACATAACTGAAGAAAGCAGGAATGAAGAAAACAGTAAAATCCCTATATTAAACAATGTATATATAAAAAAGGAAGAAAAGAAAAAAAGGAAGAAAAGAAAAAAAGGAAGAAAAGAAAAAAAGGAAGAAAAGAAAAAAAGGAAGAAAAGAAAAAAAAGGAAGAAAAGAAAAAAAGGAAGAAAAGAAAAAAAGGAAGAAAAGGTTCAGATTATAAATTCTCATAATAAAGTGACAAACCGTCTGTGCAAGATTTTAAACTGATTCCTACAGAAAGGTTAAATGGAGCCTTTGATCCCAATAAGAGACTGTGAATGTTTAAGCTTTTATTTATTGAATCATACTTTATTTGAAAATCATCACCATTGTGAACTCTTTGATGATATTCAATTCAATTAGCTTGGGGGTACTTCATAAAAGATTTCACATAATCATAATTTTGACAAACACAGATTTTTCTTTTCATCTACATTTGTATTGCAGCAATAAACAGGCATAACTTAGAATTATATTTTTATGAGGACTCATAATGAATTAAATTATTAAGAAGTGCTGGATTAATACCTAATGGGCCAAATGTAACCCATAAGTTTGACCTCAGTCACCTATATGGTTGTTTATATAGCATGTATTTGTATTTCTGAAAAAAAAAAATCATGCAATGGCTGCTACCTGAAGTCATTTTCTATTTTTCAATGTTTATCATTTTTTTTATTGTCATTATTTTTTCTTCAATAACACTATTTTCAAGATACATTATGCAACATAATTATCAGAAATAACTTAAATAATTGATTTTTTTTTATGTTTTGTGTCAGTCATATTTTTTTTTATCAAGCAACCCTGCTACAGAAGATTTTTCTTTCATCATAAGCCAGATGCCCAGAAAACATTTTTATTCATGTATTAAACATATTACGTAATTGTTTTCTTTAGGATTGTCACTATTCCTAAGATGATGTTGATGATCTATATTGTGATTTATTTGTGGGTCTCTACACTGTCTTAAGCCTAATGTCACAGTTGACATATAGTCTAATCAGGCCCTGTTTATGGCCCCTTGCAGGCCATTGGTTTGGACAGGATGATTTTTTTTTTGTCTTATAAGCGCCATTTTTCTTGTGACTGGAAAAAAAATAATTGGAAAAATTTCATAATGTTGGTTTCTCAAAAGTAAATGTTGAGTTAGATGTCTACTTTACTAAGACAAACATAGAAAGATTCAGTTGAGCTAACCTGATGGACATAAAGTAATGGTGCAGTTTATTATTATATTTATATTCAGATGAGCTTTTGAGGCCCCTAGGGTAATGAAATTATCCTCCTCATAGATGGAGCAACCCTCTAACTTACCCACATCCACCTTGAATATTTTTTTTTACTTGTGATATATTTTAGCAACATTTACATAACTTGAAGTAAACTCATTGCAAATTCTTTAAATAAACTAGAATAGCTATCTTTTGTTTGCCAATAAAATGTTCTTTAAAAAATACAGCTATTTTACAGTTTATTGCAAATCAAATTATCATATATTTTTTTCATTTTTTAT
This sequence comes from Acanthosepion pharaonis, assembly GCA_903632075.3. Taxonomy (NCBI): domain Eukaryota; kingdom Metazoa; phylum Mollusca; class Cephalopoda; order Sepiida; family Sepiidae; genus Acanthosepion; species Acanthosepion pharaonis. Next base: position 1,005,278 of record CAHIKZ030000213.1, on the reverse strand, counting down.
CATATCATTTTTTTTTACTACGCAACTGTAGTAAAAAAAAAAAATGTTTAAATCATTTTTTTATAAGTGGCATTATAACAATAAAAGCAAGATAACTATGAGTATTGTACTGATATATTTTCAATTTATGAAAATATTTAAAAGTTATAGCATCTACAAAATTGAAATCACTGCTTCATCTATTTGCTGTCACAACTGGTCTGACATTTCTTCTATGTATTTAGAGATATTTGATAAAATTCAAAGAATCTGCAATGTTATCAGTCCTGATCTGGCAT
>CAHIKZ030000213.1:952500-1000000 GCA_903632075.3 Acanthosepion pharaonis | reverse complement strand
TTGTCAGATGACTACTTTATTAATTTGAGCATCATCTAAATCTGTGGGTGGAAAACATGAATAGAAAATACATTTCAGAAAAACATAAGAAAGCGTTAAAAATTTCATTTTTAAAGGACTGTTTCAATATCTTTCTGAACATTTTTGAACATACATAGGTCACCATCAAAAGATTTCACCATCTGAAGGAAGCTTATTTACTTCTGATGATGAGGTCCTACTGTTATTAATATTATAATATTATAAATTACAACTGTGTGTGTGTGTGTGTCTGTGTGTATATAAGACTCAACATCTCATAGTGACTATCAGTTTCATGTTTCAATGCTTTTTTTCAGACCAAGAGGCACTACTCTTTTAGCAGGCTGTAAATACACACACACACACATTATATATATATATATATATATATATATATATATATATACACACACACACACACTAGCAGTATAACCTGTCTTTGACTGGGTGTTTTATTACTGGGAATTTTTGCTGTTCAATTGGAGCATTTTAAGTTTAAAGTCAGCCCACACGAAAATCAATATTAGTACCAATTGGGTGCAACCGAGGCACATCACCAAATGAGGGGAGGGGGGGGGGGTAACAATTTGAATGAAAGGGTTGCCCGGAAAAGGGCCATTTTTGCATTCTCAATCTTGCAAGGAAGGAACCTCTCCCATGGACCCTTATAATAATAATAATATACGATAATTTTTATTTATAATATAATCTTTTATAATTCCAATAATCTTTTGTGTAAGATTTCAACTCTCTAAATTGAATGTATGCTGTCTTTTACAGACATTAAATTTTGCCTTTGATTTTTGTACAAGGTTAAAAAATCAGTTTTTATTTTTCACCTTCAAAATGGTAATTTTTTTCCAGCCAATTTGGACTCAAAACCGGCACTGAAGAATTATCTATCAGACAAAAAAAAATTTCATCGAAATCAGATGAAAATTATGGAAACTCATAAACAACATCCGATCACACACACACATATATATATATATATATTTGGTTGGATAGATTTGAGTTTAGACCCTGGGTTTCATGCTTTAGCGATCGTCAGGCGATCGCTAAAGCGTGAAACCCAGGGTCACAAACTCACATCTATCCAACCAAATATGTTAGCTCTATCTCTGATATTGAGCTTTCTAATAAGTACCGTGCATATAATATATAAATAATTATACATATATATATATTTATTTATATTTATATACACTTTTCATATATATATATATATATATATATATATATATATATATATATATATATCCCACGTTGATAGCACAACTCAGTGTTTCATGCAATTATACAATTTTCATATGCAAAATACTCACTTGAATATGTGAATATTTTGCACCTGAAGATTGCATGTTTTCATGAAACTTTGATTTGTGCTATATATACTCTTAATAACTCTTTTATATACCATTGAGCACTGTCTTAATACACCTGAGAAAATATATATATATAACTAAAATAAATCCTAAAGAGCCATGAAAAAATGGTTTTCCTGGATCTTTAGGATTTATTTTAGTTATTCTCAATCTACTTAGCGTATTGAACACTCTATGTTTTAGTCTTATTACTAATCGCTTGGGTTTTTTTTTCTTTGGACTAAAGACTTAAGACACTGGACGATTTATTTCACCCTGTTCTCTTGTTTTTAGTTCTTTCTTTTTTTGTTTCCAATTTTTTTCTCAGGTACCGATTTGTTTTGACATATGTACAAGTTGAGCTATTTGAGGTTTTTTCCAAACGAGTATTACTATTAGTATATATATATATATATATATATATATATATATATATATATATACACACACACTCTCTCTCGACTCTCCCGTCGAATTCGACGTATGAGGGTCAGGCAGATCAGTTCCCAGGAAACCGACAGCCTGACAACAGCACATAAGATTTGATTATAGTGGTGAAAGTTTTGTGCAGGACCATCCACACTTTTTGAAGGGCCGAATACAGAGACCTGGTGCACTAAGTGCCACAAGGTCCCCAAACGACCCTCCGCAGGTTTTGAATTCAGAATTGTCCTTCTAGACCAGTTGTCATCCAAGGCTATAGAACCCAGTCTGTCCTGCTATTTACCCATAGCTGGAGGGAGAAGAAGAGGATTCACACCTTTCCCAAGGTTGTAAGTGAATGTAATGGATTCAACTGGAATTCAAACTCGGCTCTCAGATTCCTCAATCCAAGCCACTATCCATATATATATATATATATATATATATATGACAAAGTAGAAAAAGTTATCCCTGATTTGATGTATTGTCTCTTTGATTGATTTCATTCTTGTCATACAAAGGCAGGAGTGTTAGATATTTCAATATCTGTACTTACTGGTGGTGTGGGACAAGACGTAGCAATGCCATTCAGTTTCTTCAAAGTTACATGGTGCTGTCCAACAACCTTGAGTGTTTCACCTGATTCTTGCATAAGAAAACCCTGTAGAGAAAGAGAAACAACTTGACTATCTTAAGTAATTACATTACAAATGTACCTATAAGCTTACAGATAAAATATTTTTATGTTGCACAAGACTTCAAAATAATGACAGTAAAATTCTTCCTTAATACTGAGGAAAAAAAAAGAAAAGAAAATGAAAAAGGAAACAAGAAGGGAAGAGAGAAAAAGAAAAAGGTAAGCCCTTTTTTTCCTGTTCAGGATTGGGTTTCCAGTTTTTTCTAAAATCTTTTCTCTTTCACTCTTAGTAGCTCCTTGCATCTTAGTGGCATTATAGTCTTGGTTGGATGTGAATTGATTAAAGAAAAAAAAGGGGAAAAGAAAAAAAAAGGGAAAAGAAAAAAGGAAAAGAAAACAAGGCGGAAAAAACGAAGAAAAGGGGAAAAAATGAAGAAATGGGTTTTTGGTTTTCAACCAAGGCTAGAGAGCACAGTCTGACCTGCAATTTTACCTATAGTTGAAACAAGAAAAGATAGATTCATACCTTTCCCAAAGAGATTAATGTAAAGTAAACATAAGAGGTTTTCCAGCTTCATTTTCCCCCCAATACTGTTACATTCCTAACACAGCCAACATAGTTTCTTACCTGCCATAAAATGATTAAAGTCAAATTGACTTCAATGGCAGCATCAAGGTCACTGAATTTGGAATGGGTGGCAGATGAATTTTCCTGTTCAGTTACTGATGAGCTCAATGAAGAGGCCCAATTTTGATCCCTAGGTTGTGTACAGGACTTGAAATAAAAGTCTGAACAGGGCGTCTTCGAGCTATCAATCTGAAAAGAAAAAACATTTGATGTAACATAAGAAAATAATAAATCATAACACACATTTGAAGACTAATGACAGGGAATAGAAAATCCACTGATCTTCCTATGTAAAGTGAGCATCATGTTTATATATATATATATATATATATATATATATATATATATATATATAGAATGAGTGATGATCGGATGCTGAAAATCCCACTGTATAACCAACTTTTTCATGGTAATCATAATGTAGGCCGTCCTTGGTTACGCTTCAAGGACAAACTTAAATACAATTTAAATGCAGCAAACATCCCTATATTAAACTGAGCAAACTGGAGAAAAACCTGCTACCTTTCTTATGTTTGTATAAGTGTTTTCTTTTCTGGACATAAAGTGTGTAAAAACTGTCCATATGTTCTATGCTTTTGACTATTCTATTAAACATTACCAAGGATTTTTTTTTTATTTTTATAACTGAATGTGTAGAGTTATATATGTTTAAAATTCAGGAGGTCAATTAAAATACATATTTCAATTGACCTCCTGAATTTTAAACCTAAAAGCTCTACATGTTATTACTATTTTTATTTATTTTTTTTCTCATGTGTATTGAGCACATTTTAATACTACTGTTCCCTGGTCTGATTCAACTGACCATCAACATTTTATTTTTATATATATATATATATATATATATATATTAGTGATGGAGGGAATGTTTTTTTAATTTTCTAAACAGTGTCAGCATATTGTGGCCGTGTTCAGGATATATATTATTGAAGGTTATTTTTTTTCTTATTAATGCTTCCATTATTTTTATCCTTTTTTTTTAATATGTAGATGAGGCTATTATACTTGTATTTTATATGAGTATATTGTGGACAGAGTTTGGTAGGTTTCTGGGCATGTGTTTAAATTGGGCTAGGTTACATCGCTCTGACCATAGCCCAACTAGGACCCATTTAACTGCACAGAGAAATATATTAAAATGTCTGCAGTATATTTGTAGAAAATACAAGTATATTAGCCTCATCCACATTGTTAACAGAAGAGCTGAAAGTGCTCAGATATATGGAACATTTGAACAGTTTTCTTTACACACTTTATACCCAGAAAAGAAAACACTTATATGAACATAAGAAAAATTGAATTAAAAGCTTAATCACAGTACCTTGTAAGTTGTAACAATTTAAAAAAAAAAAAAAGTAACCTCTTACATTGTATTTGTCTATATTTCTGAGATGAGGTATTATGTACACTATTTACATTATTCGGACTATTGTCCTCATCTCTGTCGCCATATTTATTACAATGTTTCGGCCGCCGTACGCTCTGACCTTCTTCAGGTGGTTGGAATGTCAAACTGAACCCTTTATTTCACTCACTGGGGTAGACTGTTCTAGTCCTTGAGGAAACATGGCACAGTGGATAAAGGCATTAGTTAGATCCAGTGACAGGACCCAAAGAGTGTGAGTTCAATACCCGGTTAATGCAGCGGAGAACTTGGAGAGGGGAATGAACAGGAGATAACTGACAACTGACATCCATTAAACATGGCACGTGGAACTAGAACAGTCTACCCCAGTGAGTGAAATAAAGGGTTCAGTTTGACATTCCAACCACCTGAAGAAGGACAGAGCGTACAACGGTTGAAACGTAATAAATATGGCGACAAAGACGAGGACAATAGTCTGAATAATGTAAATAGTGTACTCTTATGTTGTCTTTTCGTGATAATTAGGGAGAAGAAAAAGTAAAATAATCACTATTCAGATTCAAAGGGTCAAAATATTTGTTGCTGGTTTCACAAACTTGAATTTAAAATATAAAAAATTTAGATCTTTTATCTTGCTCATGTTAATGTTAAATAAATAATAATTATATATAAATCAATAACAATGACAACAGCATTAATCCAATTTTGTTTATTAGGCTGAAAAATGGTCACTTAGTATCCTACATAGTTTAACTTTCCTTACTCAACAAATTTTTAGAATATCTTAGAGCATTCCCTAATTCACAATTTGAAAAGTTTAGTAATTAAACTCAAGACATCAACCGGCTGTCTGTCTTTCCTCTGCCTTCAATCTCATTTCCTTTTTCCTTTCATCCACATTTTTTCCTTCCTCTCTCTTCTTATGACCATTCCCCTCTATTCAATGGCTCAATCTCTTTCCAACTGTTGGCCTCCTTCACCCACATAGTGTTTATTTTAAATCTGGGTAGGGCTTTGGCTGAAGTGGGTCAAAAAATGTTCATCTAGAAAAATGAACTCGCTCACAAGAAAAAGTGATTTGTAAGATAGACAAAAAAAAAAGCCATGTTCTTAACAACAAAATAATTGTGTTTATTGTTTGGTTTAAATATTTTTACATTAACCTTTTCCACATTCAGTGATATATTTTTTTTTCTAACTCTAGCCACTGTAGGGTAGGTCAATTTTGGAATGGAAGCATGGTATTGCACTCATCTTGAAAGTTGGGGTTTGACATGATAAATAATGACACAAAATAGTTTTTTCAAAATTATTACTGATTTTTGAGGAAACGAGATTAAAGATTAAATTTTGGTTCAAAATCGTAGCATTGGAATTTCATTTCAGTGATCAGGCAAAGCCTTATAAAATTTATAATTTCCTGAAGCTTTACAAATTGTATATGAACAAAAAGCAAGGCACAAGAAAATTATTACTAAATCATTGGGCCATCAAATAAAAGTTTCATTTGCTTCAAAGGGAAATTATACTGAACAATTTAGCTATATCATGATGTAATATGTTATACGGTGCGGTAGTTTTAGCGTAATTTTCAATAAACAATGCAAATTTAAAACATTTTATAATTTCTACCCAGCAGTATTATGGTGTTATATACACTTTTATCTATTTTTTGTTTTTATTAATCATGATCTAATAAATAATCTAACAAATCTTAGTAGCTGTTTTTTTTAATCTCTTACAATTTTTTTTAGTTTTTACTTATTGAATACAGTGAAAAAATTGCATATTTTGGTTGTGGTGATTCATAATTAGAATTCTGGTTTGAATATATTTTCCATTCAATGTGTCGTATACAAAGGTATATGCTTTATTTGAACTTATTCTTGAAATAGTAAAATTTTGAAGTCAGTTTCTAAGCATTTCTGTACATTTTTCAGACTATATTTAAAGATAAATGCTCAAAAATTGGTAGAAGCTATGAATCTAATTTTTGATGTCAGTACTTATCACATCAGTCCTCCACTCTCACACATGAAAAATGAACGTTCCCTAATGGCCAGCTGATCATTTTTCACAAGAACAACTTTCACAATTTTATAGGATTGGTAGCTGACAGTACACTCAAGGGGCAGTGGTTTCAGGATGGAAACTAAAGTTCATCAACCTTTCTTGACTTTTTTACAATGAAAAATTCTTAGGTTGAAAAATTTCCTTGGTTCCTTTCAATAATTAATTTGTAATTAAGCTCAAGGGTGAGTGAGTAAGAGGGACTGGTCGTTTGTGATGGTTCTCAGTGACAACTACTCAAGGGCCAAACTCAAATGGCTTAACTGAATATTCCTCAGGGCAGTTGGAGCTTCAGATGATTGACTTCTTTTATGTATGTGTTCCTTCATGGCCATCCCCATCTTTCTGTTCTTTGTAGCTTTTAATAAATTGTCTTTTTGTTATTTCTCATCCATTTATTCAAGCTCATCAAGTATGTTTCAAACAGATTTCCTCTGTCCCTCAATCTGTCCTGTGAGGAGTATCAGATTTTCCTAGCTCTCGTTCCTCATTACAGGCCCCAGAAATTTCAACTGCTTCTTCCTGATGTTAAGTATAAGATTCCTTTTTGTTTCCATTTTCTCCAAAACCTTGTCATTGCTCACACGTTTGGTTCATGACATCCTCGGCATCGTTCTCCTGAGTTTTTTTGGCTTTGTCAGTTCTGTGTTCAGTCTCGGTATCATTACATGGCATTATTCATTATTTCAGGTTTTTCTCTCATTACTACTATCAGAGATAGACAGCAGTTGTTACATCAGCAGATAATCCACCTTCAGTCATTTTAAGTTTCCAATGAAAATGATAATTTTTCAGCATCAACATTATCTATATTAAATATTCATGTAGGCAATAATATCCTTAAAAATCTGTATTTTTAACAAATTAACTTTTTGTCAAGCAGGCAAAAATTATTGATAAATAGTAATTAATCTTGCATTCACAACAAAGACTCTTTTTGTGCTGATCTAGTGTCGTGCTGCATATTGAGTTGGGAAAATATTTCCTTTTCTGAAATCAGTTTTCCTCAAACTCAGCAAATTTAAAACTATGTTAATCTCTTAAAGAGACTCTTATATAACTATTGTATCCTGTCAGCATCCCATACTTATGAAAAAAAAAAAAAAAAACAACTGGAAGAAAAAGCTTAACCAATAATTGTTGTAATACTGATTCAAGATATAAAAAGGCCTCAAAGCTTGAAACAGACTTCCTCAGACAGAGATACAGCTGGTGCGGGGGAAATACTGAGAGGTGCCTAGTCCTAGGGAACAGCTGCCTGAGGCTGTACCCACCTTCACAGAGCTAGGGAGAGAGGGATCAGTAGTCATACTAATGCTAGCACAATTGACGGTTATGGGGGCTGGGTATTTTTGTTCTTGGCACTCAGGTTCCCCACATTAAGCCCGACCTTGTGTCACATCTCATCTCAGTGAGGAGACTGAGGTAAATACTACTTCTGCGGCCCAGATGACTAGGATCAAAGTGTAGTATCTGTGCCAACAGCTGGCCCATGGCTCCAGCCATCTTCAGCTTGTCATCGGCCACTGTTCCAGTTATCTCCAGCTTGTCATCGGCCACTGTTTCAGCTATCTCCAGCTATTCATCCTCACCAGCAGCAATGATATGCAATAAACTACTTTTCAGGACAGCATTTCTCATTGACTACAAAACTGTCCTTTTAAGGACAACACTCTTCACCAATTACAAAATTATTACTTTCAGGCACTACAAAACTGTCCTTTTCAGGACAATACTTTTCAATGACTACCAAAACTCTTTTTCAGGACAACACTCTTATCTCCCTTTAGATGAACAAGCAGAGATTTTTTTTTCTCCCTAATGCACCTTATTTTATGTTGGTGTATTTTCTTTAACGAAAATAAACTTGGCAACAATTTTTTTTACTCAAGTCTTCATTTTGTTTGTTGTTGTCTTCCATCATTCAATATCTGTTTGTGGGCCAATATATCACCTGTAAGATAATTCTATAACTCACAGATACCACCCTGTCTAAGCACTGTGCAGAATAGACAAATCTGTAGAATGTTAGCAAAGTTTGTAGATTTGTATATGTTTTAGATGAAGATGCATGTTCAATATATAAACAAAGATAGAAGAAGCCTATAAAAAACTTATTTCTGCTATGGACATTTATTCCTTTTATGTTACAAACTTAAATGTCTCTTGCTTGAGTAGGTCTGTTTTCCTTTTTGGTTTAGAAATAATTTATGGGAATAAGAACAGGTAAAGATGGTCAAGCTCAAGTCAGCCTTGCACTGAGTTGGGATGGCCAAATTTCTACTTCATGAGTAAGGCTGCTAAAACACATCTGAATGATATTGTTGGAAAGAGAAAGAATCTGTCCTTTCCAGAAATGGAGTCATAAAATCACACATAATTGACTGGTTAACTTTAATGCCTCAAAAACAGAATTGCTCTCTATTAATCACCACAGAGATCCTTCCCTGCCCCCCCATTAGAATGTCTGATGGTCAACTTCTTGAGAGCACCTCTTTGTGGCTGCTCAGTCTCACATTGACTGCTGACCCGAGATGGAACAAATATGTTGAGTCAATTGCTTCGTCCACTGCAATGAAATTTGGCTCCCTGTGCTGCACCAGGAAATTTTCTCCCTGGAATTGATACTTCAAATCTACAAATCAACTATTCATCCTTGCATGGCGTATTGCTGCCATATATGGTCTGGAGCCCCTTCTATTTGCCTTGGGGTTCTTGATCCAGAGACGGATATGCAATGTAATTGGCCCTGATCTGGCATCTCGTCTGCAGTCGCTCTCTCACAGATGTGTCGTTGCCTCCCTCTGTCTTTTTTACAACTACTTTCAAGGTAATTGCTCCGATGAGCTGGTTTTGCTGGTTCCCAGACTTCATGAATTCAAGCCTCCTACAAGGCTGGCATCCCGCTCTGACCCTTTCACTATTGAAACTGTTAAATATAGCTGTCTCTTTTACTCCAATAGCTTCATATCTTGCAACTCTCACCTGTGGAACTCCCTCCCCTTTTCCTGTTTCCCTGATAACTATAATCTCCAACTATTCAAATGTAATGTCAATCAACATCTCCAGTTGCCTTGATCTATCCACTATCCTTCTCCTCATCCTTTCCTCTATCACTCCTATCTGCTCTTGCTCCAAATCCTCTGTAACCTTTTTCGTGCTAGTGGCTTCCCACCTTGCTTGGGGTAAAAAAAAAAAAAAAAAAAAAAACCAGAAACCCTTTCCAGTTTCTTTATAACTTGCATCATGGTAAAATTAATCAATTTTTTTTTTTTTTTTTTTTTTTTTTACTTTTTTATTATTTTATTTATTTGTTTTATTTTCTTTGTCCCACAAATCCATTAAATATTATCTTCTGATTTCATTTACCAGCCAACTTCTGGGTCATATGTAATTTTAATTTTTCTCTGAGTTTTTATCTAAAAATTTAATTTTTCTCAACTTCTTTCAACCCTTAGATCCAAATAAATTTTATTTACGTATAAACCAGATAATCTCAAGATTATTCTGATCTACTTGTAAAATACAAATTATCTCGATCAGATTATCAGTCCTTTTACATAAAACTTGCAAGGTTAATCCAATTCTAAATGATTAGTAATTGTAAAATTAGTTTGTAAACATATCACAGTGATCCTTGGTAAAAGTGATGAAAAAGATACTTTGATCTGAGACAGTGTGCAGATATCACGCTGATCCTAATCAGAAAGTATGATCCATATGTCAATAATCCCATTTTGATAATACTAGGTTAGTTAAACTTTAATATACATAGATAAAATGATATAAACAAACTTTTAGAATTTATTAGATTGTATCATAAGTAATTTTCTTTTTTAGCACCCACTTGTAATGATGAAGATATCAGCCAAATTACTAATCAAATATGGCAGTTAAGAATAAATTTGAACTATATTAACATTAGTTTTTACATGGTAGTGGCAGCATACACAGTGGATTAAAGAAATAAGACAAAGCTGTTAGAATAATGTAGGAAGAATTTTGAAATCTGCTCTACCCACCCTGCTATATTCAACTGACCTTGTACCAAGCATTTTTCACCTTTTTCAATTACTGCAAAATACTTTGATGGGATAAACTTTTGGTAAATGTTTACTGTTAGACCCATCTCCCTTATTTAACCTAATATGCATGATCAATTCTGTCCTTAACATGTTGGCTCCCACACAACCCACCAGAGGGTCATTGCAGTATGTCTGCAAGGCCCATGACCCTCGTTTTCCAATTTCTTTTCTATGAGGATTATTGGGAGTGGAATGCTATAATTGATTGTTTATGAGATCGCGGTACACCAGAACCACATTTTTCCCCTCAAAAAATTTGAATATTTTTTATTTTTTTTGTTTTATTTCTTTTCCTTTTGGATTTATTTTTGTGGGTCATTTTTTTTTTTTACATACACAGAGCTGTACTATGCATTTTTGTGGGTCGGTGGGATTCTGGGTTGTAAAATGGACCCAGGAAACAAACAACATACCAGTGGGTCATGGGTAATAAATACTACCTATGCTATCCTTGCCTCATATATGAAACAATGTTAAAACAAAGTCACTTATACCAAAATTAATTAATATATATTGTTGGTACCCTGGGACAACAAGGGAAATGAGGCTTGGGAACCAACATGTTAATGAGTATAAAATAATTGTTAACTGTTGGGGTGAGATAGGTGTAATAGCAAAATAATACCAAACTTTGTGTAATGAAAACCAGATTCAAAAAATTTTTCATATCAAAACCAGTGGAATTTTACTCAGCAACAAGTCATTGTAAATAATGGTGAATATAAAATTGAATAAAATGTAATTGTACTTTATTTGTTTTAAGAATAAAGCTGAGAAACAAACCATGGAAATTATTTATGATTCAACTTGATAAAAAATATTTGACTTACCTTTGTTTGATTAAAATGAGTGTTGCTGAAAAATACATCTTTTTTGTGAGGCTGAGAGATATCTGGAGTGAGAAAAAAAATGGCAAAATTTAGTTTTAAAGTGATTAATATTTATTTGAATGTCAACAAAATTAGTTTTAATCTGTAATTTCTTTTCTTTTTTTATATACTAAAATCTAAACAGTCAGAGCTTGAGAGCCACTCAAGGCAGTGGGTTATTGTTAAAATGATTATCATGAATGAGGTGTAATATGAGTTAGAGAGGAGATGATCCATTAATTAATAAAATAAAGAAATGATAAAAATTACATATTTTAAAAAAAAATATTTTGAACCAATGTTAAAATTTAAATTTTTAACATATTCAATATTAAATAATTTTTGAAAATTCATAATTTAAATTGCATAAGGTTATAAAGGAAACAACTTAAAACATCTTAAACTAATGATATTCAAAAAAAATAATGTAAATTAATTAAAGGAAAGCTTGACTGTTTGAAATCTCGTTATATGTAAACAGGTAATAAAGAGAGAAGGTGAATTTGACAAACTAATTCTGGTGCATTGGAAAAGAGGTGAAAGGTGAGAAAACAAAGTTGAATCTAAAGGCATGTGTTTAATTTTTGCTTGTTTTTACCTTTCTGCCACCAAAAATATGGAAATTTTGGAGTAAGTGGTGACCGAATAAACATTGGTTGACTGATTTCTTTTATTGAATTATCATTTACTGTTAAAAGTAAACAAGTCAAAAGGCAATTAAGGTATATCTAGATACTAAATAAAGATCATAAACAAAGACATGAATAGAAATGAAACAAAATAGAAAAACTAATGATAGTAATCTATTTAAGTCTCTTATTTGAGTAGAACCATCAAAATGGAACCAAAATTAGTCATAAGAACATTTCTTTTAGTGGAGTGCTACCATTTTTTTTTATAAATAAAACATTAAAATATTAAAAAAGTATTAAAAATAAATCATCAAAAATAAAAAAAATATTAAAAATGAATAAAACATTAAAAAAGTATTAAAAATGAATGAAACATTAAAAAAAGTATTAAAAATGAATGAAACATTAAAAAAAGTATTAAAAATGAATGAAACATTAAAAAAAGTATTAAAAATGAATGAAACATTAAAAAAGTATTAAAAATGAATGAAACATTAAAAAAGTATTAAAAATGAATGAAACATTAAAAAAAAATATTAAAAATAAATAAAACATTAGTGTTATTGTTGGTTGAAATTTAGAAAATCTCTTCAAACAGTTTTCAGGAAATTAGGCTTCAAGTCCACTGTTATTGCATTTTCTAGTACTGATGGAAGTTTCCTTCCTAACCTTTTGTTTAAGGTAGTGTGGAAAATCAACATCTTAATTATATCATTATTTTCCCTTCTAGTTACATGTTCTATCCATTTTAGTTGTTGCTGCTGTTGGAAGTCTTCATGTGATGTCAATTTTGTTATTTGGTAAAGCTCTTTGTGATTTTATAGTGCCAGTCTATAGGGGATCATATGAAGGATTGACTTCTTTAAAATTTGGAGGATTCATTTGCTTGAAGCCATTTTTAATCAGTGAGCGAAGAAAAAAATGGTTGTATATAGTTTAGACATTTCTGAATGGGTTGGATGCCATGCATGACATCCATATGAGAGTTTCATCCAATGAGGCTATTTAAGAAACTGACCCTAGAGTTTATTCCACATTCTGAGTTTTTATGATGGTTTGGTTGGGTTTATTTTGTTTTACGGCATATCAACCTCAATGGATTATTTAATGCCAACAAGATTTTTAGAATAGATTTGTATGAATAGAATATGTATTCTTTGTCAGAAATCAGTTTGTAGATCAGGTTTCATTGATGTATTTTTGTAAAGAGGGTTTTTGTTGTGAGTCAAATATATTGCTGGTGATATATTTTTTTTCAAAAATGTATTGCTTGTAGTACATATTTTTTTCAAAATATTATTGATGGTAATATTTTTTTTCAAAATGCATTGCTGGTATTTTTACTATAAGAATCTATTTTTTATACTTTCATAGTGTTTTAACCCTAGTTTTTTTTTGGGCGGGAGGGTTAACTGTTTGTCCATACCTTGGACCCTAATAGGTGCTACCACCCCAGGCCAGGGTCGACCAAAGAACAACTGCAATGGTTCCATGCTCTTCAAAACCTCCTGATCAGAGGCCTTGTTACCGGATGTAGTTTATCATCATACCTAGGACAATTTTTATGATGTAAGTGCTATCACAATTTTCAAGGTTTAATCTTAAGTTTTAATTCTTGGAAAACTTGATAAAGAATGTTCCATTCTTTTTGTTCAAATCATATACTAACTATAAATACTTATGTATGTAGGTTTCCAAATGGTGTGACACACCTCATTTTTGCAGCGGAAGAGGATAGCATGTGAGGCAGAACGTTTGAAAGACAATTGGAGATGGATTACTTGTAATTGCATGCAGGAGTCCAAGTATAAATAGTTAAAAATAATTATTGATCGATTTTTATCACTGTGATATTTTTGCATTATATCAAGTATTAAGAATATAGTAACTAGGATCCGCAAATTGGAGGAGAGAGTTATCAATGATAACGTCCTGACTTTGAATCCGCAGTTATCTCCCTTTAACCCACCCTCTCTCTCTTTCTATTTATTTTTAAACGTACTTTTTATCATATAAAATTTGGTAAGGTGTGAACAAAGTTTAGCTTTAAAAATGTGGCCCACAGAAAAAAGGTTTGGGAACCACTGATCTATGTCATCAGCATGCCACTCCCCACTGTACACTGAACTCTGGAGGGGGAAACAGGAGTGCGGTTTTCTATTTGTAGATTCATTTGGGATATGGTATGGAACATTTAAGTGATCAATGCCCATAAGACATAAAATGATTTAATATAAAAAAATAATATATTAAAAAAAAAAAATACATTAAAAAAAAAAAAAGATATCAACAGATGATTTGTTAACATGACCTAAAATTGTGTTTAGCTTCTCAGCAATAATTCATATTTTTGTTGAATTACAGTTCAGCTATGGATAGAGAATTTCAAATCAGTTTTTGGAGCGATTATTTGAATCGAGAAACAGATGTGAAACAATTAACTACTGACACTTGATCAATCAATCAAACAAATCTCCCATGCGATGACACTTCTGAATGTCAATGCTCTCCACTTTGTTTAGCCATTGGTCAGCAATTTGATGTTACTACAGCTCTTGTTTACTTGTCTGTTATTGGAGAATCTGGTCAATAACAAAAATACACATGTAGCACTGGAGATCACTTGTAAATCACTTGAAACCTGTCATTGCAGCTGTCCAATATAATTGTTACAAATGTTCTCTTGCTTCAACTACCATCTCAAAGAGTGTAGCACTCTCCATTGTGAAGGTCTACAAAAACTGTCAAATGCATTTTCAAAGCCAATGAAATTATTAAGTGGATCTGATATTTTTGACATTTCTGTACAAAGCATTTGAATATAAAATCCTGATCAGCAAATGTTTGGTGTGGCCAAAGAGCTGACAGTTCTTTATGCACTTTGAATTTCCTCTTTGATAATTTTACAGTAAATGACTGACAATGAAGGAGAAAAAATGCAGCTTTTCATTTCAAACTAATAGCTACCATATATAATCACGTATAAGGCAGTTGAGTGTGACCCCTGAATGTTTTGGAAAAACCTGATATTTTTTTTTTTTTTATAGCTTGTGTATAATGCAACCCCAGCTTCTGAGCAATACTAGTAGTCAAATATTGCAGTAGTGGGCATCATCCTGGACATATTTTATAGTAAATAAATGGTCTTTCTTTTTTGTACTAAGCTACCCCAAAATGGTGAGAAAAATCACTTACAATAAAATATCTGATAAAAAGATTTAGATATTGTATTTTTGTTTTTGTTCATGTGCAGTCTAAGTTTCTTCCCGTTTGTCGCTACATGAAGGGCAAAACCTTATGCACTATGTATGCCACTTAAAATCAACAAATGCCTTATGTAAATAAAGAATTAAGAGATTTATTCCAATCTCAAATTTGCATTCATCTTTGTTTCAAAAGTGTTTACATTGCCTTTCCAAAAACAACCTTTTTAGTATGTAATGCAGGGTGTCACATGAGTTGAGGTACATAATTCAGGTTATGATAATTCAAGTCATTCTAAGTAAAATGTACTCCATACAAATATGTTGTTTTCATTTTATTTTGTACTGTGAGAATGTAGGCCCGTGAGGTAGATTACAGTCATCAAAAATGCATGAATTTTTTTTCTGGAGGGGTTTAACCCCTCCAGAAAAAAAATTTACAGAGCAGTTTCTGTTTTGGAAAGGTTTAATGTTAAGTCCCACTTGGAACACTTGACAAAGAATGCTTGAATTTTTTTGTTCCAATTTTACTTGTACCAACTATGAATACCTATGTCATCAGCATACCACTCCTCACTGTCTGTACACTGGAGGGAAGCAAGAGTGCTGTTTACTATTAGTAAATTCATTTGGGATGTGGTATGGAACATTTAAATGATCAATGACCATAAAATACAAATTAATTTAATATAAAAAAATATATAAAAAATATATTAAAAAAAAATATTAAAAAAAATACATTAAAAAAAATATATTAAAAAAAATACATTAAAAAATATTAAAAAAATATTTTTTTTTTAACCAGTTCAAGAAAAATTACCTGCATATAGTGCAAGTCCCTATTTTCAATGTAAAAAGTCAATCATAAAAACTTGCACCATACTCAAGTATATGTGGTAAATAAAAAAAATTGTATTTCATTATTTCTACTTTCTAGTCATTATTGTCAACCAACCTTAATCTAAACAGATTACCAGTGTTTTTTAACCATTAGTACCTTTAAATCTTAACTTTTAACACTCTGCATTATTGATATCTCTTCCCTTTCCACTTCATTCTTTTTCAAGGCCTCACAATTGCAGTAACCTTATTGTTAATTTCACTCAGTTGTTTTCTGTTGTCATAGCAGGATATGACAACACTATTATGAAATTAAAAAAAAAATTCAAATTTAGAGATCAGTCACCTTCAGTGCCAGGATAAGCTTTTTTGTAGAGCAAATGAAATCACATACAGAGTGATAAAGGTGAATATATTGTTTCCTTAGTAGTATGCCATCTGTTTGACTTGCACTGACTTTCACTAGAAAAGCTTTTTTTTTGTGTTTAACAACCTATCAACCACTCTGAGGTCATCCAAGGTCAAAGTTTTTCATTATTATTTTTTTCCTATTTTATAGAATTGGTCATTTAATTATTTCATTCCTGTGCAGGTGTTGTTATCATCTTGTTAGTATTGGATTGTTTTTATTATTAAATAAGTTTATATAAATTTTCAAATAATGTTTTTATATTTGTGATTTTGTAGAATTTGCTGTGTATATGTATGTAGTTTTTGCATTCTATTAGTATATGTTTTATTGTTAATCTTTGGTTGTGGTGCTTACACTGAGGCACATCTTCTCCTCTAAGCAGATGTATGTGGGTCAGTCTCGTATGGCCAATCCGGTCACATTCATTAAAAAAGGAAATTGATATTAATACATGTAAGTTGGTAAAAAGTAATTTGTTTAAGATTGCAAAAGTCAAATAAACTGCAAAAGTGGTGACTTACAATCAGATAATTTCCTCTTTCCAATGGCCTTCAAACACATCTGCATTGTTTCACGGTTATTGATCAAAATTTCTGAAAATAGTTATATTTAAAATATAAATTTTGATATGGACAAATAGAAAAAGAAGGATTGAATTAAAAACTATTATTGCTGGGTGTGGTGGCAAAAAAACAAAAAAAAACAAAAGCAATTGAACACCCTAGTAGTACAGGGTGTGGCAGAAAAACCTCCCTTTCTTCTTTCCTGCTTAGGATTGGGTTCCAATTCTTACTAAAGTCTGCTTCCACATTATACTTCTAATGCAGTGATTCTCAACCACTGTGCTACAGCACACTAATGTGCTGCATGATTCTCTTAAGTGTTCTGTGAAATAATGTCACATTATATATATATATATATATATATATATATATATATATATATATACACACACACACTGGGCTCTATTCATAACATACTTGTTGACAACACAAATAGCATCATTTACATGTAAAAAAAAAAAAAAAAGGCTAAAAATAATAGAAGCCTTATTAATAAAAACAACAACAAAAAAAACAGCAATCAATAATATCAACTGTGAACATGGACACAATATCCTGACCATGTTTTGAAAATTAAAACATTATATAAATACATACAACAATCTATTTCTTGTTAATAGTTAATATATTTTAATCTTGAAAATGGGTAGATGTATAGCTGAAAGAGCTCAGAAAAAAGAACAATTGGACAGATTTTATATAATTTATCTACCAAGAAGAAAAATTTATTAGATCACATGAGAAATTGTATAAAAAACTAAAACAAAGCACCTTGTCTGTCATATTCAATGAAAAATGCATGAAAGAAGGATTGCTGCCTAAATATTATATATATATATATATATATATATATATATATATATATATATATATATCATCCACAGATGGACTGTTTTGCTGTATCACAGCTCCTCAAATGTGGCTAGATGTCCAATTGCTTCAAGCTGGGATTGAAACCCGTCTGATTCGACAGTCAGATATCTTACTTCTAGGCCATTGTCACACAGCAAAAAGGAAGGGAATTTTAACGTTTTTCTCTAAACGAAATACGCCAAAGGCTTGGAGAACTCAATTCAATTTACTTGAAGAGTATATGTGTGTGTGTGTGTGTGTGTGTGTGTGTAAGTAGTACACAATTAGTATTTTACTAAATATGCTGCACAAATAGTTGAATAGAAACACTGAATTGAAGTAAGTTCATATTTGTGTGTGCCTTTTTTTTTAAAAATCTATGGTTCTATTTCATAACATATAAATGTATACACTTTAAAAATTTTGCTAAGTTTGCTGTGATATTTTCATTTGCTCGCAGGTGTGCCGTTGCTTAAAAAGGGTGAGAAGCACTGTTTTAATGTCTCCGTCTGAATTTGGAAATGTTATTCACTAATTAAATCTTGACTTCTTCAAGTCTGGAGTTAGCTGTTATCTTTCCTGCATAGACCCAAGAACTTCTTGCCCTTTCACATCCTAATACACCACCACATAGTAAATCTTTATCTTGAGTGGCTTTTGGGCCTTGTATTAGGTGAACATTATAAAAAAAATAAAATTAAAAATAAAAAACAATAGTAAGATATTAGTGGCAATGGTGTGTTTATCTAGCTAGTGTCTTACCATGATGTAGGAAATATTTCTAGGAGGCATTTCTTCCACACCCTGTAGTAAGCATGCATTTATCTTGTGAGATAATGGTAGTGCCCAAGTTAGTCAAAATTCAGTCCATTGAAGGTGAGACTGGAATGACCTATCTAGAGTGCAGGCCTGGGCAATGGTATATGGAGGTCATATGTGTCCCAAACCATAGGGCCATAATGACACAATCAAAAGAAATAGCGACTGGTTTGGCTGCAGGACTTGCTGGAAGTTTGTTAGTATTGATAGCCAAATGCTTTCAAGGCTCCAATTCAGAGTTTATTTTTGAATGTACTGCTATGGTTTTTTTCCATGTTTGAATATGGCTGCAAAGTAGTGGAGGTTTAAAATCAGGGTTTTCCTTCTCTTATATAGACTGCTTTCCCAGGCTGACAAGCTCCACCTACTCAAAGCAGTTTCAAAAAGACGGTGTGTCAAAAGGACGCTTATTCCGTTGACACCACTATTGCTGTATGCATTTTTGACTCCCTCAGCAATATTTTTGAAAAGCATAAAATTTTAATAAAATCCTAACATATGAAAATGGATTTATACATTTTCTTTATACTTGCCCAGCCTAACAAAAACAAAATCATTAATAAAAAAAATATTACAATTCAAAGTAAACATGAATTTGAAGTATTCTTGAAGAAAATCTCTTATTTATATATGAAGATTATCTTAAGCATTCTTGATGATGTTGTTGCTGTTATTTATTTAACAGTATTCTCAGACATGCCATTGCTTCCCTCTGCCTTTTCTACAAATACTTTCATGGTAACTGCTCTGATGAGCTAGTTTCGCTGGTTCCCAAACAGTCTAAATTTAAGCATGCTACTAGGTTGGCATCTCAGTCCCACCCTTTCAGTGTTGAAACTGTTAAATCTAGCCATCTATTCTACTCCAATAGCTTCATGACCTGCACTTTCCTTGTGTGGCACTCTCTTCCTCTTACTTGCTTCCCTGATAGCTATAATCTTCAATTATTCAAATGCAATGTCAATCAACATCTCCAGATGTCTTGATCTATTCCCCATCCTTCTCTTCATCCTTTCTTTAATTATGTCTTTTTACTCCTGCTCTCAATCCTCTGTAACCCCTTGCATGCTAGAGGCACTCCTGCCTTGCTTGGGGTGAAATGGTTATAAAAAAAAAATCAAAAAATCAAAAAAAAATCAACTCCTTATGATCAAAATGTCAAAACTTAATTTTCTAGGAAGCTTTGAAGAATAAAAATATGATATGTTATTCTGCTTTCATAATTAAATACCTGGTAGAAGATACTCAGATTTTGTGCCGATACCTATTTGTGTGTATATAATTGCTAGAGGCAGTGATATGTACATTTTATGTTGATTTGATTTCTTTAAGAAGTTGTAGGATATTATATGGATTCATGTCATGTAAGAGTTTGTGTTGGCTGATTTTATTTTTGCAGCATATCAACACCTCTATGGGTTATTTAATGCCAAAATGTAAATAATCTGAACAATTTTATGGCTTCAACGAAATATATTTTGAACGCAATTGTATACCTTCAGCTACAGATAAAACATATTGCATGTCATGTTTCTTTAAAAATGTATCATTGTTAATTTTATAATAAATAGGTACTGTTGGTAATTTTTTTTTTTATATAAATTTTTATACTTTTATAGTGTTTTGTTTGGGGAGTTCACTATTTGTCCATAACTGGGACCCCCCCCCACCAGGGAACAACAGCAATTAAAAGGTGGTTTCATGCTCCTCAAATCCTCCAATCTCCTGATCAGAGGCCTTGCTGCTGAATGTAGTTTATCATCATACCCAGGGCTTTAAGCATTCTTGAAGATAATCTCATACATTTATATATGAAGATTATTTTAAGCATTCTTGAAGATAATCTCATATATTAATATTTAAAAAAATGAGAGAGAGAGAATGCACGTATTTATGTAAACCTGTATGCAAAAATAAAAGTCGCTAAATAATAACTTACCAGAATCTTTTGAAGTGCTGAGGTAGTGAATTGTCCAATCGGTACTTGCACAAGACACCTGATTAATCTGGAGTGTTTTTAGGTGTGAAGATTTTGATTGCACCTGAAAGTAACAAACCTAATTTTAATCATGTCAGAATTTTAGATAATTCCTCTTTGACAAATTAGAATCGGTCACATATGCAAATTAACAATTACAAAAATAATAAAAGATGGTATCATCAAATTACAAATAAAAATGATAGCTGTTAATTCTATAATTATTAAATTTTCAACCACCTGGATATAAGTACAAATATTGCTAAAATTACTGTTTTTATTGCTAAATTTTAAAGAATTTTTAAAATCTTTAAATTTAAAAACAAAAAAATCTGAATTAAAAAAAAAAAATTTGTCTTCATCTTCATTAACAGAAGCAACCCTCAGTTATCAGCTGGTGGCAGACAAAATCCTTCTGCCTTTTCCAACCAACTTGACTCATTAAATAGAACCCAACTGGCCTAGAATCAAATCCAGTATGAAATCTGCATAAGTGGCAATTGTAACCTTTTCAGCCACACCTTTGATGGCTTTATTTCAGCATTTTTTCAAACCCATAAGGCTGGAGTCTATTTTTTTTTTTTAATGAATTTGAAAACCAAATTTTACACAAATTTATTCAAGCCATATTTTTTAATTAAATTATTCCTTTAAAAATGTAATAAACAAGCATAATCAATTGTATTATTATTTTTTCATATTCATCTTACTTATTATAAAACGCAGATTGTGTGTGTGTCTGTACGTTTATATATTGGATCGGATTTCCTACATTTTTCAACCAATTTCAACAAAACTTCACAGGACTACGTAAAATTACCTTGCGGTGGTTCTAACAGCGCCAAAAGTTGGAAAAACACAATTGTTTTTGCACGAAATCAATTTGAAAACACGATTAAGAAGCATCACGAGAATGAAAGGGGGACAACTCATATCGAGTTATACTTATTATAAAACCCAGGTTGTTTGTGTGTGTGTGTTCATTTATATATGGGATCAGATTTCCTACATTTTTCAACCAATTTCAACAAAACTTTTTTGGCAGGTAGTGGTTCTTATTGTCTTGCACACTTTTTTCTTTAATTTTTACATTCAGAATGCTTTAAAAATTCCATTTACACGACAATTGTTTATAATAAAATTCTATTCAATCAGTAGACTCATAACAATTGAAAACAATGTTTTTGTTTGAGTTTGACCAATTCGTAAAAAATAAAAAAAAAAAAATAAAAAAAAATATTAGGTTGGTGCAAAAATAATGATGTAATAATGTCGTTTTTTGACGTTAAAATTACGTCAAAAAACGACATTATTGCGTCATTATTTTAGCACCAACCTAATAATTAAGACATGTGTGTCCGTCAACCTTAAACAATAATCTTTGTCAATTTTATTTTTCAGTCTTTATGATGGTCGGTACTTGATCTATCTCTTACTGTTACGGCCCCGGGCAACACCGGGCTCGACTGCTAGTCTTTTATATAATTCACATTCATTAAGGGGTGTCCATGGGTTTCACTCACACTAGAATCAAAAAGGGTGGCCACGTGTCTCATTCAAACTAGAACCAAAATGGGTGGCCATGGATTTCATTCACACTAGAACCAAAATGGGTGGACATGGATTTTGTTCACACTAGAATCAAAATGGGTAATTATTTGTCCCAATCACACTCATTCATACTAGAGTAAAAAAATGTAGACATCGGTGTGGTTTCTACCCAGGTTTGCAACTATCCACTTGAAATGATGACTAGTTTTGGGAGGTGGGTCTTAAGCTTCTGCAGTGGATGAATTCCATGTATTGTAAGTGCCCTGCCTACATAGTAAAGGCATATGTTGTGATGCTGTTGTAGAGAATGACTCTGCTAATGTTATATTTTCTTCCAGAAAAAAGATAAAAAAATTAAGAAAAAGAAAAAAAAAAAAAAAAAACAGGAAAAGAGAAGACAAATGTCATGACTGTATTAACTTACAGGACTAAGATTTTCCAGTTCACATGTGATAAAACATTCATCTTGATTTTCTGAATTCTCCTGCACACAAGTCTTACTCCTTTGCATCATTGCTTGGATACTTAAAGATTCTAGAGTATTTATCACAGCTGAATAACGTAGGACACGATACCTGCAGATTACAGGTGCAGCAAGAGAAAAAAAACAAAAAAACAATTTAGATCAGGAGTAATAAAATAAAATGCAAACAAACAAAACATTTCGCAACAAAAAAGAAAATAAAAAAGTATTTCTTGCACTTAGAATAAATATTTAGGATTAAAAATGTTTACAGAATTTATAATTAAAGATTTTAATTGTAAGTTAATATTGTTCTGGGTTAATTTATAATTACATATTTAAAATAAATATATTTGTAAAGGTTTAATCATATGAAGTGCACAAGTTTTATATATTCATTCATTACGAATTAAAATCTTAATTAAAAAATGTGTTAATTTAATTAATTTCTTGACATTGTTTATTTTAAAAAGTCATTAACATTTCAAGCTTTGTTCAAGCAATTGAACCTCTTTGTGCATCTAATGGTGTTAAGACCATTTAGCCAACTCAGTCTACAGCCTTCTTCTGGTGTATAATCCATAAGGAAAGAGAAAGGCCACCGTTTTTTTTAACTTTTTTTTTTTCTAATAAAAGAAATGGCTAATATAAGAAGTGGATCAGTTAATTCCAATAAAAGAGAGATATACGGATGATATCATTCATCACTAGAAGTAATGTGAGTAATTTATATAGAGGTGTGTTCACCAATAACATCTGTGCTGAGTGAGGAGAGAAAGAAGGAGAGAAGAGGAGAGGAGGTAAAAAAAAGGAGAGGAGAGGAGGTAAAAAAGAGGAGAGGAGAGGAGGTAAAAAAAAAGGAGAGGAGAGGAGGTAAAAAAAGGAGAGAAAAGAAGGAGAGGAGAGGAGGTAAAAAAGAGAGGAGAGGAGGTAAAAAAGAGGAGAGGAGAGGAGGTAAAAAAGAGGAGAGGTGGTAAAAAAAAGGAGAGGAGGGGAGGTAAAAAAGGAGAGAAGAGGAGAGAGAAAGAAGGAGAGGAGAGAAAGAAGGAGAGGAGAGAAAGAAGGAGAGGAGAGAAAGAAGGAGAGAAAGAATGGTAGAGGGAGCAAGAAGGGCAAGAAAGGAGGAGATAAAGGAGAAGAGAGAAAAGTAGAAAGAGAAGAGAATGAAAATAAAATAAATAAGTATGCTGAAATCAATATTTGTCTAGCAAACAATGTATATTACCTTTTTTAAATTTTATCACTTTTCAGGAGTGCTCTGTCAATGTTTTGAAGCAATTTATAACAGTCATGTTGCTTGTAGCATAGGAATGAAACCTTTCTCTTTTCTTACAGATAAAAGCTTGCAAAAATTGTAATTGTGCTTTTTAAATTTTAATTTTGCTCATTACTTTTCATTTAAAACAAATTCAAAATTCAAATCCAAGAGAAACCTACCTTACTTTTGTATCTTGTTCTACAGGCTCATAATAAAACAGAAAGTTGACTGTGTGGATTCCACCAATGTCATTGCCTCGGATCCACATTGGAACTTTTAATGTTGATTCTGGATCCAACTTTCCATTGGGAATAGGAATGTCAATTACTATATTCCCATTGACTGCCACCTCGTTGGGTTCACTTCCAGCAATGGGTTTCTCATCATACACACCTTTCTCGGGGCTTCTGTATACGGTAGAGGAATGCAATGGGTCCAGTAGATCTCCAGGTGATCCCAGAGTGAAGAAGCTTGGATTGTTGGATGCTACTTTGAGGTTTTTCAATGGGATTGAACCTTGATTGGAGAACTCTATCAATATACTGTGAACCTCTCCACACAACAAAGTTTGAGGAAAGTTACACAAATTCACCTAAGCAAAGAAAAAGATAATTTAAAATGAAATTATAATTCAGTACTTAAATAGTAATATTAAAAAAATAGAGTGTGATACCTATTTATCAATAGTTCACTAAACAAATTAATTGAAAAATAAACAGGTTTACCCAAGAAAATTAAATTCACCAAACATACTGAATTTTGGACAATGAACTGTGAGTAGACTACATATGGGTCATTCTATGAACCAATGACCACAGATGATCCTATCAGAAAAATTTCACTAAATTTTTTGTATTTTGTTAAGTAAGGCTTTTAACAAGCTACTGACATTCATAGCTCCAAGGATATTGCATGTACATATTTGAAACTTGGCTACAATAGTTAATGTTTCTGTATATTACAAAAATTGAATGATTTCAGATGGAATGACTTACATACATTTTAGTGGCTGGGAGCGTACTTAATGTCAACTCAGTGTCCATATTGTACTTAGTGTTGTAAGCAGTGAAGTTAGCTTGCAAATTTTCATATTTTAGAATGAAAATATTTTTCATATTATTTTTCACTAAAACATAATGATAGATCAACAGAAGGGAGTGAGAAAAGCAATCACTGGAGAAATTAAGGAGGAAATCATTTTAATAA
Source organism: Acanthosepion pharaonis (assembly GCA_903632075.3). Taxonomy (NCBI): domain Eukaryota; kingdom Metazoa; phylum Mollusca; class Cephalopoda; order Sepiida; family Sepiidae; genus Acanthosepion; species Acanthosepion pharaonis. Next base: position 974,739 of record CAHIKZ030000213.1, on the reverse strand, counting down.
AAATAAAAATTAGAAGAAGTGTTAGAAAATTTAGTTTGGCAAAATCAACAATCCATGCCATATTCAAAAACACAGATTGGGTTGGATTTTTGAGTATTTAACAACACTTGATCACCAATGTGTTATATTGTGTGACAAACAAAAACATGACTAAATTAAAAAGTGTGGAGATGGTGAGGTAAGAGAATAACCGAACTTTTATAAATCATGGAGCAATTTTATTGAAGAGATGAAAAATTTACTTTTGGTGTGGGTTAAAGAAAAAGAAATTGCTAATGAATCTATAATTTATACAAAGAGGCCAAACATTTGTTTGAAGACATTAACTCTCTAATGTTCACAGTGAAAGTGAAACTAGAGGTCTGGAATTTCTTTCAATTTCCTTCTGTATTTGTTATTTAATTTTATATTTATACACTTTTATGTAGAATTTATACAAAGAGGCCAAACATTTATTTGAAAACCATAACTCTTGAATGTTCATAGTGAAAGTGAAACTAGAGTGCTGGATTTTCTTTTATTTGTGTATTTATTTGCTATATGTATATATCAATGTATTTTTATTTTTATATGATGCAATGTGAAGTTTGGATGGAGTTTGGAATGGATTACCCTTATTTATATGTATTTCTATAACTCAAGAAATAAATAACTTAGTTAAAAGATGTAGCTTGGAAGGGATTATGTTTGTATTAAGAGACTCTACTGCAAAGTTAATTATAAACTATAAAAGGACTTATATAATAAATTATACTATTAAATAATAATTATAAACCACTAATATTTACCAAGAAAAGAATTAGTTGATATATTTACACTATTTACATCATTTGAACTGTTGTCCTCATCTTTATTACCTTATTCATGACATTTCGGCTGTTGTACGCTTCAACCTTCTTCAGGTGATATACGTTGAAATTTCAATTCGAAGCCTTTTAGTTCACGAGGGTAGATTGTTCTAGTTCCACATGCCATACCTTTTTTGGATATCTCAGTATCAGTTAATTTCCTTTAGTAACTTAACTCTCCAAGTTTTTGTTCCCACTGCTGTGGCCAGGTATATAGTGCACAACTCTTTGAGTCAAGTCACTTTTTGGATTACTTTAGCCAACACTTTTATCCACTGGGCCATGAAAGAGGAAAACAAGTTCAAATGATGTAAATAGTTACAATACCTCATCTCAGAAATATAGACTGATAAATGATATATTTATAATATTTTAAATGGGGTGTTTGAAAACTCCATGTACAAATGTTGTGATGATACTCCCATAGTATTCATGGAGGGTTAAAAGAAGCTCAAAAAGTTACAACTCATGAAATTCAAAATTTAGTAACACTGGGTGTTCTATATTACAGGCCTGCTCATAGTATAACTTAGGGCCCAAACTGGAGGCCTATATCAAAAGCTCCTCAAATGTTTTAATGATGCTCCCACAGTACTCATTAAAAGTAGCTCAAAAAGCTATAACTAGGGAAATTAAAAACTTAATAACACTGGGTGTTCTATACTACAGGCCAGCTCATGTGCTGTGACACTATTTGACACTGGTGAATGGAAATAAAGAGGTTAAATCAAACATAGCTTGGAACAAGACGAGAAGGGTTAATGAATGAAACAATGGACAGACTGAGAGAAAGAAGGGAGATTTCTCTTTTTCCAAGAGTAAAGCTTAATTCTTTAAAACCAGAAAAATTACAAAAGAAAGGTAATATTACCACAAGAATCTATGTGGTGAGCTTTAAGCTGACAATTGATTAATGAGGCAGCTCTAGAAGTATCGGTTACAAAAACACAATATAAGCAGAATGGATAAAATTTGATCTGTAACCAGATCAAGGAAATAAAGTTTCTTTGTGTAACCTAGGGTATTTGGAGTGCAATAACCCTGGCAGAATTGGTGGGTGGGGGGGATGACTGACCAGAGGAAGCAGCTGGTAAATTTCTGAATTTTAAAAAAAAACAGGTACAAGAAATTTTGCCTATGTGAAAATTCGAATGATAATTTTAATTAATGACCATATGTTAAGCCACACGAAGCAGTCAAGAGCTAGATTGGTTGAAGGGTAGCCAAGGTGGCAGGTGCATGTGAAAAATCAAGGAAGTTGGAGGAATTGCTCACACCCATTGTTGGTAATGTTGGTATGAGGTAGCAAAATGAGAAGGAAGGAGTGAGGGTGGATCAATATCCTGTGACTACTACTCATGGAAGAGGGGATCTCCCTAAAATTTGGCATGTAATTAATTTCCCAGGAGCAGACAAGAATGCTCTCTTGTTGGCAATTAAGGGAATCACCAGAATCCCAGGCCACGTCATACCCATTTCCAGTTTTGGGTAAAGGTCCATATAAAGAGGAGATCGAAGGGGCTGAGACAATTGTTCCAGGTGCTGGATGAGAGATGACTGATTCACCTGATCTCACGTGACTTCCTGCCTGAGGAAAACCTCTGCCAGATGCCGTATTCAGACTTAGCTAAACCAACCAAATTATCACGCTGAACTTACAAAAGGGAAGGGCTGATATTTTCTGCATGATATTTTCTGTACAAAGAACGTATATATAAAAACATTTTCTTTATTATTTTTAACTTGTGACTTCACGCTTCCCAGACCAAATCAATACAACAATTCCTGTCATCGATTCGATCCTTGCCAGGCTTATGATCAAAATCAAACACAACATGGGATAGGGCAAGGCTTGGAACTCAGGGATCAGCTGCAGGGATTGGACATTGGATGGACCAGCAAAGAAGAAAGCTACAGTGCAACTTACGGCCAGAATTGGAGGCCTATATCAAAAGCTCCTCATTCCACTGCGAGTAACATATTTTACTTTTGGTTTGGGCTTATGATAGATTGCCGCTGTAGTCAGTTAAAGAAATCTAAAGAAATTTTTGCTTTTTACACTTGGAATAACTTTAGGTTATTTAATTGAATTAAGTTATTTTATTTCCTGACTTGCTATATTTTAACTTTTTGCACAAAATTTAATAAAAAAAAAAATGTAATTTGGGAATTTTGGTCTTGTCATTTGGAACTTTAGTTAGCATTTTTCACTTAATTTAATGTTTTTCTTTATTAAATTTTCATTCATAAATGAAAATACTAATAATAAAATATTTTTTGCATAATCTGCATTTTTGTTTCTAATATGTAAAAAAAGTACATTGAATTTTTATTAAAGCACTTATAACATGATGTAAATTTTTACATTGCAAAATTAAAGAAAATATTTTGAAGATCTAAACAAGGCAGAATCCCCTCTAACTTTAAAATGGGTAATTTTATTTGAATTAAAGAAATAATTTATTAATCTGTTTTTTTTTTTTCTAGTCTTTCATCTTACAGACTTCACAAAAACTCCCCCAAGAAAGTTAATTTTAATGTTTTTTTTAAAATTTTTAACAGACTTTTTTTGGGGACTGTTTTTCCTTGATTCTGATTTTATATTGAAATATTTATTTAAAAATGCCATTATTTATGACAAAGTTAATTTAATATTTTTTTTATTGTTATGATTAGCAACAAATATGTTGATGAGAAAATTTAATTTTTTATGATTGTGTTTTTTTTTCTAAAAGGTTGGCAAATTTTGTTTAGTGGCATATCAACTTTTATGGGTTATTTAATGCTGAAATCTACATATTTTGTATACAAGTTCATGCTCTGAACTGCACATATCCTGTACACATTTTTACACCTCCATTTTCAAGATATATAGTTTGTAGATCATAAAATATATTGTTGGTAATTCTACTATAAAAATGTATGTATTTTTATATTTTTTTAGTGTTGCATTGTCATTTTGCTATAAAATGTATTTTTGGTCATTTTATTATAAAAATGTACTGGTGATTTTTGTTTGAGGGCTCTGTATTTGCCGATAGCTGGAACCCTAACATGGACTACCACCTTGCTTTTTAAGAGTTATCAAAAAAGAAAGTATGTTGAATTTTGGATTAGTTTAGCATTAAAAAAATAAAAAAATAAAATAGAATCAAATTTAATACTTTTATATAGAAAATTAATGAAAAAAGTCAAATTTCAAATTTCTGAAATAAAGCTCCAGTTCTGGTCCTTAGTTGCACCATGAATAGGCTTGTAAGTATAGAACACCATGAATGTAACACAATCTGACAACTTGGCTTGAAAGTACAAAGAGGTATGGAGGAGACAATATGAAAATAGAGGTCAGAGATAAGCAGAAGGAAAGTATGAAGTATTAAAGACAATCTAGAACAGGGGTTCCCAAACTTCTTTTTTTGGTGTCATTGTCCACTTTCACATAGAAAAATTTTCCACCACCCACCTTTATAGTAAATATTCAAAAGCATATATTGATGGGTAAATTATGTTTTGATGAGCACTTTCCCTGCCTTGATAAATTCAAAATGGCCAATATGATAAAAAATTATCCTGAGGTCACTTCTTAATTTTACTGGCAAAATTGTTCTTAATTTTCTTTGTGATTTATATCCCCACCACCAAAAAAATTTTGTCTGAAGAATTATTTGAATGTTAACGTCCATTGTCAAAACTATAGAAAATATCAAAACATTCTTTGTTTGCAGGGATATTTATATCTGATCTCATTTAACCTCCTGTTTTTTTTTTTTTTTAAATACAGTTTCTTTGCAGATCTCCTTTGAATATTTTTTTTGGGTAGCATATGTTGGAATACCTTTTTAATACACACAATCCCATATTGCCCACCAAAATATTCAATCGCCCACCCAACAGTTGAAATCACCTACTGGTGGGCGGTATCGCCCAGGTTGGTAAACCCTGATATAGAAAGATATTTTAATATTATGGATTGGCAGGCAAATCTGAAAAGGCTAATATCAGACAATAATATAAGTGTGGGTAAATAAATAAGATGGAAAGCTTAATGTATTTTTTGTCAGGATGAACATCTTCAGACAACATTTTATTGATGGAATCAGTCATTTATATTGATAGAAGGGAAAACATGAGAATATAAATACAACAAATGCTGGTTACAGTTCATTTTCAAACATTAAAGATACTTAGACGCCAAGCCATTAAATTTTAAAATTTGATGTCTGATATATGAAGATGTTAAATTTAACCTTTCTCATTTTTATTTTTATTGTATTGAATTATCTGACATTTTATTAGTAGCAATTTTGTGAGGAAAGGAGATTTGTTATATGAGCCAGGATGTAACTTTCTTGTAGAGGATTCTGAAATTAGTGTGCTTTCAATACATTTTTGGCTTAAAAATTACTTTCTCTTAATTGAATGTGCATTCATGAAGCTGAAATAATAAGTGTTAATAAGAAAAGGAAAAGAGAGAAAGGAAAAGGAAACGAGAGAAAGGAAAAGGAAACGAGAGAAAGGAAAAGGAAACGAGAGAAAGGAAAAGGAAACAAGAAAGAAAAAGGAAATCAACTGACCTGAAGAAGAGGCATTTGTGGTTTAATGACTAGATCGAGCCTGCGATCAGGTCCATAAACTTTATTGACTTTTTCTTCTTTGGTACTGTTAAGCCTTGGACCCTGCACTTCCAGGCGTTGTTTACCACGTACATGTATTGAGCTGACATAACTGGGACGAGTAGGTGCAGCAGGAGGTGCTGTTCCTGCTGCAGTAGTTGTGGTCGTTGTCACTGGGGTCCCTGTCAGGTTGCCGTCAGTGCCAATTATGGTAGCATTAGTGTTACCACCTTGTGCTTGAAGTGAACTTGTACCCAAATTATAAGCAATACCTACGATACGCAATTCTCCCATTTGCTGAGGAGTTAATGATAATTGGACCTTCAGAAAAAAAGAAAAGAAAATTATTATATAAAGTTGTCTGCATTTTTAAAAATTCAATAGAACTGAAATAATTTAATTTCAGTTAAACACCAGATTCAATTCTTGCTATTTTCAAATTAATTTTGATTGATTAATTGATTTGTCTCATTATGGGTCATTTAATGCTGAAATTTAATTTTCATGGGAGCTTAGAAATAATAAAAATATGTTATATATTATTCTATTTTCCCAATTGAATACATGGTAGATGATACTCAGCTTTTGTGCATATACATGTTTGTGTGGACATGATTACTAGAGGGGGTGATATATATGCTGTAGTTATATTTTGGAATATAGTTTGATTTAAGAAATTGTAGGATATTACATGGATTAATGTCATGAAGATTCTTTCAGGTTGGTTGGTTGATTGATAGTATTTTAAACAAATTTGGGTGAAGTCACTACAATTTGTTAGTATGTACTTATTGCTGGTAATTTTTTTTTTATATAAAAATGTATTGCTGGTATTTTTATACTTTCAGAGTGTTTGTTTTTTGTTGGGGAGGAGTCATCCATAGCTGAGACCCTAACAAGTGCTACCACCCTGAATCAGGGTGGAACTGAGAACAACAGCAATTAACAAGAGGTTCCATGCTTCTCAAAACCTCAAATCTCCTGATCAGACGCCTTTCTGCCGGATGTAGTTTATTGTCATACCCAGGATTCAAATTAATTTTGATTTTTTTTTTTTTATTTCCATCATCTATCCAAGTCAGCTATGCAGTTATCGAATTACCCCACCTTGTCTGCCAGGAAACTTCTTCTAATGCCTGCTAGGTGGCATTGTATATAACAGTATAAAAGAAAATGTCGCAAACTCTCTTCCTCTTCTTTATTTCTTTAACCACAAGGTACCTTAGTGATAAGATGTGTCTTGTGTCCTCTCTGGGGAGGGTTCCAGATGAATCAAATGTTGCAAACAAGACACTATATTATCTATTAAAAAAACCCCCAAAAAACAGTACTGTATTTTGCTGCTTATTAGATGCCTACTCCCAATTTTGAAGGGAAAAATTGGAAAAAAACATTTTTTTCCTTGGTGTTCATAGCCCTCTTTACTATTGTTATGGAGTGGTTTCACAGTGGAGGCTTGTATTTGTACTAAGTTGGTCCTAAAATAGGTTTGACGTACAAAACGTTAGGAACTTGATATAATAGGTAAAGAGCAAATTTAGTTGTAGTCGCTGATACTTCAGTATCCGACTAACAGTTGTCCAGCATCGACTGACTGACCGACCCACTGAGCGACTCCTCGTTACTCTTATTACTCCTACTTATTATAGGTGGGAGAGTCTATTAACTATAGAATAGGTGTATTCCACTATAACAACTATCTCCAATTTTACCCACTAAATAACATATTTCAATATGATAACCTGACTAATCATGACAATTTTTCATAAGACCAAGAAGTACCAAATTTATGGTAACTATTTAGAATGTAATAATTAGAACTTAGAGAGCATAATACAACTGAAACTTAACCTGATTGCAGGCTAAAAGTCCTTACTAATTATGATGAATTCATTACAAAACAGGATGGGGCATTAATTTTAAATTAGATACATGTAAACTTGGATACAGAAATAAGGTTAAGTTTGATTTATGTGTGGATTAAAACATATGATAGTGCAGTTGAACAAGAACCGTCTACCTACATAGATTAAATACAGAGTCCACTTTTGAATTCCTTCTAGGTTACCTACATCGATACACACTTGAGAAAAGCTGGAGAGCACACCAATTAAAACATGATAAAAACAATAAAGATGAGGACAATAGTCCGAATATAAATAGTGTAAATAATGATTACTCATCCCAGAAATTCAGACAAAAAAATACGATAATGCTTACCATACTGCTTGAAATTGTTATTACTAAGTTTATGGTGTAAAATTTACCAAAAGTAATGTTCTCATGAAACTAGCTAACTCCTGTGACTGATGTAGTAAGTCTAATCAGTTTGATAAGGTCAAATTGGCAGCTGATCTCAAAAATGAGCAACAATTTGCTGTTAACTGGGGGCAAAGAATAGCTTGTTAATTTTAATGCCTCCAAAATGAAACTTCTTTCTATTAATCATCTGAGAGACCCTTTCTTGTCTTCCATCAGCATAGCTGATGCTAACCTTCAAGAGAGTGACTCATTGTGCTTTTTCAGGCTAACATTCTTTGATTACATCAGTCGAAAGATTATATCAAATCAATTGTTAGGTCAGCTGCTAAGAAAGTTGGTTCACTGTGTCATGTGAGACAATTTTTCTCTCTAGAATCTATCTTACATATTTATAAGTCTACCATTCACCATGTTTTGCATATTGCTACCATATAGGGTCTGGTGCTCTTGCTATATACTTATAGATTCTTGATAAAATTCGTATCTTGGCTTAAGTCACTTTCCTACTGCAGTAATGTAGCTTCTCTGTGCCTTTTCTATAATTTTATAGTAATTGTTCTGATGAACTTTAGACTTTATGAATTTAGAGCACAGTACTAGATTGGCAGCAATGCTTCATAATTTTACAGTTGAAATGGCTAGATGTAACTGTAAGTTCTATGCTGATAGTTTCTTCTCTCGCACTTCTCACTTGTTGAACTCTCTTCTGGCTTCTTGCTTTCCAGCCAACTTTGATCTTCAAAAATTTAAATGTAATGTCAATTGTTATCTAGTTTTTTTGATTCCTCATTTTTTTTCTTGCTCCTTAATAATGTTTCTCTTTTTTCTTATTCTTTCACGCTCAGTATCTTAGTGGCTTTATTGTCTTGCTGGGGGTGAAATGATTAAAAAAAAAATAGAATTTGACATTACATATACCATATCTTGGTCAGCCTATGAACTTTCCAGCTGACCCTGAGAAAAAATTTAATTGAATAAAATACAAAATGCATAAAAATTATACTTACTGGCACTTCTATATTTCCTGTTAAAGTTACTTCTTTCAAAACTTGAGTGTAAATAATCTCATCAGCCAATTTGTTCTAAAAGAGAAAACAATTGCAATAAATTTTTCAAAAGTAAAATCATTTATTAACTTTTAACACACTGCATTATTCCCTACTTTCCTTTTCACTACATTGTTTTTCAAGGTTCCTCTAATGCACTATTTAATTTCAGTCATGATCATTTTCTGTTGCCATAGCAGGATATGACAACACAAGTGCAAAATTCAAACATGCTATCAATCATTCATATGAGTCACTTGCTGTGAAATGCTAAAGATTAAAGACTCTCCCATTTGAAAAGATTATACTCAGGTAAAAAAAAGAATAATTGTATTCAAACTGCTAAGCCTGTCTGTTAATATTTTTTTCTATCTCTTCCTCACTTTCTTTTCCTTTTTCTCTAGCTTTCTTTATTACTCTCTACTTTCCCCTTCCTTTCAACAAAGATGAGGACAATAGTCAGAATGTATCTTTCGTCCTTTCCTCAATCCTCTTTTTCTCTCACTTTCACTCCCTGTAACCCCCCACCCCTTGTACTAGTGGCATTTCCACCTTGCTTAGGTTGAAATGATTAAAAAAAAATATAATGAAAGCTCCTTCATCTCAGAAATTCAAACGAAAATTATTTAGTCTGAATTTTTCATATCAAAAATTCTCAATGATTATGCACTGATTTCCCCAGACTACCATCTTTATCTTGTTTTTTTTGTTTGTTTTTCCATTATAAAGCTTGAAAACCACTCAAGGTAGACAGTTACTGTTAAAATGGTGATAATGAATGAGATGTGATATGAGTGAAAGTGGATGTGGTAGGAAGTGAAGATGATGTAATGAATATGCGTACACCTGGGTTCTCCCTCACAGTAATATGATTGGCTGGTGTCAGCCACAAATACAGACTGATGTGGAGGTACAACAATGCCTATTGTCTATGCCTATAGTCTTTGCCTATTGTCTATGCCTATTGTCTACCACTACGACGAGGACCAGTCCATTACGGTTACGTGCTAGTTTGTCCTACTCGGTTACAGTAGTCTAAAACCACTTTGCTACTTCAAACAAATATATCCCTTTCCAAGACATATCAGATTATGAGGATAAGGAGAATAGATAACAATTGACCTTTGACTTGAAGAGGTTTAAGATAGAAGCATCCAAGGAAACATCCATGCTGGAGTCTCTTTCCCAAAATAGCAATTCTAAAACTGGTCATATGAGTTTGTCTAAAACCCCAGTTGGAGACATGATGGCTAAAGGATAACACGTGCACATAAATTTTTAACTAACTTTTAGTACTTAAGTATAATTCATTAGACTAAGAAAAGTGTATTAGGTTAGTTAGGGAGTAATTATGACAAAAACAGGATGTCTGTAAGTACATTCAAACTTATATCATTTTGTACATATAATTATTTTTACTTTTGTTCATTATGTTGAATAATTGAATAGAGAGAGAGAGAGAAAATAATTCTTACCTTTACAGACACAACCTCATTACTAATGAGTGGTGACCGTTCTTTACTGTTAGGTACATGTGGCAAGAAAGTCCATAACAAAGCCACATCAGTCAAAACCAATGTAATCTTTAATGGATTAACAAGATGAACTTCAACTGTGACTTTTTCTTGAAAGACAAAATAAAAAAAAAAATTCATTTATTTTCTTTTTTTTGCCGAAGCCATTTCATCAAACAATGATACACTCAATTATTGAAAGAATTATATATGCATACAAAAATAAACTATTGTAGGGTAATGTAGCTTCCCTGTACTTTTTCTATAAATATTTTCACGGTAATTGTTCTGATGTGCTTTCCTCTTTGGTACCTTGACTTTATAAATTTAAGTGTACTACTATATTGGTGGCAATGTTTCATCATTTTACAGATAAAACATCTCAATGTAACTAAATTCTATGCAAACAGTTGCTTTTCTTGCACTTCTTATTTGTGGAACTCTTTTCTGGCTTCTTGAAGTCAAGTCAACTTTGATCTTCAAAATTTTTAAATGTAATGTCAATTATTATCTTGTCTTCTTAATTCTTGTTCTTTTATTGTTTTCTCTCCTTAATTTTCTTATTATCATATTTATTCACTCAGTAATCTCTTATCTTAGAGGCTTTATTGCCTTGTTTAAGGTGAAATGGTTAAAATAATAAAACAAAAAAAAATCTTTCCTAAGGATATTTCTGCAAATGTGAATTTGCAGAAATACCGGAATTCAAGCTCAACTTGCTGACATTTTGTTTTGAGCCCTACCAAAATTTCTAATAACTGATAAAAAACAAAACAAAAAGAAACTGAAACTATCCTGTACCCAAAACTATCACTGACCTACATCTAACATCAAGCTATATCCAAAACAACTACGATCAAAACCTTTATCTAACCTTAAATAACCCTATAGTTGTTGATGGGTTAAGTAAAACCAAACCAAAATTTTAACTGTCATTTTGATTGTTAGCAAGCAACAATATTTTTGTAGTTTCTATTCTTGTAACTTCCTCACTTGACAAGTCCTGTCCATGGTATTCTCAATATTCCTCTGTAGAACTACACCTCTGTTGACTCAATTCATATTTTATTATTGACAAAATTGTCCAACTTTTGCTGCTATAGGAAGGCAGATATTACATAGAAAATATAATAAATATAATAAAAACATAATAAAATATTATACTGTAATTATATTGTAATTATATTATATTGTATATATATTATATATATATATTGTATATACTGTATAATTGTCTCTTTTTTTATATAATCTTTTTTATATAATATATAAATTTATATAAATTATATAAATTTTATATAAATCTATATTTTATATAAAATTTTATATAAATATTTATATTAATCTTTTTTTATATAATTGTCATACTGTATAATTATAATATAATTGTATATACTATATATATATATATATATATATATATATATATATAGAAAAAAGTTTCAAATTAAAAATTATAATGTTTTATTTTATGAAAGTATTTATTTATTTATATATATATTTGATATTTCAAATTGTCCTCAATTTTTCATCAGAAATAACTGTTTTGTTACAAATAAATTAAAATTACTGTTTGTTGGTAAGTAGCGTCCTTTCATGACGCCGGACGTCACGTGATATGGAACGTCACTGTTCAGATATTCCTAACTTAAATCTAACTGTCATAAATATTTTAAAAAATATTTTTTACTATATCTAAAGAAATTGCTTAGCTATTGAAATATTTATAAAGATTTAAAACACCTAAGTCCCTATTCAACCCTAATTTATGTGTATTTAATTTTAAAATCCAATATGTTTCTTTTTTTTGCGTGTGAATGTGGAAGTAAAATCGAATCTATTAATAAACATTTGCAGTTTTCTAATGTGTGTCCTGATTGATTGTAGTGTTTAGCTATGGGGAATAAGGGTTGTTTTGACGTATTGTTTGTTTATGGTTATTAAAACGAAATCTAAAATTGTTTCCAGACTCACCAATATATCCACTATTAGGACATAAGTTGCAGAATAAATAATAGATTACGTTATGGGTATCGCAGGTGAGGTTAGGTGGCTGTATCCTGATATTGGTGTTGGGTAATGTAAAATGTATTAGCTATTACTAAATGTTTGCAAACTAAGCAACGAGGTTTGTTACATTTGTAATTTCCTGTTTGGTTTCTATTGTTTAGATATTTGGTAGAGGTGAGGATAGCTGATAAGTTAGGTGATTGTTTCATTGCATTTATGGGTGGTTTATCGAAAATGTCTTTGATCTTGTTGTCTAATTGGAGGTTCTTGTAATCATTTTTTAATTTATGAATAAGTGTGTGGGAATATTGATTGTGGTTAAAAACCATGGGAATCCGATTGTTGTTTTTATTTTTCTTGTATGTGAGAAGTGTGTTACGATTTATCAGGATAGTTTTATTTAGTGCTTCTTTTATTATTTTTATTGGGTATTTGCATTTTAGGAATTGTTTTGTTAAGTTATTAATATTGTATAGAAAATCTAAATGGTCTGAGCATATCGTTTGGTTCTAAGAAATGAGCTGTATACAATAGATTTTTTTTTAATTTAAAGGGATGACAGCTGTTAAAGTGCAGGAATTTATGTTGGTTTGTGGGTTTGTTGTATAGACTGGTAGAAAGTGTATGTTTGTTTAATTTTATCATAACGTCTAAGAAAGGGATGGATGTGTATGAGTGCTCCATGGTAAATTTAATTGTATCGTGGAAATTGTTGCAGAAAGTGAAAAAGGTTTTTAATTTTTCTGATCCATGAGTCCATAATAAGAAAATGTCATCAATATATCTAAAGTAATGTGATGGTTTATATTCCGAATTGTCTAGTATCTTCTTTTCTAGAATGTGCATAAAGATATTAGCATAACTAGGTGCCATTTTTGTGCCCATTGCTGTGCCACTAATCTGTAAATAGTGTTTGTTGTTGTATTTAAAATTATTATGTGTTAAGATGAACTTTATTAATTGGCATATATCTGTAATTTGGTAGTTAGGTAATTTTTTGTTACTAAGGAACTCATAGCAAGCTGATACTCCTTCAACATGTGGAATGTTCGTGTAAAGGGACCCAAACATCCATCGTTACTAGGATTGTATCATGGTGGACTAAGTTAATGTTTTGTAATTTGCTGAGAAAGTCAGTAGTGTCTCTAATATAACTAGGTATGTCAGGCAATAAAGGTTTTAGGATATTGTCTATGTACCCAGATATAAGTTCTGTGAGGGTGCCAATGCCTGATATTATGGGTCTACCAGGTGGCATGATTTTAAGGGTTTTTGAAATTTCATAGATGTTCTCTTCATTATTTGATTGTGTAATTTGATGTGGGTCGGATGAAAAAGTGTTAGGGTGTTTTTCTGAAATGATTTTGGGGAGTTTATGTAATTTTGGGATAGTGTAGAATGTTGCTGTTTTAGGGTTCTCAGGAATAAGAGATTTTATGGTATTTTTTATGTTGTAGTTCAGGTTCTGAGTGAGAAGTGATAATTCTGTTTTGAATGTGCTAGTTGGGTCTAGAGGTAAGGGTACATAGAATCTGTTATTTTGAAGTTGTGATTCTGCTTCTTTAATGTAGTGGTTAGTGTCTAAGATGGTTATAGCTCTGCCCTTGTCGGCTGGTACGATAATTATGTCTCGGTTGTTTTTAAGAGTATAGATGGCTTGGTGTTCTATTTTGGATAAGTTGTATTTTTTTTATCTGGTGTCCTTTGTTTTTAAGAAGTAATCCATGTGTTGTCTGGCTTTGTGGGCATATTGATCCAAGTGTTGGTTACGTCCGTTGGTGGGGTCCATATATTGTTCTTCGTCGGAGGAAGTTTGGAGCATGATTGGTTAGCGCTGTTGTCTGTATTAGAAGTAGGTTTGTTGTCTGAGAAATATTCTTTTAGTCTCAGTCTACGAAGGTATTTTTCCATATCGTAGCAAAGGTTTAGAGGTTTTAGTGGTTGTGAGGGGCAGAATGATAATCCTTTATTTAATAAAGAGGTTTCTCCTTGGGTGAGAGTGTATTTAGATAGGTTAGCGATGTGGTTGTCAGCAGAGGTAGTATTGGTGTAGTGAACATAATGAGATCTTCGTGGGATCTGTTGTATTAAATAATCTTTCAGGTAAGTTATGTGTTGTAAAATGGGGTCCTCAGCAATTAGTTATATTGTATATATATATATATATAATTATATTGTATATATATATATAATTATATTGTATATATATTGTAATTATATAAATATAATAAAAATATAATAAATATGGTAGTTTCTATTCTTGTAACTTCCTCACTTGACACAAGTCCTGTCCATGGTATTCTCAATATTCTTCTATAGAACTACACCTCTGTTGACTCAATTCATATTTTATTATTGACAAAATTGTCCAACTTTTGCTGCTATAGGAAGGCAGATATTACATAGAAAACCAGTAAGCTTTTCTTCATTTTTAATGATTTTTTTTTTTGATAATCTAATATCATGTCCAGTTTTTGAAAAGCATCTCTCGTCATTTGTATATACCTTTGGATTTCCATTGTCTATTTTTATATTACCCAAATAGTTGAATTCCCGCACACACTTGATTTTGACAATCCCAATGCATCCCTTATATCTTGACTGGCCTCTTTTGCTTACGACCATGAATATATACAAATGTCAATCATAATTTTATGAAAACAGAGAGGTTATGAAAAAGAAATAAATAAAAAGTGAATTGCTAACCTCCAACAAAGCCAACAGGGTTATATTTATTGTCTGTGCGATCTGTGAAACAATGTAAAGTTGGCCGGAAATTCAGTGGCAGGCTGCCTCCATTACAAGTAGATAAGACAAGATGTTTTTCAAGTTCATGCCATTTTTCATTATCAGCTTCTTCTTCTTCTAAATGCACACCAACTACACATGTCTTTCCAGACTCTACAGAAAAAACACCAAGAAAACATTGTTCAAATATAACACAGTGCTGTGTTCAATGAAATCTGTTGTACATTAAAAAAACAAAAACTGAAACTGGGAGGAAATGTAGTTGATAAAGAAGCAACCTTCAAATACTTGATATTATATATAAAACAAAACTGTCTTTTTTTTTGTTCCAAATAAAGACTTGTATAATAAACTTTAAAGTAAGCAATCGATTTTTGGTAAACATGGACTTTTGTGCCCACAAAAAAATGGAGTTTAAAAAAAGGTTTTTCTGATGACAACACTATTTTTACTGATTTAAAAAGCAATGATTAGAATTGTAAAAAGCCTAAACATATGAAAGTGAATTTTTACATTTTTTTGTTCTTGAGAATTTACAACAAAAATAATAAACATTATTTATTTATTTATTTATTAGATTGTTTACTTATACTATTTATTATATTATTTATGAGAATTGGCAAAACATTGGCTAATTGCTAATTGATTCAAACTTTATAAAATGGTAAATAAGGATTTCTATATAATTCATTCACATATCTTAATAATTTAGTAAATGTTTATAAATTTATGAATAAAAAATTGTTTTCATATTTCTTTACAAATTGGTAAATGATAAACATTGCATTGCATTAATATAATTGTAAATAAACAATTAAATAGGGTTTAATATTTTTATAGCAGAATATAGCATTTGAAAATTTTAAAAAAGCACTTACAAAAAACCCATTATAAAAATTTCTGACTTTGAAAAACAAAGTGACTAACTCGTCAGGGGATATATCAGCAATATACAAAAACAGTAACAAAGGTATATTTGAAATGAAATAAGTTCAAAGTAACTAATAGTAGGAATTTTATGAAGAAACTTACCCTTTGGTGTGGTGCTTGGAGAGCTAGTATTACAGAGAAGCACTTTGGTGGCATTACTGTTCAGTGTGGGCAGTGGAAGTTCAGGGAGAGGCCCAGGATACATATTTCCTTCACTTATTGTTTGACCAAGGAGTTGCTGAAATAGAAACATAACAGTCCAAGTATAGACAGAATATGCATTCAGTTATTCTTGGAGTACTTCCCCAGGTGTCAGGAGGTACTGTGACAATATGCCTATTTAATTTGATCATTTTTGCACCAACCAACATAGTCATTTGCATCATTTACATTGTTCAGACTGTTGTCCTCATCTTTAATGTCATATTCACGTTTCATCTGTTGTATGCACCAGCCTTCTTCAGATGATATACGTTGGAATTTCGAACCGAACCTTTTATTTTGTCCCCAAAGACACATAGCCCAGTGGATAAAAGTGTTGGTTGAAGTAATCTAAAAAGTGACTTGACCCAAAAGTGTTGTGAGTTCAATACAGCAGAGGTGAACAAAAACATGGAGAGTTGAGTTACTAACAAGAATTAACAGAAACTGAAAGATCTAGAAAAACATGGCATGTGGAACTAGAATCTATCCATGTGGACTAAATAAAGGGTTTCGTATATAAAAATATACTTTAGAATAGTAAATTGGAGAAAATCTAATAAAACCTGAAGCCGTAAAATGTATGTGAATTAAACACTTGAGAAGAGATCATAGTAGTAAAAGAAAATCAGTTAAAGCAAGTGGAAAAGCTTTGGTTTAAACCATTTTTCAGTTGCAAAAGCAGAAGGAATTTTAATTCCATACTTCTATTTAATTATGTCATTTTCTCTTTCCATATACAGTTCTATTACAACATGTCAACTGTGTTGTCCTTCAGACTGTGACATAGAAGTATTCTCTTGTGCCAACTGATGACTGACTTATTTGTAATCATTTGACTTGATGCAAAATAAGCTAAGTCCATTTTGCATATCATACTTCACCTCCCAGAAAGAAAGGTTTTATGCTCTTTGTTGATCTTTGACTTCTAACTATAGTATGAAATCTTACCTCTCTATCTCTTTTGAGGTGTGTATTTAGTTCTTTTTATTGGGGGTTTCAGTTCAAACTCACTTTCATTCTGATCGTGCAAACTATCCTCCATAATTTCTTTACTACTGTGACTGCTTTTGCCATCAGAAGCACTCATTCTTTCCACTCTTTCAGGTTGCTCCTCGTTTTTTTTTTACTTCTTCCATCATGACTTTTTGTTGTCAATTCTAAATCGTATTTGACCAAAGTGAACCAGTAAATTTTGTCCATTTATTAGAGCTGTAGTGTATCCCTTTTGTACAATAAAGTTTGCTTTTTTGGGACTTGATTCTGTCTTTTCTACATTTTTTCAGTTGTTGAATAAGACATTGTTATAGGAGATTTAATTTGTCTTCCTATCAATGCAGAGAGACTTTGCACTCTACCTGCATGCGGAATGGTTCTATAACTCAGTAATAGTCTCAGTATGGTGTCTCTGGATGGGGAAAATGCCTTCAACCCCATTTTAATCATATGCACCATTCTTTCTGCAATTCCATTTGACTGCGTGTGGTATGGTCGTGTTTTATAAGGGAGTAATCCAATTTGTTTTAACCACGAACGCAAAGTTTCATCACAAAATTCTGGTGCATTGTCAGAGATTAACGGTTTTGACACCCCATTTCTGGAAAATATTCTTTTATGTGCCATGTCCTTTCAGGATGTAGGCGATCATGACTCTTCACATCTTCCTGTCCCTTGTAGCTGCTAATAAGTTTTGTCATTTTGCTATTTCTACTAAACCCTGTTTTACTATCCATTTACCCAAGCCCATCAAGTATGTTACAGAAAATATTACTTGTAATATTTGCTTTACCATGACTGCCTTCTTGCCCTGTACCCTAATCACTTCAGGCCACCCAGTGAATGAGTCAACCAAAATTAAAAATAGTCCTATGCCTTTAACATGCACATAAACTATATGAATGTGGGCCACTGGCTCTTTTTCTTCAGGCGATGAATGTATCTTAATTTTTGTACATATTTTTCTGCATCACATAAATACCAAGTCCACCATGCTCCTAATTATAATTGTCTCTGTGTTGCTGTTATTCCACAATGAATATCATTGTGTACACTTTTTAGTAGGTCTTTTCTTAATCTCTCTGGCATGTTATATCCTTACGTAACCAAAACTCCTAGCCAAAAATATTTTATACTTAGTGAACCATCTCTTTTGAACTCACCATAATACAGTATATCCACTCACCCTCTCTCTTTCAATCAGCAACAGTAGTTGCTGACTACAAGAACAATTAGGTCAGAAAGGCTGACAACCTAACAACAAGTTCACCAACACACTACGCTGCATATATCAAATGCACAAGGGAATTACTAAGTGTGATAATCATCTAAGACAGGCATGTGTGACCCACTCAATTGGACACAGGCTAAGACTTATACAGCGCTGAATCATCCTACCCGAACAATGAATATTTGCTGAATATGTGAAAAAGAGAGTAATGACCAACTCTTGGGGTCAAAACTCATAACACTGAAAAAAAGAATAATATGTCGAAAAATATTGCTGCACAAGTGAAATGAATAGAAAGTAAAAAGAACAAAAGAGAAATATAAAACAAAAGAAAGGGAGAGAAAAGGGAAAAGAGAAAACTCTATTTCAGGCGAATGACAAAAGCTAAGTGTGCTTTGATTATTCATATCGGACATATAATGCATACATCTTTCTACACAGAAATGTATAGCAAACATCTTTCCACACACTATCTTGCATTAATGTTTTCATGTATCATCTTATAGTTAAATCTTATTAAATTATATATTGGCATTTGTTGTTCATTACTGTTGATTGTTTCTCCTTGATGTAATGGAATAACCTGTCACCCTCATGAGTGACTACACTATAGGTAGTAACTACCTATAAGTAGCTGTAAGGCAATGGACTAAAGAGACTAGCTGGGATCTGTTGGGTACGACTCAGACTTATGCGAGAACTACCAACCTTCCAATAGTAGCACTCACTACTGGATTGACTTGCGATGACCTTGTGCATAACTGTTACATTTATTCTTATTGTACAGGTTTTTTTACAATAAACCTTTACTTATTTTATCCACCTTGTTTTTCAAGTATATATATATTCTATTAGCATGGAATATAACAATCCTCATCCATGTATTTGAACCTGTCAGAGAATCCTTCCACTACAGATTCATAAACCTTGGTCATCTCCTTTGACAACCAGTTGTTTTTTTTTTCTTTTTAAATTTTGTGTTGTGGCAATTGGTCCATAACAGGCAGTATTAAAATATCTCCATTGCATATACTTCTCTATAGTTAACCTGTGCCTTATCTCTTTATAGGGTCTCTCTATCCTAGAACAACCACTCTATCTATAAGTTATTGTGTTGTCTTCCAGTCTGTGGCATAGAAGCATTTCTTCCTGAGCCAACTGATGACTGACTTACTTGTAGTTGTTTTGAATTTATGTAAAATAGGCTAAGTCCATTTTGCATATGTGACTACAATGTCTTCAACTGAACTTAACAAATTCCAATGTAATTTTTTTTTAGTTTTACAATGATGTCTAACCTGTACAAGGCACAAGTGCCACTCGAAGTAGAGGGTTACAGTCCAAGAGGCACAATTTATGGAGATATGTGGAGAAGATAATGGTTAACTCTAGACTTGAACAGGTTATGAGTGTAGTGATTGGGAAAGCATCCTCTTGGGAGTTGGTTCCACAAAGCAGTGGTTTGTGGGAAGAAGCTGCTCAAGTGGAATTTATGTAAACATACATCATGACTTTCCACCAACCAGCCAATGATCACCTTATACTGTGTGATGCATCCTCACAAGCTAATGCAATGAAAGACACGCCATGTCAAGAAATAAAAATGCAAACACTGTTTTCCACATGTAGATGTTTATTCAGGGCTTTGCCTACTTGTCTGGATTGGTAGGTAGTTTATACTTGGAAAAACTTCTGCTATGTCAGCTTTTTCCCTCCTATCAACTGCTTGCCCAACTACTCATCCTAATGTGGCAGTTGACAATGGAGGCATTGGAACTGCTCAACAGACACATTCATTTCCCACCCTAAGGCATAACTTAATATAGACTAGCACCTTGATATACCCCATTTCCGGTTTTGTTGTCACTTGATCCCCAAAAACCCCTTATCCATCCCATTACTTCTGTGGATGCCACTCAAGAGACATTTGAGAAACCATCTCTTTCCCTTCTATGTGGGTGTCCATAGTATCACACTTATATCTCACCAATGGAATATGAAGGGAATGAGGGTAGTTCGCTACAATGGGCGTGGCATGGCGAGTCTTAGCCGTGAAGGTTAGAACTGGTGGAACTATGGAACGTAGTTTGTCTAAACACTTTCCATAGAAATAGCAATTAAAGAAAACAAAAAAAAAACAAAAAAAAAACAGATCAACATTTATAAAGTCTAGGATATTCATATAAAAATGATCATCTCAAAACGCACAAGACAAAAATCCATACCAATTACGATATCAGTCACGCACCTTGTAAACAAATAGATATTCCCTAAGAAAGGCAGCTTGTTGTGCAGTTGTTTGACGACTGTCAGCAGTCAGCAAATGCTTGAAGGCAGCTGTTGCATTCTCCAACTGTTTCAGGTTGAATGACTGACGTCCAATAGTGAAATTAATGTGGTCCTACAAAAGAGAAAAAAAAAAGAAAGAATTCTTATGAGATTTTCACAGATATAGAGAAAATTATTATGGTTGAATAATCTCTTCTAATTAGAGAATGTACAGAACTACATGAAACGATGTGCACTGTGGTGTAGGGGTGCGTAATGCATAATGTCTTAGCATGAAAAACTAAAGAGTTGGGTTCAAATACCCACTTATTTCAGCAGATTTACAAAAATAGAAAGTGTGTGTGTAAGACAAGGATGCATCTTCTCTCCAGAATTCAACCTATACTATGAGGTGATTCTGAGAGAATTAGAAGTCCTACTGGGATTCATTATTAGCTGCCACAATCTTAACACCATATATGCCGATGACACAGTGTTAATAGTAGACACTGAAAGAAAACTACAAAAACTCCTACAGAAACTAGTGAGAGTAAAGGATTAAACATCAACTGCATGAAGACAGAATGCATAGTTGTTAGCAAAAGGATGAGCCTTTATAAATTAAAGACATCACCAAAATCAAGCAAGTATAAAAATTTAAATATATGGGAAGTGTTTTAACAGAAAAAAGAAAAATGTGACACTGAAATCAGAAGGCACATTGGGATAGCCAAAGATGCATTCCGAAAGCTAAGCATTGTATTAAGAAATAGAAAAATTTCATTAGAAATAAAGAGTATTGAACTGTTATATTATATCAGTCCTCCTATATGGCAGTGAATGCTGGACAATCTCCTCACAGATGAAAAAGAGACTTGAATGTGGTTCTACAAGAAGATTCTGAGGATACCATGGACCTAATATGTGAACAACAACAAATATTTAGAGAAAATGGAAACAAAAAGAAAAAGGAAGAGACAGTTGAAGTTTCTAGGGCATATAATAAGGAAAGAGGGGTTGGAAAATCTGATACTCACAGGACAGCGGGACAAAAGAAAACAATGAATAACTTATCAAGTTAGCTTGAATAAATGGATAGTGGAACAAGGTTTAGGAGAAATAACAGAAAGATAAAATTTATTAAGAGTTACAAAAGACAGGAAATTGTGGAGAGCCATGATCGCCTACGCCCTGAAGGGACATGGCACATAAAGAGGATGTCTAATGCATTGCATTTTGTTTTATAAATTCTATAAATCTCTCAAGTGGGGAAAGTAAAAATGCTTTAATGTAGAGGATATTAAATAAAATCAACACAAGAGCTTCTATTCTGAATGCCGACCAACAGTGACTAATAATGATAGAAAAAGTTGCAGTTTCTTTGCACTTTGTCTGACTGACAATAAATCGAACAGTTTAATAGTAAACATTTCAAAATTTTGAAATTGTCATTTTGCTGGGAAATTATGAATAACCCAACAACTATAAATTTAAAAAAATACCTACAAATTTTATAAAGTCTTATTTTTATTTTTACTAAAATTACTATTTACACTCAAGAGTTGCTCAGGG
>CAHIKZ030000213.1:835000-947500 GCA_903632075.3 Acanthosepion pharaonis | reverse complement strand
TGAGGCATTTTTAATTGAGGCAATACAGACACTAGATATTGATCTTAGATTAGAAATTAATATCTCCAGGAACTTGAAACTTTTATTCCAATTAATTTTCATCTTTGCCATAAGAAACCCAGCATGTTCTACTTACCTGCCCTGATTTACTGAATCGGTGACCTGCCAGAATCATGTGAAAGGCATATTTACGAGCCATAGGAGGTCGCATTTTAATGTAACAATGGGCTGCCTGTTCCAACAATAGGGCACTCCGTAAATCAGAATCTTGCTGTAAATTAAACAAAAACATCAAAGATTAAAACAAAATTTTAACATTTAGCTTTCTTGAAAAAAAAAAAAAAAAAAAAAAAAATTATATTCATTTCATTGATAATCATGATAATGTCTACAGTTTGGATAAGTTTTTATTTGCGACCTCTCTTCTATAATTGTTATATTTACATTTGTTTGTTTGGATTACTGCTAAACAGTTCATAAAGTTGAAATTTTTAGGGCACATAAGGAAAGAGTGCTTAGAAAATTTGACACTCACATGACATTTGTAAGGCTAGAGAGACAGAGGAAAGCAGCACATAACCTACCAAATGAGCTTGTGTAAACAGTTGGCAAAAGTGGGATTAGGACAAATTGCAAAAAGACAAATTTTACAAAGAGGTATAAAGGACAGGAAATTGTGGAGAGACATGACTGCCCATGTCCTGAAAAGACATGTCACAGAAGAAAAACAAAATCAGGGAATCTATAGAAGCTCATAAAAGTAAGAGAAATGATATAAGTCTATAGAATTGAGCACCTCAGAAAACATAGAATTGAGTATCTTGTCCTTGAACTGCTTGAAGATTGTGAGATCATCGTATAACAAACTGAGAGTTCACATGAAACTAAGTCATGGAAGAGCAGCAACATTTGAGTATCACTATTTTTTTTAAATATATATATAATTATTTTTTAAAAATGATTCCATCACTACATAAGAGTTTTTATGTTTCAAAAACAGAAGCTAAGAACTTAATTTCAATTATAGAAATTAAATTAAAGTACCTAGTTCTGTTCCATCCTCAAGCGAATTTTGGAATAACAAATTTTGAAATTTCTGGAGCTTCATAAGCATATACATTCATAATATTAATTTCTATGGATATGGAGAAAACCAATCATTTTAATAAGGGGCGGTAGGGTATTCATTTTCACTGACAACTATTGTTTTCAACATATTAGTTACTTTAGAAAAGAGGTTAAGTCAAGGTAGGGTCAGGTTGCCTTTTTTCAAATGAATGATCACCCCCGTTCAATGCATATCATCTGGTCTATTTCAGCAACAGAAATTTTTTGGCACTTTTGTTAAATGTATATTTGTATACATAAAGATTTTTTTTTTCCTAAAAGGGTTGTTTGGATATGATGTTTGTACATCGTATTGAACTAGAATTTTTTTTTTTTGTTGACGACTTCTTTGGATTATTAACCTAACAGTTCTTTCCTATTTTTCTATATATTCACATTCACACACACACACACACACACATCTGTATTAATAAATACATTGAGCTCTTTTTGTGGATCAGTTTTAATATTTTATATTACTAGGATCCACTTGGATTATATACCAATGGATGTGTTACCATTACTATATATATATATATAATTAAAATATTCTTATTATAATAGATTACAATAAAAACATTTTCCATCACTACACAAAAATTTTCACATTTCAGAACTATAACTGTTCTTCTTCAGGTGATGGTAGATAACATATAATCAATGTTTATATGTTATCTACCATCGCCCAAAGAGGAATGATTACAGTTTTGAAACACAAATGTTTTTGTGTAGCTATGTAAAATGTTTTTATAGTAATCTATTATAATCAAAATATTTTAATAATATTTTACTCTATGTTGTATTGAGCACTTTTTTTAAAAAGTAAATGCTAAGAATTGTGGATTCTAACTCCATCTGTTCTTTCTTAAGATATATATATATATATATATATATATATATATATATACACACACAAGAAAAAGTGGAATCCCACACAACTACACAGGCTAACTGCACAAAGGTGAAGACATTAGAACTCCTCCTACTTGGCAGACTCACATACACAATTAAGAATACACATTACCATCCAATGCCCGCTTAGACATACAAGAATCTTTACAATCTTATAGACATATAGAATTATCTATGGTTTTAATCCACATGATACAAGACTGATCAATGAGTATTGAACCAAACAAAATTCAAAATACCAAAATTCTGTCTTTTTGTCTGTATTCTCTCAATCTCTGATGAAGTTTTAATAAAAGTGAAACATGTTAGATTGATATACGTTTCCTATTTGTTCATTATCTTATCCTGTTGGATTCTGATATCCACCAATATAATATTCAAAATTACTAATTATTTGTTTTAATTATTTTATATAACTGACTCCAAACAATTATTAAACTTATTTCATACTAAAAATGCCCTATTTTTTATAATTGGAAAAAAAAAAAGAAAAAAAAGCCACATAATGTGTAAACTTTTTTTACTTGTATATCTATGTCAAGCAGTTTTTAAAGTATAAAGAGTATAAATAGGTATCTTTATGAACTTTTGACAGCAAAGTGACATTTTTTCTGACACACAATATAAGAAAAAAAAAAAAAACAGTTTTTTTGTTTTTTTTAATATGCTGATGTTAAATGACAACTACTCCAATTCACTATAAAAGGTTATTTAACTTGTGTTTCAATGAAAGTGGTTGGAATAGAACTCTGTCATAATTCTGTGATGGCCTGTATTTTCTATGGTAGATAAGAATTCCAATTGTGTTGTAATATATTATTATTATTCATTACTTTCATTCTCCTTTAAAAGTAGAGGACTAAAATCATAGCATATCATGGGTGATACTTGCTACTGAAACCTCAGCAATATGATTTTTATGGAATGGAGTGTTTGTCTCATGACCATCCCTCCTCCTTTACCCAGGTTTGGGATGTGGCTTAAGTTCTTCCAGACTTATTCCCACCCACAGTTCCAGAGTTTAGTTTGTTCTACTATTTTATTAAGGCACTGATATTCAGAACTTAAAATAAATAATTGGTTACTGATTTTAGTGCATCATTTTACTTAAATTATTGCTATGTAACACAATCAATAGTTAGTGCATTATTTAAAGAAATTACCTGTAATTAATAAACAGTGCCTTTTTATAGCCATCTGTCACTTTTTTTTTTTAAATCATTTCACCCCAAGCAAGGCAGGAATGTCACAAGAATGCAGAGGAGTCACAGGGAGTGAAAGTGAAAGAGAAGACTGAGAATAGGAAGGGTCGAGGAAAGGACAAAAAGATGAACGGGATTCAAGAAGATGGAAGATGGTGATTCACTAGTACGCAGGAGGTTACAGGGAGTGAAAGTGAAAGAGAAGACTGAGAATAGAAAGGATTGAGGAAAGGACAAAAGATGAATGAGATTCAAGAAGACAGAAGATGGTGATTGATGTTGCATTTAAATTTTTGAAGACCATAGTTATCAGAGAACCAAGTAAACAGAAGGGAATTCCGCAGTTGAGAAGTTTGTGAAAAGAAACTGTTGGAGTAGAAGTGACGTTTGCATTTAGCAATTTCAACAGTAAAAGGGTGAGACCTAATTGCCAACCTAGTAGCACGCTTAAATTCATGTAGTTGAGGCACCAGGGAAAAAAAAAGCTTGTCAGGGGTATGAAAAAAGCTGAGTAGTATGTATATAATTCTTATAAATATTTTATTCCTTCTCATTTTCTATTTAACGTTCATCAGCATTCTTTAAATTAACTAGAGACCTTTTATCACCAACCAAATTTACCTATTACTTCAATGAGACAAATATGCTAGTCAGTTGAAAGTTCAAACAAATGTTGATGTCTTCTTGTATGCAAACACGAGGAAGCATGTCACTTTTTGACAAAATGAAAGACTTCTTAGCCATTTTTGCTTCTTATTGCACCCCAGAACTCCACAAGGAGTAATACAATTTGTTAATGTATTTGTTTTTTTATTGTGTTTCAATTTTTTTTGTTTTCAATGTAAAAATAAAATGCATACAAAATGTAATGCATTGCATCAAAATATTACTCATCCATTCTTTTATTAGTTTTACAAAAATTAAAATCTTTACACGCAATACAAAGAAAGTTATAAAAATTTTAAAACAGTATTCATGTTTTTGCATGCTCAAAAAAAGAAAAAATGCAGTGGCAAGGGGAATAATTCTAGAAAGAAATTAGTGTGGTAAATGTTAATAATGAAAGTCAAATTGAATTACATTCTAATACAAGAGAGTATATCTGAAGAACAGTTGACACAAGACACAAAGCATCCAGTGAAAAGATGGCCAAATTATTTTTTTTTTATTTAAAGCTGATAGAAAATACCCTGATAAACCTGGTATGAGGTAATATTAAGAGAGAAACAATAGAAAACTTACAAGAAAAGTTGTATAGAAGGTACAATAAGATGAAGATAAAGTGAAATGAATCAGTAAGTAAATAAACATTTACCTCACTGGTCATCTTGATAAATTGTAATGCAGCCTCTGCATACATTCCTTTGCTTTTTAAAGCTTCCGTGCTGATTAATGTACCTCTGGCAGCAAGTTGTGGGTTTCTGAAAACAAAAACAACAAATAAATTTCATGTTTCAATGAAAAACGTATGTATAATTTATCTCATTGACATATTGAAAAAGGTAATAAACCCTAACGTAGCTTCTCTCTGTCTTTTCTATAAATATTTTCCTGCTAATGACAAATATGACAACAGTATTCCATTCTTAGCTAACATAGATTTCGTTCTTGCCAAAAAACAAAAAAAAACAAACAAAAAAAAAAACAACAAAAAACAGATGACACTGGTTCAACAATGGGACATGCCAAAATAGAAATTTTCCAAATTGTCTTATATATTTGCCAGGGCTCAAGATTAATGTCAGTTGTCTGTGTGAGTGTGGGGGAGTGTATAGGAGGACAATAAACAATTTTGGTTAGGTTGTTTTTTCCTCTTCTCTAGGGCAGTGTCAAGTTAATACAAAATTCTTAATTAAATTTTTGTTATATTTAGTCTGAAAGCAACTAATTCCTAAAAAAAAAAAAAGACAAAAATTCTTATCATCAATAGTTGTGGACTTTTAATGAATCAAGAATGTGTGTGTGTGTGTGTGTATATATATATATATATATATATATATATATATATATATATTGCACATATAGTGTTGGTGTTAATGAAACAGTACTTGATGTAATACAACAGAGTCATTAACTATATGTTAATAAATATACATATTATCCCTCATCGATAGTACAACTGAGTTTCATGCACAATTCAATCTTCAGGTGCTGAGTATAGACTGGCCATTATGTAATTTAAATTTTTTTAAAAATATATCTGGCTATCATAATGTTGGAATAGATATATATTATACTGGGATTGCAGTTTTTTAATTTACTTTTCAAGTTACTTCTTCATCTGTGATGGGATTGTTCTGCATTCACTGCCATATAGGAGGACTGATATTATACAACAGTTCAGCACTTTATTTTTGTTACTTCAAGCCTCTTCTTCATCTGTGAAGAGATTGTACAGCATTCACTGTTATATAGGAGGACTGATATCATGTAATAGTTCATTACTCTTTTCTTTGTTTCTTGACAATATTTTACATTTTTTAATACAGTGCTTAGCATTTGGAAGGCATCTTTCACTATCTCAATGTCCTTTTGGATTTCAGTGTCACGCCTCTCCTCCTCTGTTAAAACACTTCCCAGATATTTAAATTGTTGTACTTGATTTTTAATATACTGATGTTAAATAACACTACTCCTTCCACTCAATCCAAAATATGACATATCAGAATAGACATGACTTTGATAGACCCCTCTTATATTTCAGAGATTACCTATATTTTCTTTGGTAGATGATAAGAATGTCAACTGTGTTATAATAATGTTGTATTATTATTATTATTGTTGTTGTCCCTTATTATATTATACTAGACTTCTTACATTATTGGTGTTTTCCATCAAGTCACTTTGACTGTAGACAGAAAATGTTTTTCAGGATATTGGTAGTTCCAAATAATGTTGCCTTCTGCTAGTTTGGAACATGGGTTTTGTTTCCAAGTATTGCCAGATTACTGTTTAAAATCCTGGGAATGGCGCCTAACATACTGATGATGATGGAGACTATGGTAGTACCCATCTCCCACAAACAGCAAACTCAGTATGGAGTTCTGTTGAGTTTCTTTTTTTTTTTTTTGGTCTCCTGGGTATGTAACATTAACATAATGTTAAGAAAGTGGCTGAAAACATTATTTAGGTTGTTATTATTAATAATACAATATATAAAATCAGGTTCTTGGAATAGTCTGTATAAATAATGTTTGGGTCATCTTCCATGGGGAAGAAAAAAAAAATAGAAAAAGTAGGGAGAAAAAAAAAAGAAAAGAAAAAGTAGGGAGAAAAAAAAGTAAAGAAAAAATAGCAAGAAGAGGAAAAAAATTAAAGAGAAAAAGAAAAAGAGAAAAAGAAAAAGAGAAAAAGAAAAAGAGAAAAAGAAAAAGAGAAAAAGAAAAAAGAAAAAAAAGAAAAAAAAAAAGAAAAAAAAAAAAAAAGAAAAAAAAAAAAAAAGAAAAAAGAAAGAAAAAAAGAAAAAGAAAAAGAGAAAAAGAAAAAGAAAAAAAGAAAAAGAAAAAAAGAATTTCCAATTGAAAATGTCTTCAGGGATGTAGCTGCTCTCACCATGTTTGGACAATTGTGGGTTGGCATGACTATTTAATCTATAGTTGGAGGTTTTTAATTCAGAGTTGTCCTTCTCCTAGACTGGTTGCCACCCAAAGCTATTGGACCCAATCTGTCTTTTCACTATTTATTTATTATTTTTTTTCTTTCCTTCTCTCCTGATAGTAGATAGGTTCACCTATTGTCCAGTTCACACTCCTCCCCAGTCTTTTGAACATGTCCGGTTTCTTCTAAATTGTGCTTCAGCTCTATACTCCTAATGTCTGAACTCTGAAATTTTATTCACTAATTATTTCTTTTATTATTTTTTCTCCTCCACCAATAGGAGTAGATAGGTTTACTTACTGTCCGATTCATACTCCTCCCCAGTCTTTTGAACAGGAGTAGAGGTTTATCCCTTGTTTCCTGTTTAAGATTGGCTTTCCGGTTCCTTCCAAAGTCTACATCAACTCTATATTTCTAACATCCTTGCCTAAACTCTGAAATTTTATTTACTATTTATTTATTTTTTCTTCAATAGGAATAGATAGATTCATCAATCATCTGGTTCACAATCCTCCCCAGTCTTTTGAACAGGAGTGTTTCCTGTTTAAGATTGGATTTCTGGTTCCTTCTAACATCTATTTCAACTATGCTCCTAACATTTGTCCTTTCTTACACTAATACAATTACACACAGTAACCCTCTACTTTGAGTGGCTCTTGTGCATTGTATTGGGTGAACATTAATAAAAAATAATTTCTCATAGCTGAGGGGAGAAGAGATAAATTCATATCTTTCCCAAGGGTATTTGCATGTAAGTGAATGTAATGAACCCAACTGGAATTGGAACTTGGCTCTCAGATTCCTCAATCTGAGTCACTATCCATTACTACACCATTACTTGACAATACCAGTTAAAAGTAGAAATATGCAAAATTGAAACAAACTTTTATTCCCATATTTATATCATTTGATAAAAAAAAAGTTTAAAACTGCATAATAGATACCTGCAGGTGGCCAGGTAAGTAGTGACAGCAGACTCCATGTAATGGTGAGGATAAGGTCTACCATTGTCTTGCATGAAAAGGGTTATACAGGCCATTTCCTGAAAGAAATTTAATTTTAAATACAATAAGATTTAGAGTAGAAAAAAAAAAACGAAAGAAAAAGAAAAAAAAATGTCATCACAAGTGTTACTGTATAGAATATAAAAATGTATGCCTGATTTTTTTTTTTTTTTTTTTTTTAGGTATTTCATCCGAAGTAAGCCAATAATGGCACGAGGGCATAAGGGATTACTGGGAGTGAAGGAGAATAAGAAGACTTCAGTGAGAAGAAAGGACAATATAAGAACAGGTTTCAGAAAGACAGAAGATAGTAATTGGCATTACATTTAAATCTTTGAAGATTGTATGCGACAGGGAAGTTAAGAAACCAGAAGAGAGTTTCACGAATGAGAAAATAAAAGAGGAAATATTAGAATAGAATTTACGGCTACATCTAGTTATTAGTTATTTCTAAGGAGAGAGCACAACAAAAGAACAAGAACTAAGAAGACAGTAGATAACGACTGACATTGCATTTAAATTTTTGAAGATCAAAATTGACTAGAAACTGGAAGAGAGTTCCACAATTGAGAAGTGTGATAGAAGAACTTACGGTTACATCTAGCTGTTTCAACAGTAAAATAATGAGACCTAACTGCCAATCTAGTAGTATGCTTAAATTCATGCAGTTGAAGTACCAAGTAGAAAAGCTCATTAAAACAATTGCCATGAAAATATTTATAGAAAAGACAGGAGCCCATGTCACAGTGTGATGCCAGGTCAAGACTGATAGCATTGCAAACCCATTCTGGATTTTGTCAAGATGCTCAAAATATATAGCAGGAGCACCAGACCAGATATGGCAGCAACATTCAATGCTTGGATAAATAGTAAATTTATAAATGAGCAAAATGTATTCTGTTGAGAAAGATTGTCTGGGATGACACAGCAGCAGATTTAGCAAATGATTCAATATAATTATTCCAAATGTGAGACCAAGAAGGCACAATGAGTTGATCACTTGGAGGTTAGCATTAGCCATATAGATGGGAGACAAAAAAGGTTCTTTGTGGTTATTAAAAGATAGCAGTTTTGTTTTATAGGCATTAACATTTAGACAGCCGAAGTGTAATGTTATGTCTTTTAGATTTTATTAAAATGTGACGTACATGTTTAACTAAAAATTTCTCGTTGATTGAGCAGGCAAAATGATCTGTCTGTGCTTCAAGTGAACCAATCATCAGACACTTAAAATTCAGTTCCATCAATAAAAAGTAATACATTAGAAATAGAATTATAGTCTGATGCTACAATATTAAAT
Organism: Acanthosepion pharaonis; assembly: GCA_903632075.3. Taxonomy (NCBI): domain Eukaryota; kingdom Metazoa; phylum Mollusca; class Cephalopoda; order Sepiida; family Sepiidae; genus Acanthosepion; species Acanthosepion pharaonis. Next base: position 938,378 of record CAHIKZ030000213.1, on the reverse strand, counting down.
ATACCAAATATGCAAAGATGGTGAACTAATAATAGATATTTTGCAATAGGCTGAGCACGATTCTCAAACAGGATCAAAAAAAGAATTTAAAGCAGGTCAGAATCAGTACATACCAAGGCCCCTGCATAATGTAACCAAGCATGGTCATTATTGAAGTCCCGCTTAGCAGTTTGGTAAGTGTGGTAGGCAAAATCGTACATCTGGAATAGGAATGCCAAATCTGCTAACCGTCGCATTTGCAACTCGGGAGCTTCTGTTGTGTAGCTGCAATGAAGAGAGACAAAAATGATTTCCAATTTGTGGCTTCATATTGAACAATGACAGGAAAAGAAAATGAATATATTTCATAGAATTTAAAGAGAAATGGATAACATTTTAAAAGAAATAACCGACATTCTCAAAAAAAAAAAAAAAAAAAAAAATTTTTTTATAGGACATGATGGATCTAAAGATTCATGGTGCTTTGCAATCCATTACCTATGTAGATGTTTCTAATTTATAATTTACTAGTTGCCAAATATTGACAAAAAAATGATAATGTCTTTTTTGTGTCAAGATGAAATTTTTTAAAAAATCAATTTCATCAAAAAAATTTTTTAAAAATCAATTTCAAGGCAACAAAGCCACTAAGATGCAAGGGGTTACTGAGCATGAAAGAATATGAGAAACAAAAATCATTAAGTAGAGAGATCAATAAAAGAACAGGAATCAAGAGGACAGAAGATAACAATTGACACTACATTTAAATTTTTGAAGATCAAAGCTGACTGGAAAGCAAGAAGCCAAAATAGATTCCCACAAGCAAGAGAAGAAACTGTTAGTGTAGAACATCTAGTCATTTCAACTGTAAAATGATAAGACCTAGTTGCCAATCTAGTACTGTGCTTAAATTCATGAAGTCAAGGTACCATTGAGGAAAGTTCATCAGAACAATTACCATGAAAATATTTATAGAAAAGACACTGGGAAGTTACATAGCATGTCTGAATTTCTGGGATAAGGAGTTTACGAACCTAGAAGCAGGTTTTCTCTTCCTGCATTTGGAGTAGCCATCTGTGTCTCTTTGACAAATCCCTTGGGAAAGTTCTTGGTATACTTCTTGTCCACCATGCATGGACACTGAGTATTAAGATCTCCACATGGACCATGGGTCATGTTTCTTTTGATAATATCAAAAAGCTCTAGACCTTGGACTAGATCAGGTAATTCACCCTGATAACATTATCAATCTGATGAACAAGTGTTGACATGGCAAGCCTCTCTTTTGCCATTATATATATATATATATATATATATATATATATAACACCTGGCTTGGCCAAAAAACTGATCCTTGCTGATGATGTCCATCATTTTCTTAACTTTAAGATTGAAAATCCTGGCAACTAAATCATTTCTATCACTTATGATTAGCCAGAGAATAAATTCTCTTTAATATCTAGCCAAATTGGATTACAGGTAAAAGTGATAAATGGGTCAGGCTTTCCAAAATATCTTACATAGGAGATGATATCTTGTACCTTTTCATGCATAAATTTAGGGCCACCAATAGGGGACGATGGCAATATTACCATCTGTCCTGCATTGTTTGCATTACCATCATTCATAACAGAATCTCCGAGATGAATGTATTCAGAAGCTCTCAGTTGCTTCTGATTTTGTTTAGCATATATATATATATATATATATATATATATCAGCCTTTCAGATTCCATTTTGGTATATATATCAACCAAAAATTGGTTAAACAGCTGCTTATATCTTAAAAGGTGATTGTAATGTTGGTTTCTGACCATAATTCTGTAGCAATAAAAGTCTTGGGCTGATATCTTCTCTGTTAGCTCCCTTCCTGTTTCAGGGTATGTCTTCTTCAGTAGAAAGTGATATCCATCTGTTCCTTACCAAAACAACAGGGGATATTGAAGAGCATCATAACTCCTATGAGTTTCTAAAACTCTCTTAAATGTGACCATCCTGTTTCTCTAGACCCAAATCTCTCTTCTCAAAGTTTTGGCCTACTATTAAGAAACCCACTTCATTTGTTGCTTTATCTTCTGCTATGTTCACCAGCTGAAGTCCTATCAGCTCTAATCACCAGTCTGACATCACCAGTTCCAGCTCTTTGCATTGTGCTGATGAAGGAGCTCCTGCATTTCAAGAATTGTCTCTAGTTTCAGGTCATGGAACATATTTCTCCTTATCTGAGCTGGGTGTGTTCAATGAAATATATTTGTAGAAATTTCTTAGGTTCATTAAGCAAAGAAAGTAGTGATCCTATTCTGTGTGTCACTTGACCTTCAATTCTGAAAGTTGTTTTCCATCCAGGAAGAGTTGAATCTTTAGCTTCAAATGAGGTCAAAGCAATTGTTATAGCCTCTGAGATTCTTCAAAAAATACTTGGATTCATCAGAGACTCAGTCAGGAAGCTGGTCCAGTTTGATCTTGCCATTTCCATGGCAAACTCCTCCAGATTCATCTTTGATTTTTTTTTTTTTTTGCTGAGCAGTCAGAGCATTCTTGTTCCATCTCACCAACACAAATTGGTTAAAGTTCATAATACCTCTCATTTGGATCATGTCTGAATGCTAATAATTGCAACCTCTCATAATTAGCTCTTCTAAAAGCTCTTAATCTTGCAGATTCAGATTCTTGCAGTTGTTGGATTTGAGCAGGGGTAAGAGAAGCTCTTAAATTTCTTTGTCTTGCAGCATTGCCATCCAGTTTTCTTTGGGTCTGATCTAGCAATTCTAACTATCTGAAAGCCTTTTTCCATAGTGCATCAGCTGCTCTTTCCTGTGTCTGTGATTGTCATATTCTTTGCATACAGGAGGCATCAGCCATTCTTTGTTCAAGAGTTTGTGAACAGTGTTCTTCGCATTTATGGGTAGAATTGGCTGTTCTTTGGCCAGAAGTCTGAGATAACCATACTCTTTGTTTCTGGGCTGCATCTGCTTCCCTCTTCTCTTTAGAACTTTGATACTTTCTTTTCCGTAGCATTTCTGTGTATCTACACAAAAGTTAATCATGTTGAATGTTGTGATGTATCTGGATTGAAACACATTTGGGTTGGGAATCACATTTGACTCAATTATGGGAATTGGGATCTTCGGTCTTTAATCCCCTCAATTGAAAAAAAAAAAAAAAGAAAAAGGTAATTTGAATTCAAATGTTTAATAAAGAATCATTTTCTTCAATGCTATATTTAAATCTAACGGTAAAAAGGCACTTATTTGTCTATTTTATTTACAATTGTTCGCCTGTTCTTACACATGATTCATTGTGTTTAGCATTTAATTTAATATAAAATTAATTCATTTGCAAATTCACCATGTGCATAATGAAATTAGCTAGTGTCAAATTTATTAAATATAAAGAAATTGGCTTGATCCATTTGTAAAATAAAAAAAATTATAACTATGTTTTTACTAAATTTACACTAGGAATTTAGCATGAAAATCAAGGGCATGCCATGTGTACCATGTAAAAGACAGGTGTGACAAGATAATTAATTAATTAATTAATAGTAAAATACCAGACATGTATTGATCTTCTATTTTGCACATCTGACAGAATCGCATGTTAATTTGCTAATGAAATCTTTATTCAACAACTTAATTCGGCATAATCTTTCTTCATATATGCAACCGATCTCCATAGTTTGTTTATATTTATTTTGTGCGCAATTTTTATTTTCTTTTAAAATCAACATTTTTTATGACTCCTTCACAAAGTCACTCTTAAAAGACATTGGGAACCTGAACTATGTGATATTTCAAATACGTCACAGTAAGAAAAAAAACATGAGCAACATACCATGCCCCACTTAAGTTTTATGGCTTAATTAGACAATATCAATGGCAATTGCAATGAAAAGCAAAATTAAAGTTAAACCTTTAATAAAGATTTGTTTTTTAAACCTTTCACTCTGATATTTAAATTTAACTTTAAATGGGTTATTTTATTTAATTTTTAATTGCATGTAACTACAGTTGTTACTACCTGTATAGCATGGTTGTTTATCTGAAATAGAAAAATGGACGGATGGATGGACACATGTACACTGCACTTTATTTATATAGATATTATTTGCAGTTGGACTAATGTTTCTGATGAGCCTTCCTCCAAGGTACCTAGTATTTAAGCAGAGTACTAGATTGACAGTAAGGTATTACAATTGAAATGGTTAGATGCAACCATAAGTTATATCCTAACAGTTTCTTCTGTTACACTTCATGCTTGTGGAACTCTCTTTCAGATCCTTGCTTCCCAGTCAATTTTGACCATCAAAAACTTAAATGTAATACCAGTCGTTATCTACTGTATTCTTAATTCTTTTGTGCTCTCTCCTTAATAGTGTATTTTTTTTCATTGTCTAACACTCAGTATCCCTTTGCGTCTTAGCGATTTCATTGTCTTGCTTGGGGTGAAATGAAAAAAAAATGTTTAATATACAGAATATTTTTTTTAATCACTTCATCCCAAGCAAGGTGATAATCTCTTAGTGGCATTATCACCTTGAATTTAAGAGAAAGAACAAGAAACCAATGTTAAACAGGAAACAAAAGATTTGGGAGGAGTGTGAACAGGATGATAGGCAAACCTATCTACTTCTATTAGATGGCTATTGTGAGAAACAGCTACAGTTCTACTGAAGAGCTATAGTGCACTGATCTATTATATACAAAGTTTGAGAAGAACAGAAGATATAAAAGGCTTCATAAAAGATAATGATTAAAAAAAAAAAATTAATTTAATTTTTGATCTCAAGAGAAGTTTCAAATGTCTATCAAGACTGGAAAAGCTGGTTTGGTTTGTTTTACCAGCATATCTTCCCATATCAGTCATTTAATGCCCAAAATCAGATTTTTATTTGATGATATTTTAGGAAGTTTTAAGTTTTATAATTTGTATAGTTGAAAACTGGTTGTATAGTTTGTATATAGGTAAAGTTGTCTGGGTTAATATTTGGTGTATAATTTAGTTTTCCTCAACTTGGTCAAAATGGTCTTTACATTAATGTTTTTGAAAAGTTCTCTAAGGTTATTCACCTTATAAAGGTGCTTATGGATAGAGACAAATTCAGCACAGTCTATCATAAAATGTTTTACAGTGTATGTCTCCTGGCATACTATGCATTTAGGTGGATCCTCATATTTTAGAAGGAATGAGTTTGTGATGTTGGTGTGACTAATTCTGATTCTTGCTAAGTCTATGTTTTCTCTTTGGGAAAGACTGATGGTAAAGCTGGAACTGCTCAAATATGCTAAGCATTTGGACAGTAAATTATATATTGGTAGTTATACATCTTTAGAAAGAAATTTTTTTTTAACAAAACCTTAAAACCACATCAATATTTTATCAAATGAAAATAACAATTTAAAAATAATCTTATTATTTTATGGAGAAAAATTATCAAATTAATAACAAAAGCAAAACATACAATTCTTTCATTTCTAAGAACACTTACACAACTGTCGTATTTTGACTAGTAACCATTTGCCCTGTAGGTTTTCCACCAAATATTTTTCGAGTTGCACTGAAGAATGAACGATGAAATCCTTTTCTTGAAGTTAACTGACAAAAGACAAAAAAATAGAAATAAGACAAAATTTCATGATTATGCAAAAATTAATGAAGCGTTTCTTCTCAAACATTTAACTGAAAAAAATAAAGAAACTGGGTTTATATAATAGATATTTAGCAATATGTTAATCCTGATTCTCCTCAAAGAGTTTAAAATCAGCTGAAATTCCTTGGTTAGAATTGGAGGTAGAATTCTTTAATGTTTCCTGAAATCTTTAGAGCAGGGATTCCCAACCTTTTTTGCATCATTGCCCACTTTCAAATGGAAAAATTTTCCACCACTCACTTGTATAATAAATATTCAAAAGCATACCAAAATTGTTTGGTAAAAGTTTGTTACTGGTTCATAAACTGACTTTATGATGTGGTAAAAAAAAATACCAAAGGGAAGTAACAAATAATGCTGAATTATGTGTCAGCTGCAACTACCATATTAACAAACCAATGAATGGAAAGTTGAACACTGAAAACTACATATAATTTAATTTTATGGTCAGGGTTAGTGTTGCAAGCTTTGACAAACAATTAAATGACTTTTGTTCATAATTATAAAATTAAAAAGAATATACACTATTAGCAATTGATAAAAATTCAGAGAACATTTTTTATTGTTCTTGGCCTTCCCATGAAATCAAAGTTGCTTTACAATGAAAAAACGTTTGTGTGGGGAGTTATCATGTGATCTAAAAGCTCACTTCTACAAACACAAGAGAGACTTGCGTTTGGGCAATCAATCTAACTCTCCTGTTTTGCATCAAGATGATGCTGGATACAACTTTGATTTCACTAATGCCACCCTAATTAAAAAAGAACATAATACCTTAAAGAGAAAATACATTGAAAACTTAATAATAACATTATTACCAACTATAAACATATGCCTAAAACATTACACCGCAGTCTTTCTTTGAATCTATTCATAAAGAATCTAACTTATATCTAATAAAAAAAATACATTCCTAATGAAGCGAGCCATAAAATTAGAACTGTGAGGGTGGGTTGCACAAAGGGCACGATAAAAACTCCTACTAGACAAACATACACAATTACAAATATGCATTACCATTCGCTGCCCACTTAAACATACAAAATTCTTCATAAACCTACATACACATAATTATCCACAGTTTTAATACATGTCTGACCAATAAGAATTGACCCAAACATAATTGAAAATACCAGTGTTTCTGCCTTTTTGTCTGTCTTCTCTCAATTACTGATGAAGCTTTAATAGAGTAAAAAATGTTAGATTGATATACATTCCTTATTTGCTCTTTTATTTTATCCTATTATATATATATATATATATATATATATATATATATATATATATATATATGATTTTAATATTTTTAATAATGTTTTCCTGCCTTTAATTTTTAATGGAGTCTTTTCTTACACAGACTTTTTTCATTAATTCTGTTTTTACACTGAAAAATTTATTTAAAAATGTCATTATTTCTCACATAAATTTAATGTTTTTCTTTATATTGCTATTCATAACAACAAATATACTGATGATAAAATTTATTTTTTATGAGTAATTTGTTTTTCTTTTAAAAAGGTATTTAAAAAGAAAATGTACGTTGATTTTTAGTTTAGTTTACGATTAAAAAACAAAAATAGAAACATATATATTACAAATTTAATGAAAAAGTAATTTATTAAAAATGTTTAATTTTTAAATTTTCTTCCAAAATTTCTGAAATTCAAACATTTTGAAAGGCTTTCATCTGCACCATGAATAGGCCTGGAGTACAGAACACCACATACAAAATCTAAGATTTAAATGGTAGGTTGATTTTGTTTTGTGGCACATCACCCTCTATGAGTTATTTAATGTCAAAATCTAAATATTTTGCATATTATTTTATACTTTCAGGGTAAAAGATATGTTTTTTAGATATATAGTTTGTGGATCATGAAATATATTGCTGGTAATTTCACTACAAAAATGTACTGTTGGTAATATTTTTAATAAAAAATGTATTGCTTGAATTTTTATACTTTTTAGTGCTGTATTTTGTTTAGAGGTTCTCCATTTGCTCATAGCTGGGACCCTAATAGGTACTACCACCCTACCAAAATTTAAATCATTTATTCTATTGGAAACGAAATGCAGACAGAGCAGCCAATTGCTACTGATAATGGTCAAAGAGACAGTGTTTAGTGTGCTGTCTCTGCAGAATGACAGCAAGATGGCTGCCTTGCCAGAACAAAGCTGGGACAAACTTTGGAACACCCAGTTATGAAAAAAGAAAATGCTTGCCAGCTTCCCCATGAGATAGGATGGTTAGCTGAGTGGTGTTAGCTATGCAAAGGATTCTTTTGCTAGCCAACTGCTAAAGTTTTAGGCTCCATAAAAGTAGGCACATCTTCTGGGAAGATGGAGAGCTTGGCAGTATGCCATGTTGACTACACAAGATTGACATGCATTACCAAGGATTTTACATGTTACTCAGTGTCGTTTCAGATTCAGTCGTCTTTATGTTTCTGGTGTCTCGGCTGTATTTGTACCATACATATGGTGTTCCCATGTGGAAGTCTTGTCCATTTCCAGCTTATGGTGTCCCAGAGTTTGATTCCAGTGCTGCTGAGTTTTCTATCCCTCTTCATTGGCAGGGAATCCCTTCATTTATACAAGCAATTTACCTAACTGAATCCAAGTCTGGCAAAAAGGCATGTTTTTTATAACATTCATAGCATTTTTACTGGCTGACAAGATTAGTATATAAAATCAACACAGTAGCAACCAGGAGCATTTGGGAGCAGAACAAAACCACCTGCAAAGATTCTTACAGGTGAAAATGGTAATAAATAAAAGGCAAAAACTTACCTGATCATTGAGTATTCTCATTTGCCGTTCAGCCCAAGGAATGAGAGCTCGTACACAAAATTCATGCATGAAGATACGCAATCGGTCATGATCACTCATTGTCAGACACATGCCATGCAGGTCTGACTTGGGCTTCTCCGTGGGAGAAATAATAAAGTGACCCCCGGTTGTGGTTGCAACACCAGACATAGTTGTGCCGGTTCCATCAGGAGACAAGGGATCAATGGTGGTCATGCTGCCATTTAGGCTACGACTCTCCTCTGCCAAGGGATGGTCAAAAATCTTTGGACTATTTGGAGAATTAACAAGGCCACCTAAAAAAAATAAAAAAAATAAAAAAATTAAAAAACAAACCCAATTTTAATCCTTTCAAGACAAAGGTCAAGCATATTAATGTAATCTAAAGTTAATTGTCTGTAAGAATCATAAAATATGGATTAAAGCATTGTTTTGTGAATTTGATGACATAGTAGTCATGTGTTCAATCCCTGGGTCAGGTAGTACTTGTGTGTACTTGCAGTCAGTAGAAGTGGACCTCAAATCTGTTGTTTACTGGGGCAAAAGATGGCTCCCAAACTAAACTTCTCTCCATTAATCATCTGAGAGACCACTCTCTGCCTTTCATCGGCATGGCTGATACAAACCCCCAGGAAAGTGGTTAATGTTATCAGCTGACATGAAGTGGAAAAACTACGTTGAATCCATTGCTAAGCTAGTTGCTAAGAAAGTTGGTTCACCGTGTTGCACAAGACAATTTTTCTCTCCAGAATTTATCTTACATATCTATAAGTCTACCATTCATCCATGCTTAGAATACTGCTGCCACATATGGCCCAGTGCCCCTGCCATTTACCTTGAGTTTCTTGATAAAATCCAAAGAATCAGCAATATTATTGTTCCTGATCTGGCGTCTCAGCTTCAGTCACATTCCTATCGCCACAAGGTTGCCTTTTCTATAAATATTTTCATGGTAATTGTTTGGATGAGCTCTTCACTATGGTACCTAGATTTTTTTGAATTTAAGCACAGCAGATCTCATCAATTTACAATTGAGTCGGCTAGATGTGGCCATAAGTTCTATGCTATCAGTTTCTTTTCTTGCACTTCTTGCTTGTGGAACTCCCTTCCAGATCCATGCTTTCCAATAAACTTTAAGCTGCAATCTACTGCACTCCTGATTACTCTTTTCTCTTCCCGCTTATTATTAATATTTCTCTTCCTAATTCTTCCACACCCTGTAACTCATTGTGTCTTAGTGGCTTTACTGCCTTGCATGAGGTGATATTGATTAAAAAAAAAGAGAAGCAAAAATAAATGTGCAAGCAATAAATAAAATATGACCTAGATGATATACACTTGAAGAAGGCCAGAGGTCATGATAACAACAACAAAGATGAGGAAAATAGTCCAAATGTAAATAAGAATTATGAATATTTAGTAATTCTTCAGCTCAGAAATTCAGACAAAAATTAATTTCTGTCTATATTTCTCAGATGAGGTATTGTAACTATTTACATTGCTTGGACTATTGTCCTCATCTTTATTGCCATATTCATGATGTTTCAACCATTGTATGCTCTGGCCTTCTTCAGGTGATATACATTGGAATTTTGAACTGGATCCTTTATTCCATGGGGATAGATTATTCTAATTTTACATGCCATGCCTTTTTTTGATATCTCAGTTTCAGTTAATTCTTTTTAGTAACTCAATTAGTAAATTAATTTGATATTGTTAGAGTTCTGATATTGGGATTGAAAGTTACTTTATATTTGACAGAAAAAAATTCTACTTTACTAATTAATGAAAAAATGGAGGTAGAGGATGTCAGCTCATCCCCTAAGCATCCTTTGTTACCCTCTCTTCTCCTAATAAATCTTTTAGTCCTCCAACAGAGCAAACTTGTCTTGGTGTCTGGTCTGCATTATGTCACCAAAGAGAGATTCTGCTGTTTTAATTCTATAGCAACAACCTTATTTAGTAACCGTGAGTGACCCTTGGGCCTTGTATTAGGGGAAAAAAAGAAAGAAGAAAAGAGGAAGACAAGAGGAGAAAAAGAAGAAAAGGAGAAAGAAGAAAAGAAAAGGAGAAAAAAAGAAGAGAAAAAAGAAAAGGAGAAAAAAGAAGAGAGAAAAGAAAAAAGAGAAAAGAAAAAAGAGAAAAGAGAAAAAAAAAAAGAAAAAAAAAAAAGAAAAAAAAGAAAAAAAGAAAAAAAAGAAAAAAAAGAAGAGAAAAAGAAAAAAAAAAAAAAAAGAGAAAAAGAAAAAAAAAAGAAGAAAAAAAGTTTAATCCAGGCCTCAAATCATCATTTATTGCTATGTTTGTCCTACAATAACATTTTTTTAATATATAAAATGTATGAACTATTATGGGACAAAGATATTTTTTAATTCCAGTTTAATCAGTTGTGATATTAAATATAGCTATAATTAGATAACAAAGTTTAATAAAACCAAAAGTTATTTTCACCTGCCTTACATTAACATAATGAAACAAGAATAGACAGAGATAAAATACTTACCTTGTTCCCCTGTCCCATACTGTTTACTTTCCATTGCTTCAACACCTGTTTCAACTTGCTCATTAGTAGCTGATTCCATCTGACCTGTATTTTCATTAAGCTGGGTAGGGAATTCATCTTGCATGTTCAACAGGTTACTTTCTGGGACATCGTAATCAGCCCCTTCCTAGAAAGAGCAAACAAATAAGACATTCAAATGGCTGCTTGATTCCTCACTGTATTCAGACCCTAAAATTGCTGGCAGTAAAATTGAATGTACGAAGCAGACACAACATGGCCATATACTGCAGAGATGTGCATACAGAAATGCACATGTAAAACAAAAAGAAAACAACAGTTTATGCTAAATATCAAGTGTTTGGAATTAAATGCAAAAAAGTATGTGTTTGGGCAAGTGCACGCAGCACGTAGGGCAGGAGTTTCTTCAGAAGAAAAAAAAAAAGAGAAAGAAAAGAAAGGATCAGCTGGCAAATGACAAACAAGAGAAAATGCGTTAAAGTTTTTCAATAAAAATTCTCAGTGAAAATAAAGATTGAAAACATATATAATGATAACTTAGCTGTATCAATGTACGTGTATCGATAACAAGTATTAAATATATAAGCAAATGTTATCAACCATTGATGGGATTGAAATGCAAGGCTATGATCAGCCAATTTGGATAACTTCAGTTTAATACTCTAAATAGTTTATAAGTGAATGTAATTTAACCTTTAACATTCTGCATTATTCACTACTTTCCTTTCTACTGCACTACTTAATTTCAGTCACGGTTAGTTTCTGCTGCCATAGTAGGACATGACAACACAACTGCAAAATTCAAACACGCTATTATTCATTCATCTGAGTCACTTACAGTGGCAGGATAAAATTTTTGCTTTGCAAGCAAAATCACCTCCAGTATATTAAAGATTAAGCATTTTAGACAGAGTCACCAGGGCTGAGATAGTAAAAAAATTAAATAAAAAGTCCACACTATCTGCACACAAGATCGTTAAAACAAAGTTGTGGGTTTAAATTCTATTATTGCTTTAGTAATTTTTTTTTTGCATCTATGTATATTTAACACTTTAGCATTCAACACGCTCAAACCTGCCCCATAAATATTGGTTGTTTCGCCATTTGCATGATTTTCTGCATTATTCGCAATAATGTCGTCATATTTTATGACAGAGTAAACACTAGGCAAGTTTAGAGCCGATATTTATGGGGCAGGTTGAATGTAAAGAGTTAATAAAGTTGTCAAAATATATTATTTTCTAAGGGCATTCTTTAACAACCCATAAACAGAAAATAATTGAACAAACTTTAACCTGAACTTAGAATTAGTGTAGTTACTCAAGTATCATGCAACTTTTGAAGACCTAATTTTGAAGTGAATTTTAATGGGGGTCACATCATACACAAGATATAAAATTAGCATATGTACTCCTGGCCTTGGCTATGCCACTGACCAAAATATATATCCATTTGCTGTAGTCAAAATGTACAGCTGTATTACTTAACTCTCTCAAAAATAATGAATGTAATATTCACATATTAGTGTCATATTATAAAATACAAACAGTGAATATGCATCTTTTCCATTGTTTACATTTATAAGATGTTTAGCCGTTTCTTGTTCAGTTGTTTATGGTTTTTCGTGTTTACACAATGAGTATAGTGTTACTAATGATACTTTTATCATTCTCTTTTAATTTTTTTAACTTATTTAGCTAGAAGATGGGGTAAAGAGATAGAGGAAAAGAGATTAGTCTGTTGTAATTTGGTCTCTCATAAAGAAACTCACATGATACACAAGATAGATGATAAAATCATTTTTTTCTAAGTGAAAATTAGGGGTCACATGGTATGCAAGATCACGTGTTACATGGGCATATACAGTAACTAGTAAAAATATGTTTTACTGTGATTTGTTTAAATTCATACAGGATTTTTCATAATTTTTAGTTTCAATTTTTTTAATAATAAAAAAAATTAAAGTAAGAATTAAATTAAGTTACATAAAAAAGCAAATAAACTGAATTTTTATAGAATATTCAATTAGGAATAGAAATAATATATATGAAAGACTGGCGAAAAGTTCTGCCTAACACATTTTTCCAAAATCTGACCAAATGACTAAACAATTTTTTTAAATCCATTTTTGATCAGCCTAAGAAGACCTGCTTGTTTGTGTGTGTCTTTAGCAAAATCATTTTAATAGATCACACAAGAACAATAAAATACCATATAAACTGCATATCATGAGACTTTTGAAGACCTACAGTAAATGGATATATAGTTTGGTCAGTGGTGTAGCCAGGGCCAACAGTACATACGCTAATTTTATATCTCATGTATGATGCGACTCCCTTAAAATTAGCTTAAAAATTAGGTCTTCAAATGTCACATGATACACAAATATATATGGTAGGTATTTTTAAATGTCAATGAGCATAGATAAATAAAGCCTGATACAACAATTGAATTTTGATCTGAGATTTTCACTGTATAAACCTCAATCTATATGATTAATGAATAAGTGTTGAGTTAAGTGAATTGACTAGGAAGGAGATTTTGTTTATATATACAGGTCAGTGCCATTAAGTCATGCACCAATAAACCATGATGTCACTTAAGCTGCGCATGTGTGATGGACCACAAAATTTTTTGTCATGTTCATATCAGAATCATAATCATTAGTGGATTCCAATTTGAAACAAATTCAAACTTGATTTGTGACACTTTTTAAAGTCTGATTTGTTTTTTCTGTATAATCTTCTATTTTAATAGATTTATTAAATTGAGTTTTAATACCTTCAATATAACCATATTTTCTATGGAATTTACTATTGCTTAGGCTTTGGCATTTCACACTCATGATTGTGTAGTGGTTTGGATTAGCACTTCACGGACATTTTGAGTGTGAAATATGCAGCCTACAACTTTTATCCTAACTTAAAAATTTCACATATTTACTCAACAGGATTTGCTTTAATATCAATAATGTGCTTTTCCAAATAATTTATATAATCTGCAGAGAAGAGCCATTTTAAATTCTGCTTTAAGGATTATTAATGGAGGCTGCCATTGTAGGCAAATAACACCTTTCATCACTTTCTAAAAGTTTAAAAAAGTTCATAAATCCTCTCATGTTAAATTTTTGTATAAATACAGGCAAAAATTAAAATTTTGCACAATGTCTCTCTGGATATCATAACAATCACAACATTTTTATACCTAGATATTAACCTATCATCATGAAACATAAGCACACCTCAATTTCATAAAATTTGTATTGTATCATTACATTGTAAACTTGTGCTTGTACATAGATGTTACTACATTGTATTGTTATATTATTTTTATTAATATACTACAATACAATGTATTGTAATGTTTTTATTCAAAATCTTAATAAAACTATAAAAATAATTAATTTTATTTTTTTCTTGCTAAAATGTTAAAATCTCATGCCTTCAAGATTTCCACCATCTTTTATTGTCATCAATGATGAATCAATTGACATAGCATTTTATACTTGATATCATTTTAGGTTGTAGTCTTTCAAATTTATTTACATTGGTGCAGATTCTTATGTGAAATTAAAGGACAGTTTTAATAAATGCTTCTAAAAACTGCCAATATTCAACTCTCAGTATTGAATACGCATTTTACATGCTTAGCCACTGTGTTGCCCATTTTCACGGATAACTCCATGGACTTAACAAGCTTTGTTTTGGTGTTCTAAGCTGGTAATCCTGACATCGCGGCTCACTTTTGACCTAAGCCACAGATAGAAGTTTTGGACCTTAACTACCTTGGTTTATTGGTACTGACATATATATGTGTGTGTGTATACATATATATATAAACAGAAATTTGATGCCACAGAACATATACACAAATTTAAAAATGCAGGGACAGATTTTTCTTTCTTAAAGGATTTCTTTTGACTGATACATCATCAGAAGAATACGTAAACTGACCAAGAAAACAATTTACACTGCAAGAAAATATGAGGAGAAAAAAAGGAGAACCATGACTGTTCTTTTTTAGTCAATTAATATTTACCAACGTATTCACCTGACGATATGTTGGTCAAAAGGGATTTTTTAGGAAAGAAGAATGCTTTCCTGCATTATATATATATATATATATATAGGATGCATTATGGTGTAATGGATTGTGGCCCAGAATAAGAAATCAGAGAGCCAAGTTTAAATTCCAGTAGAGTTTGTTACATTCACATTTGCACAAATACCCTTGGGAAAGACATGAATCCATCTAATCTCCCCCCAGCTATGAGTGAATCTCAGGACAGACTTTGTTCTCTAGCATTGGTTGGCAGCAACTCTAAAAGAGAAACTGAATTCAAAACCAAGGGAGTTGTTTGGAAACCTTGTGGCAAACAATTTGCACCAATTCTCTGTATTTGGATCTTCTGAAAAGTGTGGTTGGTTCTGCACCAGCTCTCACCAATCTAATTATATGTGTGGGTAGTCTGGATGTTCGGTTCTAAGAATTAAGCTACTCATTTGAAAATGAAGGGAGAATCCATTATTATTTTTTATTTTTTGTTATCATCAGGTGAGAGAAAAAAATCTTTAAAGAAAAAAATTAAACCATAGTTCAGAATTTAACAGAATATAAACAGTGTTACTTCAGTTGGCTGAAGTAATACCAAACAAGTTGGTGAACTGCTTGAAGCAACACCAAACAAATGGACGAACTTGTTTTATATAAAACAAGTTCAGTTGTTTAATAAAAGTATTTGGGGAGCATCAGATTTTATTCTAAATTGTTTTAAAAGATCATACTGATGATAAAATGAAAACTTATTTTTGCATTTTTAATGTTTGAAACTGACAACCTCATTTTTTAATATCAGCCTTTTAATTTGATTTTTTGGAATATAATTTTTTCTTTTTCATTTTTCTCAAAAAATCCAGAAAGAACACTCAAGATAATATATAACAAGAAAATTAAAAACTAAATGGAATATTTATAATGTTTTAAAGGTGTTATTAGAATACTAATATAGTGACTATGACTGGAGGATTAAGAATTACTGTTATAATATTAGAAATAGTAAAAAATAAATTTTATTTCTTTGTTTAATAGTATATCAACTCTTTATGGGTCATTTAATTTTCTTGGGAGTATTAGTAATTTCTCTTACACAAATGTATTGCTGATTATATATATATATATATATATATATATATATATATATATATATTACCTTATCAAAAACATACTGCTTATAATATATTTTTACCATATCAAAAATGTATTGCTGATAATGTTGTTTTTTTTTTTTTTTACAAAAATATATTGCTGGTAATATTTTTACTATGAAAATGTATTTCTAAAATACACCTTCACTATAAAAGTTTGAATACTAAAAGTAATGTAGTAACAATACCCCACAGTACTAATGGAGGGTTTAAAATTACTCTTATAATATGAATAAAAGCTATAAAAAAAAAAAAATAAATAAATAAAAAAACAAAATTACATTCTTTGCAATTTAAAGTAAGTTTTTAAATATATGATAGAAAGTTATGAGATATTTAGGATGATAAATATGGTAGAAAGTTGAACTATTGTAATATTTTATACTGTATGGTCTTTTCCAACTTGAATTTAGAATCAATGTATAGCTTTGGCTGAATAACTGATTAAATTTTTATGGCTTATCAACTCTTTGCAGGTTATTTAAATCCGGAATATATTTTTAGATTGTAAGAAATTTTTTGTGTGGGGTGGAGATAATAATGATTTACTGATACAAGTCATACTAATTAAACCATAGCTGGATGGAAAAGTGGTGGATTCATACCTTTTCCCAAGGGTATTTGCATGTAAGTGAATATAACGAACCCAAGTGGAATTGGAAATTGGCTTTCTGATTAACAATTATCCGTTACACCACCTGCACATCCATGTTTACAGCACCTGCTATTTCTAAGCAGTGTTTCAATGTGATATGGCTATAAGCCCTGTAATTTTTTTTTTTTTATATGCAATGGTGATGTAATGAAAGCCAATAAACTCATTTCTGATCAAAGAGCATCCTCCTTCAGAAAGAAGGTAGCTTCAAATATCAACATTTGATTAAAAAAAAATTAATTTTATCACCTCAATACAGTAATAAAGTCTGATTAATTTTAATAACATTTTTATAAAATTTCAAAATTTTATACTTTAAGTTCAGTGGTTATCCCATACTGAAATCATTTGCAAGTTTATAAAACTAATTATAAAAAATTGAATAATTAAACATTTAATAAATGATGATGTCATCAAATTTAATAAAGATGTCATCAATTTTTCTTTATTTATACTATTTACATTGTTCAAGCTGTTGTCCTAAAGAAAAATTTGTCTATATTTCTGAGATGAAGTATTATAACTATTTACAGTATTTACATTGTTTGGACAGCTGTCCTTATCTTTACTGTCAGCTTCACAATGTTTCGGCCATTGTACAATCAGGCCTTCTTCAGGTGATATACGCTGAAATTGCGAAATGAACCCTTTATTTAGTCCAGGGGTAGGGGAGTAGATTGTTCTAGTTTCACATGCCATGCCTTTTCTGGATATCTGTTTCAGTTAATTTGCTTTAATAACTCAACCTCCAAGTTTTTGTTCACCTCTGCTGTGGTTAGGCATTGAAATCCTAACATATATCACCTGAAGAAGGCCAGAGTGTACAATGGCCGAAACATTGTGAAGCTGACAGTAAAGATAAGGACAGCTGTCCAAACAATGTAAATATTGTAAATAGTTATAATACTTCATCTCAGAAATATAGACAGATTTTTCTTTAATTTAAATATTAATCAAATGTAAGCATATTTTTTTAAAAACATAATTCTATGGTCTATCTTTTCATTTGTTGGAACCTATCAGTTTGGATAGATTATAATTATTTGTTTACATTTTGGTATTATTTCAATGAATTGTTTAAAAATATAACAATATAAAAATGAAGTTAAAAATGAACACAGCTATAGTACCCATTGACGTGACAGGTTAATTTTTAACTTAAGCTGGATCAGTGCACTTTTTCAACATTTTATGAACATTTTAAAGTGAAATGTGCTAAAATAAAGATAATTTAGTTTAAAAAAAATTAAAATTAAACAGCATTTTCAAATCAAAACTTTTTCTTTAAATAATTAATGTAAATACATTAGGAGTGATCAATTACAGTTTAATAATGACAGTTATTACTATATATAAACATTAAAAGCAAATTAGTTATCAAGTACTGGGTCTAAAAACATTAGTCAATTAAAAAATGCAATTACTGAGAAAAAAATTGACAGATATTATATAAAACTTACAATTTGTATAAAAGAAATTGTATTAATACAGAGTACAGTAGAAATACTTTCCACATAAGACATTAGTGTCAATCATTTCGTATCCTGTTGGCAGTCTCACATTTTTTAAAAACAATGAGAAGAAAAAGCTTAACCAGCATCCTATGATTGATTCAGGATATAAAGAGGACTAAAAGAAAGAAAAAGAAAGAAAAAAGCAAGCATTCTGTGGTCAACATGACAAGGATCAAAGTGTAGTATCTGTTACTGCAGTAGTCAACAGCCAGCCCTTAGCAGCAGTTCCAGCTAGCCAGCATCATCTCCAGCCATCTCCAGTAGGCCAACAGCTCCTACTAGTTCTAACAGGCTTCCCACTCCAGCCATCCTTACTTGCAGCAATGATATGCAGTAAACCATTTTTTTCAGGACAACACTCCCCAGTGACTACAAAACTATACTTTTCAAAACCATGCTCTTCTCCACATGAGCATGTAGAGTTACCTCGTGCACTATAACATTATTTTTGTTGATGTATTTTCTTTAACAAAAATAAACTTAGCAATTTTTTTATTTTTAATCAAGTCTTCACCTTGTTTGTTGTCGTCTTCCAACATTTAATATCTGTTTACAGGCCAATATATTGCCTGCAACAAAGGTGTCTACATTTAGCTAATGTCTTATGTGGGAGGTATTTTTGTTGCACCCTATACAGGTCTTTAAAAATAATAAAAACTGTATTACTCTAAACTTTATATAAACTTTTTACTGCCAAACAAAATGAACTGATAAGACCCAAGATATGGTTTTCTGCTTTTTAAATCTGAGTTCATTAATAAATTTTTAAAAAGTACAAAATTTATAATATCAGTAATAATAATGATAATAATAAAAACGCATTGTTATCAATGATATAGAAAAAAAGACCATGTTTGCATAGATAGCAGCCTTGTCATCATTGACTCTGAGCAGTAGCAACTCATAACAGCAAAGCAAAGAATTGTCTGAGCAGCTCCAAGACGTCAACACCAAAGAAGAAACCAGCAATTATTCCAGAAAAATAAACCAAAAGCTGTGTCAGCAAACATTTTACAAACAGGCAAATGGCAAAATTCACAATATATCCCAATTACGTCTTGATTGCCAGTTCTTAGGAATAGTAAGAAAAAACAAATAAAATTCATTATTTAATTAATTTTTCGTCATTATAGCAACTGTGTTAGTGTGGTTGTTCTTATATGGGTTATTTCAGTGTCCAAATGTAGAATAATGTATTATTTGGGTTTTATTATTATTTATAATTACATTCCAGAAAACTTGCATTCATATTACGAAGAATAAAAGGATATTTGCTTAAAATAATGCAGTAAATTTAAAAAAGACAGTTTTAAGCAAAAATGAAAAAAAAAGCACGACTATAAAATGTAAATTAATAAATTTTACAACTGTAATTAATATACTGCCACTGATTCGCTAAAAAATGAGCATACCTTGATGAAAAAATGCCCCAAACTTATAAAACAAACATTTATCATCAAAATCTTTGTTATTAAGAGGAAAGATCAAGTAGTTTTTTGATTATTAAATTATATTTTTTGATTCTTTTTAGAAGGTTTGACTTTTTAGTTAAAAATCTTTTCTTTTTTTTTTTTTTTTGTATCAGTGGGCAGACCAAAAATTAGTATGGGAAATTTTAGCATATTTTTTGCAGTGAAAAACACATTGATTCTTGCAAAAATCAAATAAGTCAGATTTTAATGAAACTTTCAGGACTTATTTACAAATGAATGAAATTATTTTAGAAATTTTTTTTTTAAAAGAAAATTTTGGTAAAATATATATTTTTTACATCTGTTACCCACCATTTATTTAATTTTATGAAATTTCACAAAATTAAATTTTGTCCCACTTAATGTGTATATTAGTATAATATAAGTATATAAATGTATAAACATATATATTAGTAGAACTCCTAGGAAAATTTAAATCATCAATTTTGTTTTGTAAAATAGAAACACCATTTACTGAAAGCCTGCCCTGAATCATAAAAGAAAAGAAACAATAAAACTAAGACATTATTTAATTAGAAAAGATTTTAATTGATTTTTTGAAGAAGACATATTAAGGACACTATTGTCTTAAGAAAAAAATTTTAATGAATAATGAATTCTTACAAGAATTACTTTCATTTTTTAAAAACATTATAAGAATAATTTATAGTTTTAAATCTTAAATTTCTGTATTACTTTGTCCCGGTTAGGTGATATTGCTATTAAGTAAAAACTATATTTACTAATCATAAATGGAAACGCTTAGTACAATTCATCAACCTCAATATTTTAAAAAGAACTTTTTAATTTTATTTTTCCGACTTTTCTAAAGATGGATGTCCATACATGACATTATCAGAAAATAAGAGCAAAAGCTATAGCAAATTTCAAAGCCAAAGTACCTAAAATTCAATAAAACATTAGATTACAGAGAATATTTTCCTAATTTTTTTAAGATTACTGGGTAGTTAAAAATTATATAACAAAAGCACTGACATATTCTTCAAGTTTTTTTTTACAGATATGTCCTCCATAGAAAAAGGATTAGGTAAACTTCTGTCAGTCAAGCTGTCAACATCTTAATTAAACAGCTACTACTGTGTTAAAAAAAATGCATTCCTGTGATATTTTAAACTTAAAATAAGTAATATTTATTTCAAATTGGATTAATTAATCTTAAAATCAGCTAATGTTGCTCAAATAAAGTTTCAGAAAAGTATATTTTATTTTTGAAAGATTCTTCAATAAATCAAATTACACTGTGATAAAAGATGGCTAAAAATGGTGCTAAAATCAGTAATTTTACCAATTTCAAAATGAAAACTCCTTCCAGTCAATTTAAATTAGTTTTGAAATACAGCAAAGTACTTTGCTTATTGGAAATATTAAATTTAATTTATTAGCTTGAAATGAAAACCAAAATAAAACCTTCAAGAAAGATTTTTCATTTCTTAAATTCATTTTAAACCTCACTTATCGAGGATCTGTGTAGGTATCTACTGTAATTTATATCAGAATCTTTTCAGATGAGAAATTATTATTACTAGTTTTAACCTATGAAAATTTCAGTTTTCTTATTGGAAATTTCTGATGAATCTTAATTCTCCAGTAATGATTGAATAAGCTCATGAGTTCTATGACAATAAAATATGGGTTAAAATTCCTCTATTATATAGTTAATTATTTGAACTTAACAAATTTTTCAAAACTTATTAACAAAATAACAATATGAATGTTGGTAGTTATTTTAAGAAGTAAAGAGGTACAAATGAAAAGATTGGAAATTGACAAATTTTTCTATTTATCTGAAACATGTTAAACACTTCTATCTGCCCTTTTATTCATTATCTGATTGAAACCAAGTAGCATCATTGATATGTCATTGTTCAAAGAGGCCGTCACAGATAGATAGATAGATAGATAGATAGATTCAAAGAGGCCGTCACAGATAGATAGATAGATTCAAAGAGGCCGTCACAGATAGATAGATAGATAGATTCAAAGAGACCGTCACATATAGATAGATAGATTCAAAGAGGCCGTCACAGATAGATAGATAGATTCAAAGAGGCCGTCACAGATAGATAGATAGATTCAAAGAGGCCGTCACAGATAGATAGATAGATAGATTCAAAGAGACCGTCACAGATAGATAGATAGATAGATAGATAGATAGATAGATAGATAGATAGATAGATAGATAGATAGATTCAAAGAGATCGTCACAGATAGATAGATAGATAGATAGATAGATAGATTCAAAGAGACCGTCACAGACAGATAGATAGATAGATAGATAGATTCAAAGAGACCGTCACAGACAGATAGATAGATAGATAGATAGATAGATTCAAAGAGACCGTCACAGATAGAGAGATAGATAGATTCAAAGAGACCGTGATAGATAGATATAGATTGAGGGAGAGAGATAGATAGATAGATAGAGAGAGATAGATAGAGAGAGAGATAGGTAGAGATAGAGATAGGTAGAGATAGAGATAGGTAGAGATAGAGATAGATTCAAAGAGACCGTCACAGATAGATAGATAGATTCAAAGAGACCGTCACAGATAGATAGATAGATTCAAAGAGACCGTCACAGATAGATAGATAGATTCAAAGAGACCGTCACAGATAGATAGATAGATAGATTCAAAGAGACCGTCACAGATAGATAGATAGATAGATTCAAAGAGACCGTCACAGATAGATAGATAGATAGATTCAAAGAGACCGTCACATATAGATAGATAGATAGATTCAAAGAGGCCGTCACAGATAGATAGATAGATAGATAGATTCAAAGAGACCGTCACAGATAGATAGATAGATAGATAGATTCAAAGAGATCGTCACAGATAGATAGATAGATAGATTCAAAGATTCAAAGATAGATAGATAGATAGATTCAAAGATAGATATAGATAGATAGATAGATTCAAAGAGACCGTCACAGATAGATAGATAGATAGATAGATAGATTCAAAGAGACCGTCACAGATAGATAGATAGATAGATAGATAGATAGATTCAAAGAGACCGTCACAGATAGATAGATAGATAGATAGATAGATTCAAAGAGATCGTCACAGATAGATAGATAGATAGATTCAAAGAGACCGTCACAGATAGATAGATAGATAGATAGATTCAAAGAGACCGTCACAGATAGATAGATTCAAAGAGACCGTGATAGATAGATATAGATTGAGGGAGAGAGATAGATAGAGAGAGATAGATAGAGAGATAGATAGAGAGAGATAGAGATAGGTAGAGATAGAGATAGGTAGAGATAGAGATAAGTAGAGATAGAGATAGGTAGAGATAGAGATAAGTAGAGATAGAGATAGGTAGAGATAGAGATAGGTAGAGATAGAGATAGGTAGAGATAGAGATAGGTAGAGATAGATGGATTCAAAGGGACCGTCACAGATGGATGGATAGATGGATAGATGGATGGATGGATGGATTCAAAGGGACCATCACAGATGGATGGATAGATGGATAGATAGATTCAAAGAGACCATCACAGATAGATAGATGGATGGATAGATTCAAGAGACCATCACAGATAGATAGATAGAGATAGAGATGGACATGGATGGGATAGAGATAGATGGATAGATAGGGATAGATAGAGATGGGATGGATGGATAGGTGGATAGAGATAGATAGAGATGGGTGGGATAGAGATAGGTGGGGATGGGGATGGGGAGGGATGGGAGGGTAGGGATGGAGATGGGTAGGGATGGGGATGGGTAGATGGATGGATTCAGGGGACCATAGAGATGGGGAGGGATGGAGATGGATGATAGGGAGGATAGGATGGATGGAAAGGATGGATGGATGGAAAGATGGATGGATGGAAAGAGATGGATGGATAGAAAGAGATAGATGGATGGAGAGGATAGATAGAAAGAGATGGATAGAAAGAGATGGATGAAAGGGATAGATGGATTCAAAGAGACCGTCACAGATAGATGGATAGATGGATTCAAAGAGACCGTCACAGATGGATGGATAGATGGATTCAAAGAGACCGTCACAGATAGATAGATAGATGGATTCAAAGAGACCGTCACAGATAGATAGATAGATAGATTCAAAGAGACCGTCACAGATAGATGGATAGATAGATTCAAAGAGACCGTCACAGATGGATAGATGAGATGGATAGATTCAAAGATAGAGATAGATGGATAGATAGATTCAAAGAGATACAGATAGATAGATAGATAGATAAATATAGATAGAGATAGAGAGATAGAGATTTAGAGATATAGAGATAGAGATATAGAGATAGAGAGATAGAGATATAGATATAGAGATAGAGATATAGATATAGAGATAGAGATATAGATATAGAGATATAGAGATAGAGATATAGATAGAGATAGAGATATAGAGATAGAGATAGAGATATAGAGATTCAAAGAGGCCGTCACAGATAGATAAATAGAGATAGATAGATAGAGATAGATAGATGAGGATAGATGGATAGATATAGATAGAGATAGATAGATAGAGATAGATGGATGGATGGGGATAGATAGATGAGATAGATATAGATAGATAGATGGGATAGATAGATTCAAAGGAGATAGATGGATTCAAAGAGACTGTGGATGGATAGAGAGAGATAGATAGATGGATTCAAAGAGGCCGTCACAGATAGATAGATAGATTCAAAGAGACCGTCACAGATAGATAGATTCAAATAGATAGATAGATAGATAGATAGATAGATTCAAAGAGACCGTCACAGATAGAGATAGATAAATAGAGATAGAGATAGATAGATAGATAGAGATAGAGATAGATAGATAGATAGAGATAGAGATAGATAGATAGATAGAGATAGATAAATAGAGATAGCGATAGATAGACAGAGATAGATACATAGATTCAAAGAGACCGTCGCAGATACATAGATTCAAAGAGACCGTAGATACATAGATAGATCGATAGATTCAAAGAGACCGTCACAGATAGATAGATAGATTCAAAGAGACTGTCAAATCGATAGATTCAAAGAGACTGTCACAGATAGATAGATCGATAGATTCAAAGAGACCGTCACAGATAGATCGATAGATTCAAAGAGACCGTCACAGATAGATCGATAGATTCAAAGAGACCGTCACAGATAGATAGATAGATCGATAGATTCAAAGAGACTGTCACAGATAGATAGATCGATAGATTCAAAGAGACTGTCACAGATAGATAGATCGATAGATTCAAAGAGACTGTCACAGATAGATAGATCGATAGATTCAAAGAGACTGTCACAGATAGATAGATCGATAGATTCAAAGAGACTGTCACAGATAGACAGATCGATAGATTCAAAGAGACTGTCACAGATAGATGGGTCAATTCAAAGAGACCATGATAGATAATTGGATGGATGGACAGATGGTACAATAGCCAAAATGCTGTGGGAATAACAATCTAGATGAGAGTGCTGGTCCAAATAGTTACGTATATAATAAGTTTATTATTGTTGTTGGGTATATCATTTTAAAGCTTAAATAGTGTCGCACAACCACTTAAGCAGAAATTTTGTTATATTACTACCAGAGATAGAATCAATTAAGCTTGAACAATTGTATAAATTTATACACATGCTAAGAAATGTCTGTATTAATTTTAACTAATGTTTGTGTATGAACCTTAGATTGCCAAGTTTTCTGAATATGACTGGAATGATCAGCTGTAGTATCTTATTTGGATGAAGCTTTGTCAATTATGATTATTAATTTTGACTAGTCTTCAGGGAAGCCTGCTTGAATGTGGCAGGAATGCAACAGTTTTGCCAATCAAATCTAACCTATAATTCATCACCCTATTCCACAATCTCTCTCAGCATCATATTTGCTTTTACACAAATATTAGCATCATATTTGCTTTTAAACAAATAGTATTAGTAGCAGCAGTATTTTTATATTTTATTACTCGAAACACTATTATTTATTTTTAACAAGTATTTACTTTCATTATTTGTTTTTGATTGTAGCTTTACTCCAACCATCAATGTAGAACAGTGAGTTAACAGTAGAGATCAGTAATATTTACTTCCAGAAGAGAAGAAAAAAGAAGAAAAAAGAAGAAGAAGAAAAAGAAGAAGAAAAAGAAGAAAGAAGAAAAAAAAAGAAGAAAAGAAGAAAAAAAAGGAAAAAAAGAAGGTATCTGGGAGATGTAAACTAAAGTAATCTAAAACTGCATTTTATTTTATTCAAATGATTTGCAACATTTCAGTTGCTATAGACTTTAATTTTAATTAAATTTGAATTAATTGCATTTAATTTTAATAAGCTTATTCATCTTGATGTTACCATTTTTCCTATAATTAAAAAATTCAATCTTTTCTTATATAATAAAAAAAATTGTGGATAGTCTACCTCAGAGTATACCCCCAACTGGCCCAATGGTATGATGCTTGCATCGTAATGGCTCAGGTTTGATCCTTAGATTTGGTAGAGGATGCGTACTACTGAGTATCAAAAATGACAAAATAGCCATCCAGTGCTTTTCTGCATGTTTCTGTTGAGAATTCTAGGTCTAGATATGATGAATTATTATGAATATATATATAGCAGCATATCTTCATTCAAACATGTTTTATTGAATGATATAGACATATTGTGTCTACTTGTTTTTATACGAAATTTATCAAGGAAGGTGTTGTAGTTTTTGTTTTGATCTTTTCCAAGATCATCTTCAGGGGTAAATTACAAAGACAAACTTATTGTAACTGTGATAAAATATACATTCCATTGTTATGGTGATTTAAATAAAAAAAAACAAAAAAAAAAAACATGTGAATGCACTCTGTGTTTTAAAATTTTAAATTTATTTGTTGTAAAATGGCATTAAATGTCATATGCATTTAATATGTTGTTGCTATATTCATAATAAATTTTGTTGAGTGTTGGTTGCTTGATTTAAAATAATTATTAAAATAGATATTTTTTAAAAACTTGAAATCTTTAAAACTAGAATAATTCTTGTCTTATAGATTGGCCCCAAAATCTACATCTAAAAATACCATTATTTATAAGAACCTACAGGTATATTTTTCTACTTGGACTTTTCAGTATTTCATCTTAAGAAAAATTAAGCAGAAATATCAAATTAAAAAAAAAAAAAACTTGCAAAAGCAAAATTCCAAGCCCTTCTTATTTTCATAAAACATACCAAAACATTTTTTTAAAATATTTTGGCAATCTACAAGACTACATGATCCCAAATTTTATAAATAAAACATGATAAACAACAGAGTCAATATTTTAGGTTTAAGCGTAAAAATGAGTTTAAATTAATATTTGAGAGACCCCTTTTTGCCTTCCAGCGGAATAACTGATGCTAAACTCCAGGAGAATGATTTGTTGTGACTTCTTGGTTTAACATTTTTTTCATGAAATGGAAGGATTATATTAAATAATATTAATTATATTAAATAATATTAATTATATTAAATAATAATAATAATAATATTATTAAATATATATTGCTAGATCTGCTGCTAGGAAAGTTAGTTCACTGTGTCATGCGAGACAATTTTCTTTCCAGAATCTACCTATTATATATATGTCTACCATTCATCCAGGCTTTGAATATTGCTGCCACATATGGTCTGATGCTCCTGCTATACATTTAGAGATCCTTGATAAAACCCAAAGAAGAATCTGCAATGTTATTGGTCCTGACCTGGCATCTCACATTCAGTCCCTTTTCCACTGCTGTAATGTAGCTTCCCTGTGCTTTTTCTATAAATACTTACATGGTAATTGTTCTGATGAACTTTACTTTATGATACCTCACAGACCACGAATTGTAAATATGGGGACTAGTTAGTATTTTCATGGAGACAAAGAGGTATTATGGTGGTTGTAGTAAGAAAGGTACGAATGAATGTGTTGTTTTGGTGTAAGGAATATTGTTTCGTAAGATTGGGTCAGTGTTTGCGGCTAGCTAAGTTATAGTTAAGACAGAAGAAGACCGTCCTTTCCCCAATCCCCTTTTCGGCCTTGTGCCACATTTCTGTATTAAACAGAATAAATATCACTTTACTTTATGATACCTAGACTTTATGAATTTAAGCACAGTACTAGATTGGTGGTAGGGTTTCATCATTTTAAAATTTGAAATGGCTACATGTAATTGTAAGTTCTATGTTAACAGTTTCTTCTATTACACTTCTTTCTTGTGGAACTCTTCCAACTTCTTACTTTCCAGTCAACTTTGATCTTCAAAGATTTACATGTAATGTCAATTGTTATCTTCTGTCTTCTTAATTCTTTATCTTTTACTATTCTCTCTTCTTTATAGTACAATAAAAGATTAAGAATTAATTGTTGTTGTTGTCATTCAATTGAGCTAAGTGGATGCTTTAATTTTTACATATTATTGTCTTCATTTTTTCCATTGATTTTTATCATTTTATAATTGAAAC
This sequence comes from Acanthosepion pharaonis, assembly GCA_903632075.3. NCBI lineage: Eukaryota > Metazoa > Mollusca > Cephalopoda > Sepiida > Sepiidae > Acanthosepion > Acanthosepion pharaonis. The sequence continues at coordinate 910,117 of CAHIKZ030000213.1, read as the reverse complement.
GGCTAGATGTAATTAATTCTTGATCTTTTATTATCCTCTCTCCTTAATAATATTTTCTTCTTATACTCTCTAACACTAAATAACCCATTGCATCTTAGTGGCTTTATTGCTTTACTTGGAGTGAAATGATAAAAAAAAAAAAAATCTTTTGGTACAAATTAAATTTATAGCCTTGTTTGAATTTCTTTGACTAGGCCTGAGATTTTGATAAATCAATTTTGTTTAAAATATTCAGAAGAATTTAAATAAGCAAAATAATTTTGTTCAACTAAAATAATTTTGTTTTATTGGTGATGGGTAAAAAATAATCAAGCATATTTATGAAGGTCAGTTAAAAGCAGAACTGAAAGTGTCACCACAAACACATTAAAAATAACTTTCTCTTCTCTTTATCAATATGACAAAAATTTTCACTGAAGATACATTTTGCCAAAATGAAACTTTGTCCCTATCTCAATAATGTTAAAGTTCATTATAAAAATTATAAGTGAGATTATAATCTTAAAAAAATGTGGACAAAATTTGTGTCACAGTATATCCCAACACATAAAGAACAAAGCCTAATTTAATGTTAACAGTTTACTGAAAAATAATTTTGTTACACACACTTTTGATTAAATAAATAACAAGTAGAAAATTTTACGCTTCTAAAACAAAAAAAGCCCCCTATTAATCACCTGGAAGAAGCCTTTCTGCCTTCCATCAGTATGGCTGATGCTAACTTCCAGTATCGAATTGATTGCTAGGTCTGCTGCTAGGAAAGTTGGTTCACTGTGTTAGACAATTTTTCTTGTCAGAATCTATCTTACATATTTACAACTCTACCATTTGTTCATGTTTAGAATATTGCTGCTACAAGCAAACTGATAATGCCACCAAGATGCAAGTAGAAGTGAAAGAGGAGGAAGAGTCTTTAGAGGGAACTGGAAACCCAATTCTAAACAGGAAACAAGGAATAAATCTCTACTCCAGTTCAAAAGAGAGGGGAGGAAAAAATGTAATTAAAGAATAAATAAATGTTGTAACCTAGGGAAGGTTACTGAATAGAATAATAACACAGTGGTTGGTAATGAACACTAAGACTTAGGACAAGAACAACACATATAAGATTTGCCAGCGGCACATAAATGTAGTAGTCAACTGCTAGAAGTGAGTCAAGTGAATTCCACAATGAATCTCCAACTGCAGGATATCTACCAACTGCCCCATGTGGTTAGATGTGGCACAAGGCCAAATTTAATGTGGGGATTCGAGCTCATATGCTCGGCCAAAAATTCCCTGTAGACCCATGTTTCCCAGAGACAAGACACTGCTCTTTGACATAGCTTCATCTGGGGATCCTCTCTGTCCAGAGGCAGAGAGTTTGACCAGCACAGCTGGAGACAAATCTTCAACTGCAGACCAACATACAGTATTTACTACTGTATTTATGTGAATAAACATAACCATTATCATCAGTAAGTATGTTACAACAATAAAAGTTCAAAGTTTAGGCAGCCACATTAGAAGTATAGAGTTGAAGTAGAATTTCAAAGTAATCAGAAACCAAATAATTGTATAAATTTCAGACCTGAGGTAGAGATATCAGAAGTAGAGAGTTGAAGTAGACTTTAGAAAGAACTGGAAACCTAATAAACAGGTTTATTAAACAAGTCATTGAATTTTTGGAATTTATGGCATGAGTGGCCAGATATTTTAGACAATTAGCAACCCAAGGAAATGTGAAACTAACATTTTCAACATTTCACTTAAGTTATACTAGAAAAAAAAAAAAAAAAAAAAGTCATTTTTATTTTTATTTTTTAAGAGTGGAATTTTTGCCAAACCGTAGTGTTGATTTTATTGCTCTAAACAATTTTCACATACCAAAGTAATTTCTTACATACCTTTAACTAACCTCACAATTTGAGCTTCCCTTTCAATTCTAAACCATACATCAGAAATAACAACAAAAAAAAGTATTTAAAATCTAAAATTAAATCTCCTATCTTAATGATTGGTTTGATAAATTAGCAGCTGATCTCAAAAATTACCTAAAATTTGTTAACTGGGGCAGGAAATGGCTTGTTAATTTTAATGCCTCCAAAAGGAAACTGCTCCCTTTTAATCATCTTAGAGAATCTTTTTTGCCTTCCATCAGTATGGCTGATGCTATCCTCCAGGAGAGTGACTCATTATGCCTTCTCAGACTGATATTTTCTGCTGACATCAAGCGGAAAAATTATATTGAATCAATTGCTAGGTTTGCAAATAGGAAAGCTAGTTCAATGTCATGCTAGAAATTTCTCTCACCAGAATCCATCTTATTCATTTTAAATCTGCCATTCATCTAGGCATTGAATATTGCTGCCACATCTGGTGTAGCACTTCTGCTACGTATTTACAGATTTGTGATAAAATCCAAAACTGAATCTCCAATGTTACTAGTCCTGACCTGGCATCTCTGCTTCAGTCACTTTTCCGCTGAGATAACATAGCAGCCCTGTATTTTCTATAATTATTTTCATGGTAACTGTTCTGATAAGATTTCCTAGTTGGTACATCGACTTCACAAATTTAAACATAGTACTAGACTAGTAGCTAGATCTCATCATTTTACAGTTGAAATGGATAAAGGTAACCATAAATTCTATGCTAAGTTTCTTTTGCACTTCTTGCTTGTGCAAATCTTCTGGATTCTTGCCTTCCAGTTGACTTTTAAAAATTTAAATGCAATGCCAATCATTATCTTGTGTCTTTTAAATTCATGTCCTTTTATCTTTCTCTCCCCTTAATAATGTTTTTCTTTTTCTCATATTCTTTCACACTAACCTCACAATTTGAGCTCCCCTTTGGATTCTAAAAGTTATATATCCGAAATAGTGAAAAAAAAAAAAAAAAAAAAAAAAATCTTTTAGCGTTCTCCTTCCTTAATGTTATTCTCATCCTATATGAAATAAAGGTTGGCATAGATAAAATAATCCCAGATATGAGTAGATAGGCTCACCTACGGCCTAGTTCATGCTCCTTTGTCTTTTGAACAGTTCGAAAGGTTTATTCCTTTTTTCCAGTTTAGAATTAGGTTTCCAGTTTTTTCTCCTAAAGTCTTCTCATTCTTTTCCCTCTCCAAGCAAACCCTTGTATTTATTATCACTGTACTGTGGGTGAATTGATTAAAAATACAAATCATTGTTTGATTTACAACTTTAACCTTTAGCACTCTGCATTAATAATAGTACTTCAATTTCCACTGCATTCTTCTTCAAGGCTTTTCAATTGCAGTAACTTTATTGTTAATTTCAGCCAAAGGTGTTTTCTGTTGCCATAGCAGAGTATGACAACACAACTATGAAATTCAAACAAATTCAGGGATTAAAGTCACCTTAAATGGCAGATTAAACTTTTTCCACAGCAAATGAAATCACATATGGAGAGATAAATATTAATGCTAAACTGGACCCTGATTTTGTGTCCATCTTTTTGCAAATATGTTTACAATTTTAAAGTAAGAAAAATTAAAAAAAAAAAAATTACTAAGTTGCATTTTCTCTTTCTTGATGAAAATAGTAACTTATGGTTAGAATTTTGGTAATACCATAAATTGAGTACCTAATTGCAGAAAAAAAAATCTTTTTTCATAGTGAATATAATACACAAGAAAAATATATTTTCCTCTATAAATGAGTTGACTCAGAAAAACTACCATATTTTCTTGTGTATGATACAACTTCAGTATAATACAACCCCATGTTTTTGAAGCTAAAAATGAGGAATAAATTACATCCTTGAGCATAAATATGACCCCCCGTAGCACAGTCATCCCTATATAAATTTTTTTTGGAAAGTTATACCATATTATCCATTAAAATACCAATGTTGTACATATATTTCACTAAGATATTTAATTTCTCACGATATTAAATAGAAATTAACCATATGTTTAGTCATTGCTCATTTTTTTCTTATTTTCATTTCAAATTTTTGAATTTCCAGGAAAAGGTACCAACTAGACATACCTTGAAATACATTTTCAGGTGTTAATTAATCTGTCATACTTTTTTGTTTGATATGACTTTATTATATTTCTATGTATTAATAAACTATAATAAAAAGGTTGTCTTTCATGAATGCAAATTAGATCTCTTTCTGATTCACTGTACATGTTGGCCAGATACGAGCGATAAGAAAGCAAAACCCAAAAATAAAAAAAGTCGTCCTCTTTGCAGGGGTTTTCAAACATTATATGTGGCCCACAAAACAAATCCCCTCAAAAATGGTGAGAAGTGTGAAAAAAAGAAACTGTTAGCAAAAAACTTATCTGCCCAGTATAATACGACCCCCTGTAGTACAGCCATCCTTATGTAAATTTCTAAGTTGTACTATATTATCCATTAAAATCAATGTCAGACACATATTTCTCTAAAATATTTAATTTTTCATAATACTAAAGAATAGAAATTAATCTGTACATTTGACTATTGCTTGTTTCTTCTCTTAATTTCCATTTTAAAACTTACTTTTGTTTTTTTTGGGGGGGGGCTGAGTACAATCTTGCTGTTTGAAATAAGAATTTGTTTTGTTTTTTAAGCAAAGCAAAACTTCTGAAAACATGTACTGTATAATATGACCCCTCTTCTTTGCCTTGTTTATAATATGGACGCTTCTTAATTTTCGTTCAAAATTTCTTGTATTATGCAAAAGAAAATGCAGTAAATCCTAAATAAAACAAAATATTTAAGTAAAAATATACCACAAAGAATTTAGCTAACCCCCAACTCCCAAAAATTATCATCGTGGTAGGAAGTGAAGGTTATAAGGTTAAGGAGGACAGATAATGATTGACTCTTGACTTGAAGTTTAAGATTATAGAGGGCAGGGAATCATTCACATGGGAGTCTCTTCCACAAAGTAAAAGTTCTTTGGGGGGAAAAAGCTGCCAAGTGGAACTTTAAACTCCAAATGTTTCTATCTTTGCATACCTATTATCATTCTTAGAATATGAAGTTTGTTGGTTCCAAGCTGAATGGAAAATAATTGCAAAATACATTCCCCTCCCCAATTTATAGACAGAGGCACACAAATGCATGCTGGGATTTCTTCTTTCATCTCACTCAGTCTTGGTCTGTCTTGAAGTCAAAACACTACTTGTTTTTGTGTGTCATATCCAAAACTTAGTTTGTGATCTTGTTTGGCTTATTACTGTTAATTTGCTTGTATATATTGTTTGGTTGCTTTATATTATTTTTTGCCTTGTTCTTTTCTTTTTCTTGCTGATTGTAAACTTTGCCAATTCTGTTTATTGGACAGTTCTATCCTTTAACCATACATACTCACTCTACAAAGGTTGATTGACAAGTAAGGCCTCCAATCCAATAAATTTTAAACCAGATAGAATAATCAAACAAGTATGAAAATGAAGTCCATTTATTTCTCTTCAAAATTACAAAGGTGGATTAATAGCTAAGATCTCTAGCTCAATACGGCAAGTTTTAAACCAGATAGAATAATGAAACTGGTATCAAAATAAAATCAATTCATTTAAAGTCTACTTAAACTCTATACATCTAATGTCTCCAGCTAATCTTTGAAATTTTATTTACTATTTATTTATTTTCTCCTCAATCAGAGAAGATAGGTTCACCTATCATCCGGTTCACACACTTCCTACTCTTTATCTCTTATTTCTTGTTTGGGATTGGGTTTCTAGTTCTTTTCATTGTCTTTCATTTCTAGTAAGCCTTGCACCTTGGTGGTATTATTGCCTTGCTTGGGGTGAGTGAATTAATTTAAAAAAAAAAATTTCTCTTCAAAATTTCGAGTATTGATTGATAAGTAAGGTCTTCAATCTAATAAAACAAGTTTTAAACCAGTTTCCTTTATTGCACTTCTCACCTATGGAACTCACTTATGATTTCTTACTTTCCTGCCACCTTCTTTATGAGCTGTGTCCCCTCAAGACATAGGCGATCATGGCTCTCCACAACTTTCTGTCTCTTCAGGATCTGTAAATAGTGTTCCTGTCTCTTGTAGATCTTAATAAATTTTGTCTTTCTGTTATTTCTCCTAAGTCCTGTTTTGTTATCTATTTCTTCAGGCTCTCTGCATTGTTTTCCTGTCTCTTGCTCTGTCCTATGAGTATCAGATTCTCTAAGCTCTCTTTCCTCATTATATTTCCTAGAAAACTTGACTGTCTCTTTCTGATGTTAAAGTTTCCTTTTTGTTTCCATTTTCTCTAACAATTAGTCATTGCTCACATGTTCAGTCCATGATATCCCTCAACATCTTTTTGTAGAACCACATTACTGTTGCTTCAAGTCTATTCTTCATCTTTGACGAAATTATCCAGCACTATTATATAAGAGAACACATATAGAAACATTTTATTACTCTTTTTCTTGTTTCTAGCAAAATGTTTCTATTTCTTAGAAACTTAGTAAGCTAGGCTAACTTGGGCTACTATAATTAGACTGGGTGTGGTCAAAGGGTTAATACGTAACTGAGTATCTGACTAGCTTCCTCTACATGTCTCAGTCATTCTGTTTCTTTTGCCATCAATTTGTTCTGTGAGTATAAGATTCATAAAACTTTCCTTCCTTATTATGTGCTCCAGAAAACTCAACTGACTCTTACAATCTTCAAAAATTTAAATGCAACGCCATCTTCCTGAATCCTGTTTTTTTATTGCCCATTCTCCTCATTAAAGTTTTCTTATTTTCTTTTACTTCCAGTAACCCCTTGCATTCTAGTGACATTATTGCCTTGCTTAGGGTGAAATGAAAGATATAATAATGAAATCGGTATCAAAAGAATGTAAATTTATTTCTCACCAATATTATGAGATTTGATAAGTAATACTCCAATAAGTTTTAGCCTAGCTAGAATAATGAATCTGATATGAAAATCCAGTAAATTTATCTTCAGAAATTTTATTTATGCTGTGTTGCTTCAGAATGTACACAATCATGACTTCAGATTCTTTTACCTTATTATCTGCGAATTGTCATGACTTTTCAAAATTACTAGTCCTCTGAACACTATCACCATTTTATGATACACACTTTTTTAAACTCTCTTTTCATTCTGTCTACAAAAGATGTTTCTGAATTATTTTTTATCCTGTTGTACAAGGCAACTTGAAGTTTGGCATCAAATGAAAGATATTGAGCTCTGACCTTTTAAGATAGCAATAGAAAGTCAGATAGTACCAAACTATGAACTACTGGCATATGGCCATTTTTTTAACCTTTGTTGACTGCAACTGCAACACCACTTTGCATTGCATTGATGCAAAAACTCCTTTCAGGACTCATTATATTCTACCTCTTACACGGTTTCATTGCTTTCATATCTCCATAAACTTTAATTGGGATGCAACCTTTTCGTACCAACAGTTCTATCAATGATCACTGCTTTATATGCAACAGAGTACTAAACACCCTTATTAGTGAATACCACCACACTGAAAACTGACACATCTCTATATACTAGTATATTACATAAAAACAAATAGCAATCCAATTATAATTCTGCTTGTTCTTTTACACATATGTCATGTCCTGCTAATACCTCAGATAAATAATGGACTGTTCCATTTTGAGGAAAGATGGAAAAGATATATCAGAGATGCTGTTTGATTTCAGGGAGAAAAATAAAGAAAGAGAGAGAGAGGAGGTAGAGGAGGCAATAATACTCTTCTGTTTTTAAGGCCTGCTTCTATGAAATAGAAAAAAAAAAACTTGTCAACTACAAATCTTTTCATTTTTACCCTCTTCTTTGAATAATGACCAGCATTCATATGTATGATTGTTATTGCAATATTTTGTTAAGTTGTTAAGCTCAAATATTCAATAGGGGAATTTTCACAAGTATTTTATAGTCACTGAACTAGCTAGGAACTTATCCAATCATTAACTTAAGAATTCTGATTCATTGTAAAATTCAAATAGGAAAACGTGAAATTTTCACAGGTACTAGTTTTATTATTTTTTAATAAAACTTTTCTCTATATAGGTGTGGCGATATAAAAATACATGGGTTGGTGTGCTGCCAGTGGGCTTAACTTGTACTTACAAGTTAAGCCCACTGGCAGTGTTAGACCACTTAGTCTTTATTAAAGAATCCAACTAAGAGAAGAAAAACTCTTGATGTAATATCTGCAGCTTTTCAGCACTCTTGACTGGTTCTTTTTGGCTATATGCTGTTCAGAGCATGGTATTGACCCAGTTCAATGTCTTACTCCAATTTAACAATTTTATGCACAGGCATTGCTTAAAAGTTGATATTTGTGATAGTCATACTTGACTATGTGGTTGTAGACATCATCTGTCTATAATATATATATATATATATATATATATATATATATATATATATGAGTAGATAGATTCAGTTATTGTCCAGTTCATAATCCTCCTCAATCTTTAGGAACAGGAGTAGAGGTTTATCGCTTGTTTCTTGGTTAGGATTGGGTCTCCAGTTCCTTCTAACATCTTCTTTTTCACTCCCAGTAAACTCTTGTGTCTTAGTGGTGTTGTTGCCTCCCTTGGGGTGAATTGATTAAAATTAAAAAAAAAAAATACCTAGGTGCAAAGAGCTCACTGAGACTGTAGTACCTGTTAATTAAGGTAACCAACTAGGAGAACAAAAATTTTGGTGTAACACCTGAGGCTTGAAAGCATTCAATTATTATGACTGCTTCTCCTTTTTGGCTGCATGGTGTTCTTGATAATTGATCCAATGCAAAATCATTCTCCATTTTAACAATTTCATGCACAGACATTGCCTGATGCTGTAAAATATTTTGCCACATGCTAAGAGTTTGGCCATAGCCAAAAAAGGCAATCATGACCAATTAAAGCTTTGTGCTAGAGCTTTTAAAAGCTTGTTCAGTTTCAAGCGCCATATTCATTTAAAGCACAACTAAGTTTTACAACAATATCTTGCAAGGGTTATACTTGACAATAAAGTGGTAGGCATCACATTATATACTAGTGAATACAATCTTAACATAAGATATGCAGATGACACAGTGTTGATTGATAGCCAATACAAAAAAAGGAAACTGCAGGAACTCCTACAGAAGGTAGCAAAGGAAAGCAAGAAGAAAGGACTAAATATTATTTGTAAGAAGGCAGAATATATGATTGTCCGCAAAAGGAACAGCCCAAGATGCAAACTACAAATTGAAGATGCCAAAATCAAGCAAGTATGAAAATTTAAATATCAGGGAAGTGATTTAGTAGAGGATGGAAAATGTGACACTGAAATCCAAAAGAACATCTGAATAGTGAAAGATACCTTCCAAAAGCTAAGCAAAGTATTAAGATAAAGGAAAATAAAGAAATAAAAAAAAAAAGAAAAAAGAGTGCTGAATTGCTATGCAATATTAATCCTCCTACATGGCAATGAATACTGGGCAATCTCCTCAAGATGAAGAGATTTGAGGCCACAGAAATGTTTCTGAGAATACCATAGACTGCATATAGGAGTAATGAGGAAGTTTTAAAGAAAATGGAAATAAAAAGGGCACTTAAAATCAGAAACAGTTTAAATTTTAAGACACAAAGAGAAAAGATAACTTGGAGAGTTTGATACTCACAGGGCCAGAGAAAAGCAGCAAGCATCTTATAATTCTGCTTGTCCCTCTCTTAGCATAACCGTTACGTCCTGCTAATACCTAATAAATAATAGACTATTTTGTTTTGATCACGTGAAAGATGTAAAAGACATATCAGAGACATTACTTGGTTTCAGTGAGAAAATGAAAGAAAGAAGGAAAAACAGAAGAGGCAATAACATTCTCATGTGTTTAACGTCTGTTTAAGTGAAATGGAAAAGTCGTCAATTTCAAATCTTTTCATTTGTACCCACTTACTTTTTAAAATAATGAACAGCCTTCCTATTTATGATTGTTATATTTCGTTTAAGTTGTTACACTCACATATTTAAATAAGAGAATTTCTACAGATATTTTATTGTCATAGAATTCAATACAAGCTTGTTTAATCATTAACTTAAGAATTAAGATTCATCAGAAATTTTAAATAAGAAAACTGTTGTAGCATACCTACAAACGATAATGGATATGTCCTCATTCACATAAATACAGTAGTAAATACTGTATGTTGGTCTGCAGTTAGAGATTCATTGTGGAATTCACTTGACTCACTTCTAGCAGTTGACTACTTTTTCTATGTGCAGCTGGTGAATCTTATATGTATTGTTCTTGTCCTAAGTATTATCACTCATTATCAACCTTCTATTCAGTAACATTCCCTAGGTTACAACAAAAACTGTGAAATTTTAACAGGCATTTCTAGTTTGATCTAAATGGATAACAGAACAGGGATTTTGGGAGGTATAACAAAAAGATAAACCTTATGAAGAGCTACAAAAGATCGAAAGATGTGGAGCACCTTGTTAGCTCACATCGTGGAGGGACACAGCACATTGAAAAAGAAAATAAAATTCAAATAAGTTTTATTATCTTTGATCAAATTTTGCTAAGTGAGGAGCAAAACCATTTAACTCCCAAATATATTTTTTTTTCCTTTATTAAAAGTCAGTTTCTACTTTGCTTTTTTTCTAACTTCGTATTTCAAATATGTATGTTTTTTCAATGCAATCATTAAATACGTTTCTAAGGTTAATCTTCCCTACATATCGTCAGAAACTGTGCCACTTACCGATTACTCTGTAACCCTCTACTTCAAGTGGCTCTTGAGCCTTGTACAAGCAGAACATCAATCAACCTTCATAATTTGTATTATATTATTAATTAAACTATTATTATTATTCTTTATTATTTTGATTAATTTATTTCCCAATATTTAATGGATGCTGCCCTGATAAAAATAATAAAAACTTGTCATCCATTTAAGCTAGATTACTTTATACATCTTTTATTTTATTTTTTCTTAAAAAATGAAAATAAAGAAGAAAAAAAAAAAGAAAAGAAAAAAGCAATAAAAATAAAGGAGAGAAAGAAGAAAAGTAAAAAGAGAAAAGGCATAAAAATGAAAAAGAGAAGGAAAAATAGAAAAAAAAAAAAAAAAAAAAAGAGGAGTGTGTTGCTAACTAATGAAAGTTAATTTCCCTTACTTTAGTATTTTTTACAAGGTGTGCGGTCCACGAGCATTGAAGCAGATTTACAAAAGCATTCTTAAAATAACAACATTGACAACAGCAACAACAGGAATAGATAATGAACAAAATGAGTCAAATTGAAAGGGATATTCTGAGACGAGAAATGTCCAAGTTTATTAAAAATTTTCAAAGCTATTTCACAGTTGAATTAGTATTATATAAAATAAATAGGAAGTTTTATTATTTATTTAATGACAAACTTTTCTCTTTCTCTCTCAAATCTAAGTTTCATGGGATATATTTTTCACATTTTTTTTTTTTTACATTAAATGTGTACATAACAAAAATATTAAATAATAATAAAAAGAATAAAAATCATTTTACTGAATTTAAAACAAAGTTAAAAAAAACTTTAATATATAAGTATATAAACAAATAAACACCAAAAACATTCAAATATAAGAAAAAGAAAATATTAAGAGAAAAATATAATAAACACAGGCAAAAATGTGCAGTGATGGTGTACAATTTTGCAAAGATGTAACTAAAAAAAAATAAAAAAGGACTATATATGTTTATGGTGTTACATAAAAGATGCTGCTGGATACTATCACTACAGGTATTCATTATGAAAATATCATCAACAGTTATCAGGATATAAGAGGACAGTTATTTTTATGCAAGCTAAAAACAATGGAATACAAGACATTTGGCCAAGAACAAAAAATAACAAAGGAGAGAAAATTGTGGAGAGCCATGATCATCAACTTTCTGAATGACACAGCACATAGGAAAAGAAAAAGGGGACCTGAAAATATAATTCCTACTTTGGAAATTTTAATAGTTTTTGTAAAAAAAATAAAAATATTTGTACATATTCAGAAATTTTTAATCAGTATGGTAGTTTTAATAGGTCACCTGTGAAAATGTAGTATTATGGTACACATAGGGATTGGATAGAGAAGGATGGGACCTTGTGGTGATTGCACCAACTGTGAGAGTGAATGGGTTGTGAATCAGATTAGCTAGAAGTAGGATAGGCAGTGTTGACCAGCTTTCCCACACTTCCTTTTCGGCCTCGTGCCACAAATACATTTATTCATGTGGTAAATATAAAGAAAATATAATTCTTATAACAACATAATTATATAGAAAATAGTAATTCTTATAACATGTAAATTATATTTATGTATGTGACGCAATAAGCATATACAGGGGGATGCAAAAGTAGGTATACAGTATATATTACGTTGTATTGTATCATCAATATATTTTGTGCACATTTTATTTTCATTACTGTATACCTACTTTTGCACCCCTTATATACATAACAAAACTATTTGCCGGTACCAGTAATTTTTAAAGATGAAAAGGAAATGCTTAGCAATCGTTTTTAAAATTAAGGATACTGAATTTAAAGTTTAAAAAGTAAATTGAGAATGAAATAATTCTCACATTTCAAATATTGCTATATTTTATCATCATAGTAATACACATCTAGATTTGTAATAAATTTCTTTTATTCTAAAGAGAATTTTTGCATATATTTGCTTTTGTTTTGTTTGTTTTTTGACCTTCTGCTTTTTGGTTTCTATTTGACAATTAAGTATCTCAAATTTCTAATTTGTAATTATATTATTATTATTTTTTAATACAAACTTAAGTTTAAACTTGTCCAGTACCACATATAAAAGGTGCTCAATCTGATGAAGGTGTGCATCAGGTTCCCTAAATGAGATTTTTCAAACGATCCCTTATTCAATCCTCATCAATTTTTTAATTTTTTTTTTTAAATACAAACATAGCCTTAAACTTGTTACATTACCCAGATGAAAAGGCTCAGCTGATGAAGGTGCCCAAGATAAGATCTTTCAATTGATCCATTCTTCATCCTCATCAATTATTTATTTTTTAAATGCCACATCCCTTCAAGACATCAGCAATCATAGCAGCCCACATTTTTCTTTAGTATTATAACATTAATATTACTATGTTTTGGGAAATATAGTGGAGTTGCTTTCTCTTTAGTTTTAAAATGGTCCCCAAAACTAGATTTGCTAAGCAAAAAATGAAAAAAAGAAAGTGTTGAATTTCAAGCCAGCTTAACTCACGGACCCTGTTGCCAGGATGAGATATGCTACCACCTTCAGCTTCCTTACTCCTAACAATACTCTTTGTCTATGATCTGGACTTTATTCCAAAGAGAATAGCATGTAACTTACTCCCTCTAGATATAATCTGTTCTTATCTGGTAGGCACATTAATGAATAAATTTCTATCATTGGAAGGCTTCTAGATATAACAAGTTTCCTTTTTTATGGATTACACCTGAAAAGGGATCAACCAAAATGCTGTACTAATAAGAATAAATATACAAGGAGATTTGAGTGTCTAAACAATGTTGATATGACACTTCTTAAAAGTTATAGACAACACAGGTTTAGGATTTAAGGATTTTTAAAGACTTCTCAACCAGGCTAATCAATTTGTTCCCAAGATCACACAACTAAGCATTTGATTGATTGAATGATTTGTTTTTTTATGGCTTATCAACCTTTTGCAGGTTATTTAAGGCCAGAAAATATTTTTAGATTGTAAGAGTTATTTTTTGGAGATAATAATGATTTACTGATACAAGTTCTACTAATTAACCCAAAGCTAGGGATAGAAGAAGTGGATTTATATGTATCCCAAGAACTGGAATTGGAACTCAGCTCTCTGATTTTGAGCCATTATCCATTATACCAACTGCACATTCAACCTTACAGCACTTAGTATTCGTAAGTAGTCACCCAACTAGATACGGACTCGACATTGTTTAACTTTGGTGATCATATGATAACCAGTGTTTCAATATGATGTAGTCGTAAGCCTACTTAAAGCAATTGTGATCAGATTCAAAGTTGAGATAATTGTTTTACAGGAAATCATAATATGTGGATTGTATTTACTAAGTGTAGCTTAGACGTGGCACAAGACCGAAGTATAGAGCACACAGTGAAGACTAAATTCATTACACAGACATAATGGATTTAGTGAGACATGCTTGCTAACCATTACACTAGGTCAAGGTGCCCAGTTTTCATAGTATATGGGCAGCAGGACAAAAAAACAAGATCTGTCAAAGGCAGATGAGCTTCTTATAGGAACCCATGGCCAGTGTGTTTGTGTGTGTATATATATATTTATATATATATATATATATATATATATAAAAGGTTAGATAGGGGACTCAAGCCTTGGATGGCAACCTACCTAGAGGTGGTGTCTTGGATTTGGGTGTCAGAAAGTGCATTCAACCTTGTAAAACCTTGCCTCAACACATTGTGACAAATCCACTGACAGGCAGAACCCACCTTGCTTTGCACAAGATTAATCATGGTCCTACCTCAACAAAAAAAACAAAAAACATGGCTAGGTATATATATATATATATATATATATATATATATATATATATATATATGTGTGTGTGTGTGTGTGTATATATACAAATATCTTTATTATTTTTTGAATTGTTATGACTTCTGGTAAAGATTGTAATTTGTCTTTGAATTCTGAGTAGTCCTTCTTGTAACATGGCTGCCATCCAAGGAGAGGTACAGCCTAACTGAGTGAATATCCTGAGTTTTGTCTTATTTTTTTATTTAATTGTTTATTTTTTTACAGCTTATCAATCCTTTGTGAGTTATTTAAAGCTGAAATATATTTTGGGATTATAAGAATAATTTTTTTTTTTTTTTGCAAGTGAATATGATATTAACGATTTCTTGGAGATAATGATTTTTCAAGACATAAGCTGTACTAAATAGTACCCATAGATAGGAGAAAAGATGGATTCATACCTTTCACAAGAGTATTTGTGCTTAAGTGAACATAATGAACCCTGCTCTTCAATTTGTCATTCAGAGTTGCTGCACATCCAAATCTCCTGAAACTAGATATATTTTTCAAGGGTAGTATTTTCTTTCTCAGCCATAATGGCCACATACCTAAACTGCATTCACAATATTATATATAATTGTTTTTCTTCTGTGGACAAGGGATAAATATGTAAGTTTTAAAAGTTTGGAATTAAATTGACATTATAAAAAACATGTTAATTTAAGAAGATTAAAAAAAAAAAAAAAAAAAAAACTTTTTGAAAATCTTGGCCAAATGTACATGCACAGGTGCTAAGCAAAGAAGGGGTTTTAGAGCTCCGGCACTGATTAGCACTGTTGTACACCACCAAATAAAGCCTACAACAATAAAAGACAAGTGAAGTGAAACACAGACTAAAAACAGAAAGAAAAAAAAATGGAAATAAAATAACCCCAATTACGATTAAAAGAAAAGAAAATATATAAAAAAGAAAAAATGAAATAAGGAACATAATTAAAATAAAAAATTGAATTAAAAAAAAATATATATATATTAAAAAAAATAATAAAATATAAAAAATGTGTTACCAATGGAAACCAGAAATGAAACTATTTATTTCAAATTAGTGGGTGGTGGAAATAGAGTACTTTTATTTTATATACATATATCTCTTTTTTTTCTGACAACAATTCAAATGTAAATGGATTTCTAAATAAGATAAATAAAATAATAACATTGTTTAAAAATAGATCAAATAAATGAGGTAAAATCACTCCCCCATAATTATTTTTCTTAATTTTTGTTATAAATTGTAATTTTGTAATAGATTGTTGTGTGTCTCTTGAAATAATCCTTGTCTGTTTTAAAGACTTCTAAATTGTAAAAAAAGATTTTTAACACCTTCAGTGATCTATCGGGTGTCAGCTATGAATAGAAAAATCGAGATTCACCAGAGATGAAATAGCATTGAAGGAAAGCAGGTATTTAAGAGTACAGAAGACAAAATAAAGGTGTAAATTTCAAAACAGGGGTAGTTTGGTACTTCCTAGAAAGTATTAACAATATAAATTTAAATTCTTTAAGATTGAATAATAAAAATTTTTATAATTCTATCTGGACCATTAAAAACTACAGAAACATTTTTCAATAATCAGTAGACATTTTTAAGAAATATTTGAATATTTTTTTTTTTTATTTCATTCACATATTTTATGATTTTGAAACAGGATTAAGAAGTTTAAGTCTGTAATATAAAACACAATATGATTATATTTATTAGTCACATATCATTATGTTCCACTCTTTTGAGGTAATGAGATATTCCATTGTTATTGAAAAAAGCACCAATATATAAACATGCTTCATTTTAACATAACAGAATAGCTCATTAGTAAGTAGGGGAAATCAGCCTGCTTATATACCACTTGTTTCATGCTAACTTTGCGGGGGTATCTTTGGTTTTAATGATTTCAGCGGAAGAAATCTTACAAATTAATTGGAAAGATAAAAAAAAAAAAAACCAAACTCTAGAATCTTCTTCTGTGTCTCATATTCCTTCAAGATGTTGGTGATCATGGCTCTCCACAATTTCCTGTCCTTTATAGCTCTTAATAAATTTTATCTTTTTGTTATCTCTCCTAAAGCCTGTTCTGCTATTCATTTATTTATATGCTAGGTAGGTAATGTGCCGTCCCCCCGCCTTTAAACTGTCTTATGAGTATCAAATTTTCCAAGTGAGGAGATTGTCCAGCATTATAACAGGACTGATATTGCATAACAGTTCAGTATTTTTTCTTGTTTCTTAATACTTTGCTTAGCTTTTGGAAGCTGTCTTTCAATATGCCAATGTGACTTCAGATTTTGGTGTTGCACGTTCTGTCCTCTGTTAAAACACTTCCCAGATATTTAAAATTGCTGTACTTGTTTAATTTTGGTATCTCCAATTTGTAATTTGCATGATGGGGTGGTCCTTTTGCTGACAACCATGCATTCCATCTTGTTTTCATTCACTATCTTTTATAGGACTTGTGTAAAAACTGCAAGCAATACAATTGCAAAATTACTTAAATATGGCTGCCGTTTCTTGACAGGACAGGCTGTGTTAGCTTTTTTTGAATATTTTCACTTTTAATGATTTAAAAAACAGCATTCTTTCTTAGATGTGACAATAGAGTTAATTGTATTGATAAAGATCCTAGACTTTATTCTTATTCCTAGATGATTCTTTATGCAGTGCTAGATTGGCAGTAAGGTCTCATAAATTTACAGTTAAATTAGATAGTTGTAAGTTATATATTAACAGTTTCTTTTCTCACACTTCTTGTTTCATGCTTTCCAGCCAACTTTGATCTTCAAAAATTTAAATGCAATGTCAATCCTTATCCACTGTCTTTTTTATTACTCTATTGTTCTGCCTTCTTCCTCTTTTTCTTATTCTTTCACACTCAGTAATCTCTAGGGTCTTAGTGGCTTTACTGCCTTGCATGGGGTGAAATGATTACAAAAAAAAAAAAAAAAAATATCAGAGAATATAACCAATCCAACAACAGAATTAAATATTGCCATCATTTTTGATGGTATAGGAAAAATTATTTAATATTAAAGACAATTGCTCAATAATTTAATATTAAAGACAATGCTTCCTCTTTCTAATAAGAGATAAAGAAACAGTAAATTTCATATTCAATAGACAGATATTAAAAAAAAGAAGTTAAACTTATTCCTATTTGTTCTGTTTAAATGTTCTATCAGGGAGAAAACTATATACAGATAAAATCAAGGAATAGTAAAGGTAATTTTATTTTTTGAAGCTAAGTAAATAATTTAGATATAAAAAAGTGATACCTTTTCATTGCCAATTAATTACTATTAATTAATTAATTACTCAAAAAGATCTTTCAACCAATTTAATTTAAAAATTTTTAAATACTAGAATTTTTTTGCAACACGCTTATTGCTAATATTTTTTTCAAGATTTACAAACTCTATATTTCAATGAAATTTGAATAATCTGATTTGTTTGGAAAAATTCTTTGTCAAAAAAACTATACTGTGGTTTAATAATTTCTTTGATTTTATTTTATAGAACTTCATGGTAAACAATATTTAAGAAAATTTCTTCTTTTTTTTTTTTAACAGCAAAGAATAAATTTTTAGGATTTCTTACTCTTGAGCATGCAACATACAACTGGCCATGCTTAGATATTTCTTTCTGGAGCCAAATTCCAACTTTTTGAAGCATTTGATTTTGTGATTTGTTTATAGTTCTCACAAATGCAGGGCAAACTGGAAACTGGATTCTTGTATATAAACTTAAAGATATGCAAAAAACAATATTGCCTTTTTATTAAAAAAAGTATTTGTTATTTTAATCATTAAATTGTGTTTAAAATAGTGGGAGTATTTTGTATGTTAAATAACAAAAAACTTTTAATTTTTCCCAAAAAATGAATAAAAATTTATTGTACTAAGCTATGTGCCCTAGTGTTCACCTATTTACGCATCTCCCCAAAATTTGGTTTTGATTGATCAATGTCTGGCTATTTTAGAGGGTGTGATGAACGGATGTGAGTCACAGAATTATATATATATATATATATATATATATATATATATATATATATATATATATATATATATATATAATTTGAAAAAGTAAAAAAAAAAAAAAATCCTGAAGTTTAAATGTTTGATTCTAAAAAAAAAAATTGGCTTCATTATCTTACATTATGGAAACTTTTTGAGCACCTCCCACAAAATTTTTCCCTTAATATTTAGCAAGTGGCAAATCAAATGTTCATGATTAATAAAGTTGGTTTCTGTCAAGTAACTACAAGGAGTTCCAGGTTTTAGTCATAATATTTGTGTGAATTATCAACATTTGCAATCACAATTTTTTTTTTTTTTTAATGAAAAAATGATAAAATCTATTTTTGCATAATTGAATTTTGAAACTTATAAATTCATTTTTAATAAAAGCCTAGGAAAGTTGAGTCTTATTATTTTAGAAGTAACAAATTTTGTGTTAAGCTTAGATAAATTCTGAATTGTCATTGCGATAGTAGGTAGAGCAATATATCTTGTTTCATTAGATCTAACAATAAAAATTTAGGAAAACATTGAAAAGAATTGGAAAGCATTTTTTTAAGACACAAGTGTCTTGTGACATTGTACAGTTGAATTATAAGAATGAAGAGGAAGAATTGTGTGTTTAATTATAGTATTTTTTTAAGTGAATATGTGTTATGAACACAGTAATAAAAAATCTTAAAGTGGACTTGAAAGTTGGTGAAAATGAATAAGTCAGAAAATAATATATTCATTAAAATAGACAATATTAAGAATAAAATATTTTAATTTGAATAGATTTTAATAAATAAGTAATTTATAATAATTAAATATTTTAATGAGCATGTGGCTGAGTGATTAGAATGTTAGCATTCCAACCATAATACCTGGGTTTGAATCCCTCTATGATAGATTTATCAAAAAGATGATAGCCTAGAGAGATGATTCTAACATGTGATACCACTGAGAAGTGCCTAAAAACACTACCATGGGTAAACCCAAGCCATGTAAGTGAAATTGGGTACCCAGAATTGTTTGGAATTTGTGTTACTTCTTATTTTTTGTTTCCTACCCACAAACCAAAATTATGGCATTTTTTTTTTCACCAATCCTATCAATTTTAGACCATATGATTTTTCTTAGCCACCTAATCAGTTTGTTAATAATTAAAATTTAACCATTAAATCAATCATTCTGAATAGTGAATTAGTCATGTAAGTAATTTATTAAAATAAACAATAAATGTATTCTGTAAATCTGTAGCATCCACAATCTAAAAGTAATTTCTTTAGGAAAATGAAAAGTCAGAAATAAGAAAAAACATGCTAAGAATAAACACACAAGAAAAAAAAAAAAAAAATCTCCACCTTTCTTTTTTTTTCCTCTCAAGCAGAAGAGAGAGTGAGTGAGAGAGAGAGAGAAAGAGAAAAAAAAGGAAGGAGATAGCTGAAAATAATTTATCTGCAGGGCTTAAAACTGAAATATAACAGACAAGTCATGGCATTGGAAAAGAAAAAAAAAATGAAAGAAAGAAAAAGGCATTTGAATTCAGCAGTGCTCTGGAAGAATCAATTACGTCATTATTCACTGAGAGAGAGAGAGAGAGAGAGAGAGAGAGAGGGAAAAATAAGCACATGAATAGAAAAACAGGTAAAACAATTTATATATGAAAAAATCATTTTTGGAACAGTATATATTTCACCCAGGCAGAGTTGGACAGATATCTATATTATATCTATCATTCAAAACAGGATGAAAGAGAACTGAAAATCTGGTAAGGGTGGGGGTACGTTAGGAATGAAACAATTATAAAAAGAAAATTCTTAAGGAATGTTTAAAGTTTTTTTTTTTTTTTTTGTTTTTTTTTTTTTTACAAAAGGGAAAAAAAATAACTGTTTAAAAATGAAAAATAATTTTTTTAAAAATTACTCATTTTAAAAAGTTGTAAACATGAAGCTCTTCTGATATTAATTTTCTTTTTCTTTCCAAACCCAACCATATCAGTAAATATTCCTTAAATTACATTTCAAATAGATGTTTAAAATAAAAATTGTATCTAATTTTGGAGAAACTACTTAAATATTTAATGCAGTTTTGGATAAAAATTAGAAAATAAAGACACTTAAAAAAAAAATGAAAATCAAGAAGTGAATCTGCAGTTAAATAAGTAAATATAAAATTTATATTCAATAACAGAATTTAATGCTTTAATCTGTATGTGCTTTAACAGCTCCAAATAATTAAATTTTAAATATGCTTTCAGTATATCTTAGTAACAATGTCAAAGATATATTGATGATCTATTTCAATAAATGAAATGGCTGCACACAGTAGCATTGGTTGATTTTTTTCCTAAATTCTTTGAGCCCTGACCACTGCTTTACCAGTGGTAGAGAAAAATGACGTAATACCCAGCCACTGGTTGAAAGGTGGGTAAATACTTGCATCATGTTTTACTATCGGTTGTCTTATTTTGAAGACCCAATCAGAAAAGCTGTAATATTCTGATGTCATCAAACATTATACCAACATGTCCACGCCTTTTTATTGTGTTTTGCGCATGTATTTTGGATTAAAAGATTGTTTTTACCATGAAACATGCAGAATCTCAACCTCTCCCTGCTAAGTATAATGCTTATATTTTTGTAACTATTTTTATATCTACTGTGAAACATTACATACCAATTATTTGTGAATTTTGACTCGGCTCAGGCAGAAAGGTTAAAATTGTTCAGGAACGCAGGGCTCAAAAGGTTAAATTACTTTATAAAGCTAAAATTAGATTTAGATTTATTTATTTGGAACCCTAAAATTAAAACCAGACTTGTTTTTTGGAATCCTAAAATTAAAACCAGACTTGTTTTTTGGAATCCTAAAATTAAAATCATTTTTTTTTTTAAAGAGGATTCTTCCTCAATCACTACAATCTTAACCTGTTCAAGTCTAGGGTCAACTGTTATCTTCCCTACATATCCCAAAAAACTGTGCCTCTTACTCTCTAACCTTTTACTGTGAGTGGCTCTTGGGCTTTGTAAAAAGTGAACATCATTGTAAGAAAAGAAATGCTACTGCAATTTCACAAAGGGTAGTAGCAACAGTATGTCTGATATTTGGTTTGTATGTGCTGTTCAAATTCACTGAACTTTTTGGTAACACCTTGCATTCTCAAAAATGTATTTAAAATAACTTCTGTTATAAACACAATTGATTCAGGATATTCACTGTTAATTTCGAGATTTGCTAAAAGAATAACGTACATCTGTTTAATATGAAAGTTATTTTAATATCTCGTTTTATAATTATTATTTTCCAGTTGTAAAATATTATTAGGCCTTTTAAGAAGTTCATTGTAGCAGCTGGAGCAAACAATATACAGAGAAAGTGCCATATGTGCAACATAAAACCAGCTGTTTGTGTAAAAAAACAATATCCTATCAACAAGGTTTTATAAAGTGATCTGCTTTTGGCCATCTATCATGGGCTTCTATGAAATATTTTAACAAAAAATTTCAAAATCTGTATTTTTCTTCAAGTAGTTACATTATTAAGATATGCAGATGTGTAATACGATGGACATCCACATAGAAGAGAAAGAGATGGCTTTATCTTGATCTCAAATGTTTCTGTTTCATAGACCAGCAGATGGTTCCTTTTATACTCTGGATTTCTAAGTGGCATTTTTGAGGATCAAGTGGCAACAAAACCAGAAATATGGTATATCCGGATGCTGGTCTATATTAACAGTCATGACTAAGATTGGGGAGAGTTCTGGCCCTCCCTTGGCGGGGAAATGGACATGTCTCATGAAATTCTGAAGCCTCCATTTTGTATTGTCAGCTACCATGTTGGGATGATTAGAAGGGCAAGGAGTTGGTAGGGGGGAGGGGCTAATAGAGCAGAAGTTATCCCAAATATCACCCACCTACCCACCCACTCAGATGAGCAGATAAAGCTCTGAATAAGACACTGACAAATAATATGGTTCACATTCTTATTTCTTGACATGCAGTTTCTTTCATCATGTTACTTTCTGAGCATGCAGCACACTCTTCACTGGCTTTTGGTGAATACCAATGACATAATCAGAATGAAACATTGGATGATCATTGGCTAGTCATGGAAAGCTGAAGGTGAGGGTCACATTGTATATTTACAGATAGTGTAATAGCTATTGGCTCGGAAAGTGAAATCAGTAAGACAAGTTTACTAGTCTGTTTCATTCACTTTCACACAAATGACCTTGGGGAAAGGCATCAATCTATCTCCTCTTCCCCTGGCTAAGGGTTAAATATTTGGATAGGCAGGACCCTCTAGTTTTGGGTAGCAACCAATCTAAAAGAGAAAAAATTCTACATCATGGAGAAGACAAATGCTCCACTATCTTTCAAGTATGCATGGCAGTTCAGATAAGTAAAAATCTGTGGAGAAATATGATCACCTACATCCTGAAAGGACCTGACATTAGCAAAAATAAAAAACAAGTTATACTTCTTTGCAGAGGTGCAAGATGATTTGTCATGTGTTGCAGATGTAATCAACAAGACCAATGAGGAGCTTTTTGGAGTGGAAGCCAGATAGGGGATGTAGATGGAGAGGAAGTCCTAGCTGAGATGGAGCTGACCTAGAGGGAAGCTGCAGAACAAGGCTAGGATTGGGCTCAATGGAGAACTCTTTTCATAGGGAATGAGAGGAACTGTTTTTTTATGGCCCAAAAGTAACTATTTCCTTTTTATAACATATATTAATAAAATTAAAATTCTTTTATGTGCCATGTCCCTTCAAGATGTGTGCAATCATGGCTCTCCACAACTTTCTATCCCTTGTAGCTCTTAGCAAGAGCTATCATTTTACTGTTGATATGCATTTATACAAGCTCATTAGATAGTTACTCACTGTTTTTATCTGTCCCACTTGCCCTCAAGATGCTTAGTGAGTGTCAAATTTTTTGAGCTTTCTTTTTTATATTATGTGTCCTAGAAATTCCAATTTTCTATTTCTGAGTCTTAAAGAATGCTTCCTCTGGTTTCAAATAAACCCAGTAGAAAGCTTTGATTCTTTCAAGTTCTTTATTCTTCAGTAAAGGTTTACCAAAGCCTCTAACTGGCTTTTTGAAGAGGTTTGTCGGTTTTCTAATTTGTGACTTACCTACAATATTTACACAGCAAAAATATGCAAGTGGCATAACAGTCATTAGTATCGAAAATATAACTATCAGGACAAGTTTGAATTCCAGTCGCTTGAATTTAAAAATGTGGAAAAGACTCCCAAGAGAATGCCTACATATCCTCATAATCTACACTTCCTCTTTTTCACATATATTCCACAGCCTCATTCAAAAACCCTTTACTTTGAATGGAATGGTTCTTGGGCTTTGAATTGGGTAGACAATTAGTCCTAAAAAAAAAGAACCCTATTTTTTTAGAAATTATCAATAATAGTTAAAAGTACTTGTAAATATAAGCAAATTTTTCACACACTGGAACATAACTTGTCCCACTGTTAAAATCAATTGCTTTCAATTGAAAACAAATCGATTTTCAATAATTTTAGGGGTTTTCTAATGTTTTCAAAAACCAAATTACTTTTTAAATTATTATTGTTTAAGTTATGGCACAGTTGCAGGGGTTGGCATAAAATGGTGTCTAGCAAGTACATTTTCCATGTTTTCATAAGTTTTTGAAAACCAAATCTTTTTTAATATAACTTTGTGTAAGCTGTTGAAACTTGTTAAAATTAATTGTTTATGATTGAAAACAAATTGATTTTCAATAATTTTAGGGGCTTTCAAATGTTTTCAAACACCAAATTACTTTTTAAATTAACATTGTTTAAGTTATGAAAAAGTACGGGGTGGATAGGGGGGTTTGGTTCAAACAACAAATTGCATTTGATTTTTCAACAAAATCCAATGCTTCCAAATGAATCACAGAGGTAAAACAATATTTTTTGTTTTTTTAACTAATGTTCACCCAATACAAAGCCCAAGAGCCACTCAAGGTAAAGGGGTACTGTGTAGAGTCATATTAGCATGAGAAAGGATCAGATAACAAGAAAGATAAGCAACTAATTCTAGAAATGAAGTGTTGAAAAATTTAATTAAAAAATAAAAGTTCAGCCGAAGACATTAGAAGTATAGAATCAAAGTAGACTTTAGAAAGAACTGGAAACCGAATCCTAAACAGGAAACAAGGGATAAACCTCTACACCTGTTCAAAAGACTGGGGAAGGGTGCAAACCTATCTACTCCTATTGGGAGAGGGGAAAAAAGTAATTACTGAATAAAATTTCAGGTGGGGACATTAGAAGTACAGATTTGAAGGAACCAGAAACCCCAATCCTAAACAGGAAATAAGGGATAAACCTCTACTCCTCTTCAAAAAACAACTTATCTACTCCTATCGAGGGAGGAGAAAAAATAATTAGTGAAAAACAATTCAGAGTCCAGGCGAAGACTTCAGAAGGAATCAGGAACCCAATCCTAAACAGGAAACAAGGGATAAATAAATATAATATATAGTGAAAATTTTAAATTTAGGAAAAAAAAAAAAATTTTATTTTTTTTTTTTTTATCTAACATATTTTGGGTATATAATCTAGCCAATTTCATTTAAATTCTTTTTGTTTCCATCACTTTTGTTATTAAATATCTCACATTGTGATAACAGAATATCTGCCAAAAATGGTGAAACATTGTAAAAACCTGGACGCAAATTTATTGTGGATGAACTAGGAATTAAAGCACTTTCTAAACATTTTCGCTTTAGTGAATTATTTTCTCTTTTTTTTATGTTAAAATTGTTGTCAGTCTCGTTACAGTGAGCTTTTAATGTGTTTAAACACACTATAGGCCCAAAATTTAGGACCACCTTCTGGATTTCAAAGAATTGCTTAAAAATTTAAGTTTTCTAAATCTAATTTTACACGCCATTTATACCAGAGGGACTATCTCTTCTTGAAGGGTTTTAGCATATATTCAATAATAATAACAATATTAACCCTATGCTATATAAATTTCCCTAATCTACCTTACTGGATCATAAGTAATCTTAGAGGCTGAGGTACTTTAAATTTTAAGTAACCATCTCAAAAAAAATAGGATGCCAGGCACTAACGAGTTAAATAGATTTGGCATCCCAAATTAGGAGTTAATTAAATGAAAGGTATGAGAGTTGCAAATTATTAAATCCAGAAGGTTTTGTGTATGTGTGTGTGTATATCTATATAGTTTTGTATAATATCAAAGCTTCTTAAAAGAAGGCTTCAAATTGGCCACGCCTAAAAGGTGTAAAAATTTGCAAGTAAATAAATGAATAAATATTTGCAAAAATAGGCTATAAAGAGGTCACATCTAAAAAAGCACAAGGTGCTCAATGCTGGACATCCAATAAAGAAGTGGGATATATATGATTTCAATTATACTCCAATCAAGTCAATAAAGCCATTAGAATACAAAGGGTTACTGAGTATTAAAGAATATGAGAAAAGCTGCTATTAAACAGAGAGGACAACAAAAGAACAAGACAGACAATAACAATTGACATTGCATTTAAATTTTTGAAGATCAAGCTTGACTGGGAAGCAAGAAGCTGAAATAAAGTTCCACAAGCAAGAAGTGTGAGAGAAGAAACTCTTAGCATAGAACTTACGGTTACATCTCGCGATTTCAACTGCACTGTGCTTAGATTCATAAAATCTAGGTACCATAGCAGAAAGTTCATCAGAACAATTACCATGAAAATATTTAGAGAAAAGTTACAGGGAAGCGACGTTATGGCAGTGGGAAAGGGACTGAAGCCAAAATGCCAGGTCAGGACCAATAACATTGCAGATTCGTTGGCTTTGATAGTGTTTGTTTTTTTTACATGTAAATATTATAACAAACAATACAATCATCTCAGAACTTACTGACTATAGAACCAATTTACCTTTCAAATAACCACTAACTTTTTTTTTTTCAAGATAACATGAAACGTTAGCCATGATAAATGAACTTGTATATTGATTAGGGTTAAGATTTAGAAGCATTAATGAAGAAAATGTCATGCCTACTGAACCAGAAAATATGGCAGATAAAATATAATTATATGTAATGATCTTCTTTGACATCTATGAGAGTTAACATGAATAAATCTTCTTAGATAATCAAATTAGAATTAGCATCTGTTAAAATGACAAAGGTTTCCCAGACATCAGAAGTTAAAATGGCAAACATTTCCCAGGCATCAAAAGTTAAATTGGTAAATGTTACCCAGGCATCAGAAGTTAAAGTGAGAAAGAGAAATTTTAACCAGCTTATATTTGGTTTATTGTGCAAATTCAAGTTGGAAGGAAGGGAGACAAGCCTGCTGCTGCTTGGAACCATCCATTAACTTTGGAGATGGAAAATATAAACAGTTATAATATAAAATAAACCTATAAAAAAAGAATGAATTGTTTAAGGTGATTAAATGAGAATATATCATTTTCCCTAATGAAGATTATGTTTTAGTTCAGCAAGTCACTTTTTGATGGATAGTTTGATATGATTTTTAAATTTTAGGTTAAATTTAAGGATTTCATATTTTTCATTTAAAATTTCCTATTTGTTTTATTTATGATTTTAATTCAAAAACAGTTTCTGCTATTTTTTTTTTTTTACTAATTTTTGATTTTTTTTATATGATGGTTACTTTTTATCATAACATTATAGAGCAAATATCCTCCAGCCGTTTATCTATCATGCTTGAGGGCATATAAAAATCTCTCCCACTTTAAATATTAACGTAGTAGCTAACTAAGGTGTGCAGCACCCCCACATTCCAAAAGAAAAAAATGTTTAATAAACTGCACCCACTTTAAAAGATCAAATAGGTGAAAAAATAATGACAAAATTAAGCCTGTCTTTTTTTTTTTTTTAAAATCACTATTCCTTCCTCCAATTTTCTTACCTTTTTCATTCTAACTTTCATACTTACACTTTAACTTTCATTCTTTATACTTTCTTTCTCTTTTTCCTCTTCTCTCACTTTTCCCCCAATTCTTTTATTGAGTGAATACCAACAGATAAGCTGTGTGTGCATAACACTTAACAGCGCGCAAACATATTAAACTGATCTTGGGAAGCGATGTTTTAATCTTAAAAGTGTACAAGTACTTTGATCCTCAACAGAAGTGCTTGTTCATATGTTTATAATCTTGTAATTTTTTATGGGTACTATGCTCATAAGAATAAAAATCATTGGCAAATATTTTATCCAGAGTTACTTAAATTATATTTAGATAAATGATTTTTTTTGTATTTTTCATTGGTATCAAAACAATTTTTAGTGATTTGTCTACTGTTTAAAATTTATAAACAAAACATTAATGCTGTAGAATTAAAAAAAAAAAAAAAATAAACATTTCAAAATATGAACTAAGAGACAAATAAGTTTCAAAATTTAAATGTATTAAAAGCCAACAATCCCACAACCCGTCTGTCTATCTATATATATATATATATATATATATATATATATATATATATATATATATATATATATATATATATGGTATATTTGCTGTAGATCTTTGATAAAAAAAAAAAGTAAAGCTCAATTTGTGATTTTGTTCAGAATTTTAATCCCCTTTGTATAGCAACAGGCATAAATGAGACATTCTAATTATTTCAAGCAAAAGAAGACATAAATTTATAACACTGAGAAGAAAAGAAACAAAAGAGAAATTAGGGAAAAATATCCCAAAAACATGTTTCCTTGGTAACACACTATCATGTGTATAAAGAGATGGTTATAAAAATCCCAATTTATGAAGGAGAAAAAAACTCTAATAAAAATAAAGGGGGGAAAAATTCTTTTTGTTTTTTGATTGTTCCAAATAAGAATAAAAGAGAACAAAATAAAAATAAAAGGAAATATGAAAAAAAAAAAAACAAAAAAAAACTGAAGAAAAAAAGAGAGAACAAAGAGAAAACTGAAGAAAAAAAGAGGAAGAAAGAATGAGAACAAAAAAGAAAAGGAAAAAAGAAAAGAGAAAAGGAAAAAAGAAAAGAGAAAAGGAAAAAAGAAAAGAGAAAAGGAAAAAAGAAAAGAGAAAAGGAAAAAAGAAAAGAGAAAAGGAAAAAGAAAAGAAAAAGGAAAAAGAAAAAGAGAAAAGGAAAAAAGAAAAGAGAAAAGGAAAAAAGAAAAGAGAAAAGGAAAAAAGAAAAGAGAAAAGGAAAAAAGAAAAGAGAAAAGGAAAAAAGAAAAGAGAAAAGGAAAAAAGAAAAGAGAAAAGGAAAAAAGAAAAGAGAAAAGGAAAAAAAGAAAAGAGAAAAGGAAAAAAAGAAAAGGAAAAAAGAAAAGAGAAGAGGAAAAGAAAAGGAAAAGGAAAAGAAAAAGGAAAAGGAAAAGGAAGAAAAGGAAAAGAAAAGGAAGAAAAAGAAAAAAGAAAAGAGAAAGAAAAGGAAGAAAAAGAAAAAAGGAAGAAAAAGAAAGGGAAATAAAGAAGGAAAAGAAAGAAAAAGAATAAAAAAGGGAAAAAAGAACAAAAAAGAAGTAAAAATATGAACAAAAACAACAAACTAAAAAATAAACAAAAAGAACAAACTAAAAAATGAACAAAAAAGAAAAAGAAAAAAAAGAAAACAAAAAACAAACTGTTAAATATCCATCCCATAATCCTGTGCTTGGGGGGGAGACATGAAACAAGTGCATTGAAGGTGATATCAATGGAAACACACATGCAATGGGGATAATGATAAGAAGCAGATGAAGCATCATTGGGGGGAGACTCTTTCCACTTACCCATGTTATGAAGTACCGAAAAGTAGCTTTCTGTGGTTTATGCTGAAAAGGGACGGTGGTTGTTAGGAAGGCAAATCACAGGTTACATGGGTTACATTAAAACCACATAATGGCACATGGTTCCTGCTAAAAATTTCACATGCACAAAAAGAAGTCAAATAAACAAATAAAAACAAATGCACTCACACACATGATACGTTTCATAATCTCAACAAACCAATATTAATACATTTTGGGTTTAAAAAAAAAAACAAAAAAAAAAAAACAATTTGATGATGAATGTTTTAATAATTAAAAGGTGAGGCAAGTCCAGGTAAATATAGGTATATAAGTATCTTCACAAAAAAGACAAAAGTGTGAGATAGACAACACAATCGTTTAAAAAGGGTTAAAATTAAAAAAAAAATATGTATATTTCAAATATCTGTCCCCAAAGCAAAGAATACTGAAACTTTCAATACAGAAGAATGGACCAGGATGGAATGCAAATGAAAATTTGGTTAAAATATTAATAAGAGTATTATATAAATGGAAGAAAAATACTTCAAGATTTCCCTAAAAAAATATGATTAACTATCAAATCAATAACTGAATTCAGTTAAAACAGAGTCAAACAAACATCTCATCTCTTGATAGAAAGAGAAAAACAATTAGATTAAAAATCAGTAAATGTAACTTTACCATAAAAAGAATTTGAAAAATTCATTTTACTTTTAATGATTCAAATAAAATATTTAAAAATCATAAAAGATTGTTTAATATACGCCTACAAATTCAAAATAACTAATAATGCAAATTATATATATATATATATATATATATATATATATATATATATATATATATATATATATATTTGCATTATTCATTTCTGTAGTTAACTGCTACCAGCAAGCGGAAATATTTCTTCTCCTGATGATGGCCATTATGGCCAAAACTAGTCGAGGAATCTAAATGAAATAATAATAAAAAAATGAAAGAATATTAATCTACAACCCAGTGTGTCTGAAGATTTTAATTTTTTAATATTTTTTTTATTGTTCAATATATACATATATATATATATATATATAAACTTTCGGAAAGGTATGCATCCATCTCTTCTCCCCACAGCTATGGGTAAATAGCAAGACAAAGTGGGTCCTATAGCCTTGGTTGGCAAATGATCTAGGACAACTCTGAATTCAAAACCTGAGGTGGGTCATTTGGGGACCTTGTGGCATACTGTGCACTAGTTCTCTATATTTGGCTCTTCCAAAAAGTATGATTGGTTCTGCACAAATCTTCACCAATATAATCAAAAATGATATGTGCAAGTAGTCTGGCTGTTGGTTCTAAGAACTGAGCTCTTGAACTTATTACATCAAAAACAATAGGAGAATCCAGTGTGTGTGTGTGCATATATATATATATATATATATATATATATGTGTAAAAATAAATGGATATAAATCCGATAGAATGAAGAAAAATTTTGAAAAAACAAACAAAAATCCTTAAATGCAATTATGTTGTTTAAAATGAATGAAATGTCGACGTCTGACGTTTCGGTTTAATAAACCTTTTTCAAGACAATATTCATTACAATTCAGTTCAATTTAACAAAGATGATGGACATAAAAAACATCTGTTTTGGATAAGACTTGTTTTTTATGTCCATCGTCTTTGTTAAATTTCTTGTACCCCCCCAAAAAACTTATAGTTGTTGTTGGTCATCAGATTAGTGTGTGTGTGTGTGTGTGTATATATATATATATATATATATATATATATATATAAATAATACAAATAAAAAATTTGTCATTTAGCTGATTGATGTTATATTCAGCAGCTCAACTTCATTTTTAGAGACAAACCTTTTGGTAATTGTCCAGTCCACTCATCAGGATGTTTCAGCAATTGACTGGTGTTTCCTCAATTTTTTCCTTATGTATATAAAATGGGGACTACACATTTTCTGACTAGACCTGTCTGCTAGTGCAGCTAGCTAATCCTTGTTAGCTTTTATATATATATATATATATATATATATATATATATATATAATGTTATGAAAAACTTGGTAATCCGTATGGGTAGTCCCAAGGAGGATGAAATCCTGAGAGCTCAATGTAAATCCAGAGCTAATATTTTAAAAAAAAAAAGATCACTTTAAAGTTCCATTATAATAATAATTTTTGGAAGTTTCCCATGATCCAGAGTCCTTTAAAAGGACTCTGGATCATCGAATATTACTTCCAAAGATGGAACCAAGCGTGGTCTGTTTTTCTTTGGAAATATATATATATATATATATATATATATATATATATATATATATGAATAAAGACAAAAGGAAAATTATTTTGTCCTCTTTGAGGACTCTATCAAGGCCAATGTAAGGATTTTATTTTGTGACAAGTGTTTATATACAAGAGCAAAAATGTTAATGGTTTTTCAAAATTTTTTGGTATCAGAGTGCTCATGAATATTCATCAGGTTAGCAGAAAAGTCAGGCAAGTTCATTGTCATGAACTGATACAGTTCAATGACAAATAAACAAAAGTGAAGATTTTTATATAAATGTAAATTAGTACTTAAATTATTTTGGATTGAGATTGATAAATGTGCTATGTTTTGAATAACATGAGGTTATGGATTTAAGTGTTTCCTTTTAAATTTAAAAAAAAAAATTTAATCTGTTTTCCTTTTGTCTTTATTCACATTGTTCTTTTACAGATATAGTATATCTGAAATTCGTACATTTACATAAATACACAGATACATGCACACACATGTGTGTGTTTTGTTTTTATATATCTGCACTCAAATTGTTAGCAAAAGAAGTTTAAAAGAAAACAAATTTAATGCCTTTTTTATTATAAATGTCATCAGTTATATAAAACTAACTTAAAATTAGAAATCTAAACAGATTTAATATTGACATTTTAATCTTCCTTTTGGTTGATATATTAACATTCTGAATTTTTTAATACTATTTATAGGATATACTTATTTCAATATGTACATTCATATATTAATATATAGTCAATGCTTTAAAACAAAACAGAATAAAAAACTTACTGGACTGAAATATGAGAACGAGTCACTACCAATGATTTACTTCGTTCAAATTTCATTTAAAACTAACTTTTATGTAGCACTGGAAATCTTTAAATTGCAATGAATTAAATATACAAGTTAACAATGAAGTGACATGAAAATGAACTCAAAACCAAACTAGAAGTTTAACTTGGTCCTGTTTATGATGAATTATTCAGTCAAATCTGTTGAATTTAGTTGTTCCAATTTTTAAAGAAAGTTTTAATTGAGAATTAAAGGAACAAAATGTTCTAGTTTTCTTAATAAAAGAAAGAAATACAAGAAAATAAAAGGAGAAAGAAAAAAATTCAATTAAAATTCCATATTAGCTGAACTTAATAATTTTCTCATTTCAGTAATAAATAAATAAATATTTTAGCAAAGATAAAGTCAGAACCAGTATTAAATGGATTAAATTACCCAAATATTCACACATTCAGAACAAATCTAGCTGAAGTCATTAATAACATTTGGGAAAACTGCTTGCTGCCCAACTTGAACAAATATCTTAGGAGGTTAAAAAAAACAAAACAAAACATGAAACTAAGGAATTATGTTAAAAAAAAAAAGCAGAAATGTTAGGCACATACAAAAATTATGTTAATTTTTTTTTTTTTAAATAATAAAAAATAACTGTGGACGTTAAGACATTTAAAATATTGAATTTTTATTTTTGGTGCTATTTGATCAAATTACAAATACAACAGCTGTTAGATTAATAAGGTTAATTGAATTGGGAGTATTTCTCTAAGAAAGATCAGAGTCAAATGTACATTTTTTTTTTAACAGACGAAACAATAGAAATGTGTTTTAACTGATGAGCACTCAAGCTACAATGAAGTGTTTGGTGAATATTATTGTCACTTATAAATTCATTGTATCAGGAAGTTAAGCTAATTGGGATATTTGAAGAATTATCATTTCATGTTTATTATAAATCATTACTTAAATATCAAAGAGGCTAAAATATTCAAAATATGTTAAGAATTATATTATTAAAAGAAATATGGAATCACTGTGGTGTTTAAACTCAAAAATATAGAAGGATGGTATCCAAGAAAATAAAGAACTGAAAATACACAGATTATGCATCCATGTTATTTTAAATTTGTACACTGCTGTAACATAGGGAAGGTTACAGAATAGAATAATCAAACAAAGGTTGGCAATAAACAATAATACTTAGGACAAGAACAACACATATAAGATTCACCAGTGGCACGTAGAAGTAGTTAACTGCTAGAATCAAGTGAGTCAAGTGAATTCCACAATGAATCTCCAACTGCAGGATATCTACCAACTGCCCCACACAGTCAGATGTGGCACAAGGCCTAATTTAATGTGGGGTATCTGAGCCTGTAGGCTTGGCCCAAAATTCCCTGTAGATCCCGTATAAAATGGGGTCGGGTAGCTGTTTCCTGAGATGGGACTTTGCCCTTCAACATAGCCTCGTCTGGTGATCCTCTCTGCTTGGAGACAGAGTTTGATCAGCACAGCTGGAGACGAATCTCCAACTGCAGACCAACATACAGTATTTACTACTGTATTTATGTGAATGGGGACATACCCATTATCGTCTGTAGGTATGCTACAACATATACATATTTGAAAACATGTTGTAAAATCATTAAAAAAAAAAAAAAAAATAATAATTGCAATTGCTTATTGAAGTTACTTGATAAGTTAATGAATTAATTGATAAAATGTGGATTATACAGGAAGTTCCATCATTGGATTTCTATTAATTAACTGTAAATAATGGATATTTGTCATATTTATTTGGGGAAAAAAAAAAGAATTAAACCTAATCTGACAGAATTGAAATGTTAAATATTGATTAAGAAACAAAAAATCCTTCTGCTGCTGTGGACATACTTATACATATTTATAAAAAAAAAAACTAATATTGCCTTCTGTTAACATTATATATATATATATATATATATATATATATATATAAATAATATAGTTTTAAGGTGTGCTATATTTATAGGATAAAGTACTCAATATAATAGAGCATATGTAAATATAAAAATGAACATTGAATTCAACACTCAGAGGTGACAGACTGTTTCATGCTAAACACAATCATCATTATTTATGTATGTATATATATATATATATATATATATATATATGATGAGGAAGAAATAGGAAATGTTTATAAATTTAACATGTATAGTTTTATGTTTGTTTTTCATTAGTTTAGCAGCCCTCACTTGTATCTTTCCTGTCAAGCTGCATTCTTTTGTATAATTCATGTATGTTTGTGTATCACAATTCTAAACGATCTAGGCTGGATTCAGTTGATAATTTGTATGCATGCATATAAGTGTCTAACAGGCATTTTTATTTATGCTTGGTAG
Source organism: Acanthosepion pharaonis (assembly GCA_903632075.3). Lineage (NCBI taxonomy): Eukaryota > Metazoa > Mollusca > Cephalopoda > Sepiida > Sepiidae > Acanthosepion > Acanthosepion pharaonis. The sequence goes on along the minus strand of CAHIKZ030000213.1, from coordinate 875,412 downwards.
TTGTCTGTATGTTGATTGGGAGATATTTTGTGTGAGAGTGAAAGATTTTAAGTTTCACTGGTTGTAGGTAGAACCTACATTCTTTCACTTTCACACAAAATATCCCCAATGGACAACTACCAGACATAAATAAAAACGTCCAATGGACTCTCAAATGCATGCATACACATTATCAAACAAATCTTGCATAGACAAACTAGAATTGTGATACACAAACATACATGAATTATACACATGAAGGCTGACAGGACATATACACATAAGATCTGCTTAACCAATGGAAAACAAACATAAAAAAATAAACCAATTTTTTTTCTCCTCCATATTTAATTTTCTGATGAAGCTTAAATAAAAGCCAAACGTTAAATTTATAAACATTTTCTATTTGTTACTTATCCTATCATTCTGCCAGATTCCTGCAATCTCTCTCTCATATATATATATATATATATATATATATATATATATATATATATATATATATAATTATTTAAAAAATATGATTCCAAATGACACATAAGAATATATATATATATATATATATATATATATATATATATAATGCACACACGTTTTCAAGATACTGTGAATATCAGTCCCTAGTGTTTGTATTATAAACTAACTAATACTTGGTTCCATTTCCACACCAACACAGACATATAGTAGTGTAAGGTATAACTTGTTTTGTGATTTATTTTTATTATATTGTATAAGGTTAGTGTTGTTTAGCTTACTCTGTACTGCTGAGTGTCTGATCAAAACTAAAATAGTGGTGCCTCTGAGTAATCAGCATTAGAGTCTTTATAGTCATTTATTTGCAGAAAATGACAACTTCCTGTTTTTCTTTTTTTTTTACCAAAATGGGCCAGCACAGCCAGGTAACAATGTTATAGCAATGCAGAAGTGGAAGTCTTAACTAAATACCTTGGAAAACATCTTTATAAAAAAAATAATTAATTTTTAAAATGATATCAATATGAAAAGTCCTGATCTGACAAGGCTATTTAAGAACATTTTTCAGGTTAATGTTTTGGCTTTGTAGCAATTTGCCGTGTTGGGGGGGGGGACTACCTCTAGTGCAGCCAAATCTATGTTCAATTTCCTTTTCTCCTTTCTGCTACATCACCCTACAGACTGACCACATAATAACAAGCCAATGGTGGTGCCTAGGAGTAATCACCAGTAAAGTATTGTCATTTATTTGCAGAAAATGACAATTTCCTGTTTTTTTATCAAAACAGGCCAGCGCAGTCAGGTTACAATGGCATAGTAATGCAGCAGTGGAAGTGTTAACTAAATAACTTTGAAAACAGCTTTATAAAAAACAATTTCTTTTAAACACTCACTCACAATAAAAACACTGAAGACACTACACAGATATTCTTTATAAAATTAATATAGCCCTGAAAACACTTTGACACTGAAAACAACCAAATATTAATTATTACCATGGAAATTGCTGTTGACAATTAAGATTATTTATTATCTCATTCCTCTGCTCTTCTGTCATTCTCTGCCTGTATCTTCCCATTCTATTCCTTATCCCTTCCAATCTTTGTTGTCTACCTATGATTTTGTCCAAATGTTATTCAAAACATCAATTAGTTTCATATGTAAGCAAGAAAAAACTAATGCACAAATATTTTTGCAGGCATCCCTTTATCCACTGATTTTTCTGCAATTTTACCCCACAAAGAATTTTAATGTATCACATTTTTCATGCCTTTCCATTCCTACCTATTTAATATTTTCCTAGACTATGCCCTGTGCATATACAAGCACAGATATGAAGAAAAGGGCACTAATGAATCAAGCCTTCCATAACACATCCCAAACTAATCTATTAATTGAAGACAATGATCCTGCTTCTCCTCACAAGGCCAATGTACTGATGATGGGGGGGGTATGCTGATGACATAGATATTCATAACTGGGATAAGAACAATCTTTAACCAAAAAAAAATCAACATCCTCTACCAAGCATTCCAGGAAATAGGTTCCAAGATAAAACTTTCCAAAATGGAAACTAGAATCTGAAATTGGAATGAAAGCACTTACCCTGAATTCATTCCAAGAAAAAAAAAAAAAAAAAAAAAAAAAAGAAGAAAAAAAGAAGAATTACAATATGGAACCTCCATCTTGATGTTGGTTTCTTTTCACCCAGAATCAATTTACCTTTAAATAATTTAAAGATAAATTGTTATAATAATATTTTATTTAAGTAAGATACATTAGTGCCCTTTTTGGGGCCTGAAGCAGAAACAGACTCTATATTCAGTTCTATGAGGCAGCTTGGTGGATGGAACAGTTATGAATATCCTGCCTGGATATGGGATCAGTTTCTAGCCTTGGTAAAAGGCAGATTTTGAAAACAGGTTTTTTTTTTTTTTAAAGCAAGCAGATACTCTCCACCTGGGAGACCAGCACAGTACTATTTTCCTACCCACCCCAATCTGATATTAAGCTCAGGAAAAATATGATAGTGATTGATTTGTTGGAACAGCTTATCAATTCCTAATGCCAAAATTTAATTTTCTTGGGTGCTTTGAAGTAAGTAATAAAAATATGATGTTATTCTGCTTTCACAATTGAATACATGGTAGATGATAATCAGCTTTTGTGCATATACAGGTTTGTGTGGACTTAATTACTAGAGGCAGTGTGTGTGCTTTACATTGTAGTTTTATTGAAGTTGTATTTTAGAATACAGTTTAATTTATTTAAAAAATTGTAGAATATTAAATGGATTAATGTCATGAAAAAATTCTTTCATGTTGGTTGTTTGGTTGGTTGATTTTGTTTGGCAGTATATCAACATTCTCTGCGATCACGTTCTGTCAGCTCCCTTCATGACATCTTGTGCCTCCCAGGTACTCACTTTCATTTAACCTGAAGGTCACGGTGGACTTAATAGCACTGTTGGAACACTCCACATGTCCATACCAGCGAAGCCTTTTTTCTCTTAAAATGAGGTTGAGATCCTCGAGAACAAACCATGCCAACAACTCACTAGATCATATAGTGGCTACAACCTCTGGCTTGATCTGACATATATATCTGATCATAGCCCTGTCATTACGCAGCATGTGCTGGAGGCTTGGCCTAGTTAGGGGTCAGGTCTCGCTTGCATGGAGGATGCAGCTAGAAACCCCTCACGATTCCTTGAATGATGAGGATGCAGCTAGAAACCCCTCACGATTCCTTGAATGATGAGGATGCAACTAGAAACCCCTCACGATTCCTTGAATGATGAGGATGCAACTAGAAACCCCTCACGATTCCTTGAATGATGAGGATGTAACTAGAAATCCCTCACGATTCCTTGAATGATGAGGATGCAGCTAGAAACCCCTCACGATTCCTTGAATGATGAGGATGCAACTAGAAACCCCTCACGATTCCTTGAATGATGAGGATGTAACTAGAAACCCCTCACGATTCCTTGAATGATGAGGATGTAACTAGAAATCCCTCACGATTCCTTGAATGATGAGGATGCAACTAGAAACCCCTCACGATTCCTTGAATGATGAGGATGCAACTAGAAACCCCTCACGATTCCTTGAATGATGAGGATGTAACTAGAAACCCCTCACGATTCCTTGAATGATGAGGATGTAACTAGAAATCCCTCACGATTCCTTGAATGATGAGGATGCAACTAGAAACCCCTCACGATTCCCTGAATGATGAGGATGTAACTAGAAACCCCTCACGATTCCTTGAATGATGAGGATGCAACTAGAAACCCCTCACGATTCCTTGAATGATGAGGATGCAACTAGAAATCCCTCACGATTCCTTGAATGATGAGGATGCAACTAGAAATCCCTCACGATTCCTTGAATGATGAGGATGCAACTAGAAATCCCTCACGATTCCTTGAATGATGAGGATGCAACTAGAAATCCCTCACGATTCCTTGAATGATGAGGATGCAACTAAAATCACTCACAGTTCAAATTTTGAGAAAAAGAGAAAAAAATGCTGAGATAAAATATAAATGTTGGAAGTAAATTGTATATATTTTATAGATTTACAAACAAAGGCAAACAAAATTCTATTTGAATAGTAAACTTCATGAAAAAAAAGAAAAGTTGGCAATTAAACATGATTTTAGAAATTCAGAGTGGATGCTCGATATTATCATGAGAATCGAGCATCTTTTCAAGTTTATTTTGTCACTTGATAACTAGTTTAGCTGAAAGTAGCAGGCAATAATTCCATCATAGAAAATTTATTTTTAATCAATTAACCTCAAGCAAGGTGATAAGGCCACTAAGACGCAAGACAGTGAAAGAGAATGAGAAGACTTTAAAAGCAACAAGAAACCCAATCCTAAAGCAGAAACAAGGGATAAACCTCTATTCTTGTTCAAAAGATCAAGGAAGAGTGTGAACTGGATGAGGGGCAAACCTATCTACACCTATTAAATACAAACCATTTCAATCTTATGCAATGTATATTATAAAAAAACATCAGTGCTATTCTAAACTAACTACTTACCATTAATCATTATTGGTTTTTGACTAGTATTTTTTCCATCTTAATTTTAGTTGCTTTTCATTGCAGCTACTCAGTGCAGATAGAAAATATTGAATAACATCCATGTAAAGTATCAACTCATACACTTATTTTGGAGAAAAACTATAGCAGAAAGCTACTCTACCAATTATTAAAGCTAGTAGTTGCAAAAACTCAAATCTAACAATATATTCTTACTCCATATTCTCCCAACCCAATCACTTAATGCTATATTTGATATTATTGTTATAAATACTAATATTCATATTGTAGGGAAACAGTAGGCAATTATCTCCCTTTGGTTAGGAAGACTTGACTGATGTCTTAATTGGTGCTTGAGGGTCATGTAACAGGGTGTTGGTGAGAATAGTCAGTTGCTGCTTAGCTCTCCACAGAGGTGGACAGAACAGTTGATTGTAGTTTGGCAGACCACATACACCCCATGCATCTTAAAATAGGAAACTAAGAGATACCGTAGGATGTTATAAGCAAGACATTTTTTTTTTTTTTTTTATTTGTCTTCTTCACATACTACTCTTATATGTACTTTAATTTCTCTGTAAGGGACAATTTGTGATGTGTGTGTGTGTGTGTGTGTGTGTGTGTGTATATATATATATATATATATATATATATATAATATATATGAGATTAATACAAGTATAAAATTTATGACTTAGCTGATTGATATTATATTCAGCACATCTACTCTGGAGTTTCATAGACAAACCTTTGTGCAGTCGTTTGCTCCACTCATCAGGGGATATCAGCAAAGGTCTGTCAATTTTCTGATTTTTGTTTTTTATATTAAGTTAAAAAAAATAATTTATGGGCATTTTTATTGATTTTAGGTTGATTAAATATATGCGTGCATATGTGCACACGTATAGGGAGGTGTGTGTGTGTGTATGAATAAAGACAAAACGAAAACTTATCTTAACACAATTTGTCCTCTGATGTACCTTATCAAGGCAAATGTAAGAATTTTATTATGCAACAAAGAAAACAAAAAAGTCAGTTATTGTTGTTGAATTTCTTCTTTTTTTATATAATTTAATAATTATATTATTTTAGTTTGGAACTGATTTGTGTATTATATATTTTAAATAATAGAAAGTAAAGAATTTAAGTTTTTTTAATATGAAAAAAAAATTTTTTGCTTTTGTTTATTAGACATTAAATTACATCACTTAGCATCTTCCATAATTTACCTTGACTTTTTAGTTAGTCTGATGCATATTTATGAATGTTCTTCAATTGAAAAACTAACAACTTTTATAATACTTGTTGTAAAATGAAATCCTTACATTTGCATTGATAAAGTCCATCAGAGGACGGAATGTGTCAGCTAAGATAAGTTTTCCTTTTGTCTTTATTCATATTAACCTTTAACAGATATATTTTTTATTTATATTTGAACACATATATATATACACACACACACACACACACACGGTGTGTTGGGTAAATTGTCGCCATTTTATATTTTTAATTTTGCACATGCGCATTGTTTTTGTCAACTGCATGGTATAGTAGGGTTAGTTGATCACTGACTGTGAGAAAATGAGCACCATGACACAATTACTCCAACAAAAATTTGGAAATGGCATTCTGTACTGCTTGGCATTTGTGCCAGAAGCTCTAATACAAACATTTCACAGCATTTTGGTGCCAATCTCAGAACAGTGCAGAAGATTCAGAAAGAGTTGGATGGTGATTACGAAGGTGTTTGGAATGGTCACTACTGATGGTGACGTTATGCTGCTATTTATCTTCCCACAGGGCCTCAGAATCAACGTGAAGCCCTACATCAAGCGTCTTGAGGATATAGTGCTGTCCTGGGTCAAGAGGGTGGCTGCTGGAAGAACCTATGTCTGGCAAGAGGACTCTGCACTATGCCACACAAGCAGGAGAACCCAGTCATGGCTGTCAGACAATTTCTGTGACCACATCACCCCTAAAATTTGGCCACTTAGCACCCTAGACTGCAACCCCCTTGATTATTATGTGTGTGGCATAGCTGAACAAGAGACCAACAAAACTCCTTGTAACACCAAAGATTAACTGAAGGAAAGGAATATGGCAGTATTCACCAACTTAAGCAAGGAGACCATCCAGAAGAGATGCAGGAGATTCCAAAGTCGTCTGGAGGCTGTGGTTGAAGCCAATGACAATTTTATATGGATATATTAATGGCTGTAGTGGACCTTGGAGAAGACCAAACTATTTCCTCACTTTTTAATATTAAATTAATGACAGTAAGTAGTTGCAATATAAAGTAAGATGATATGAAATATGAGCCAAAAATTAATAATAGTAGATAATGCTTCCTCTTAAAAAGAGAAAAAATAAAGATAATATTATTACTTACCATTAACTTAGTATTTTAAACATTCAAGCAGCAAAACAATGACAAAAATCCACATAACTTATATTTAATCATATATAAACAATGATGGTCATAGAAATAATTATGGCATGAAAACTTGACACAAGAAATTATTCATAAAGATGAACTCTTTTTAAGTTAGAGAAAAAACAGATAAGAAAAAAACTTTTACAAATTAGCCTTATTCTGTAATTTTCTATTAAATATTAGAATGCAAGCTCAGTATTATCAAGAATAGATACATTTGAACTTTCTATATTATTCTAAGCCTTGTGTTGTTTGTTTTTTGTTCCTTTTTTTTTTTTCATCTACTCCGCCATCTGTTGAGCAGCCTTGGTACTAAACAAAATGGTGGAACAGAATATAAACCTCTCTGCTCCAAGGTACATGAAGATTAAAAAAAGGATTAAAAATGACCCACCATGTAGATACCAATGCTTGAAAAAGAAGGACAGTCCACTCCCAACTTGAGAAGTTGAAGCAGAAAATTGACCCTAGTCATCCATTCCACGACTGTACCAATAACAAAGGGGCTCAAGTCAAAACAACTTTTTATACTAAGTCGAACCACTGAACAACAGAACTAGTCAGCATGTGTCCCTGTAGTGCAGCCACCTTAACAACCTGGAACACGTTTTTTTTTTCTCTCTCTTTCATACCTACAGAATCCTCCCTGCTGGCTCCAGTGATGCCTAGCCCCTTTGGTTCTGCCTAAATCACATCCAAACAGCTATTGGTCACTGTAGGATCAACCTTCAGAAATAGAGATATGTCATCAATGATGATCCCAACTCCCAATGCAGGCAATTCCAAACTATGGTGCATTTTTTTGTTTGCCCCCATCTTGAAGATTCATGCACACTTAACGACCTTGAAACCTTAACACCCCAGGAAAGACTCTTTATGCAACAATGTATGGGTGTGGTATAGCAACTAGTTAAGAAGTTTCCCAAGGCTTACTTTTTATGGAAACTTTCATAATTTTAGCTGTTTTCCAATTTCTAACAAATTATATCTACAAATTTCAATAACTTTTAATAAAAAAATAAAAAATAACTGCAAGTCAAATACCTATTAAAAAAAAAAAAAAACTTATCAAAGGTGTTAGGAAAAAAACCTACACAAGTAAATTTTTCTCAAAATACCTGAAAATAAAAATAATTTGAATCTCCAGAAATTTACCAGTGCAACTGCTAAAGCTGCACATGCAATTGTAATGTCATTGTAAAGACTAATAAATATTGGTGCAATTGGTGTGGGTCCATGTGGGCTTTCTCCAAACATGGATTCTTCCCACAAGGATGCAAAAGACTGTTTTTTTCACCTCCTGGATGGGCTGCTTATATATCATATCTGTCCCGTGTGTGCACATCCTAAGCACAGCTCGGTTAACCACCTGTTTACATATCATGGGCAACCACTGACATCTTGTCAGATGTGCATTTGCACCTGGTGACTATGAGATCACCTTCCCTTTCAACTCCCTGATGCACTTAGCTTCTCTGTTGGTCAGAGTGCAAAATCTATTTTGGTGAATCTTAGAGTGAGCCCAGTACATACTAGGGGTCACCCTAGATCAACCCCACTTGGAAAAAAAGTTCATTGTTTACATTAAATTTGATTCAGACCATCAGGTAGTCCCTGGTGCAAATTGTTTGTTACACAATATTTATATTGGTTATGAAGGTGCACTGACATTTCTGCTCGGTATTTTTAGATTTAATAGTGCTCAAAATTATAAAGAATATCTTTGTAGGTAAATATTTTTGCACAGCAATAAGACATTACCCAGGACTGAAGAGAAAATATATTCTTATTTCAACAAATTATACATTCTTGTTTGATAATTTACAATGACCCCACTTACTTTTTTAAACAGTAATAACTGAATACATAAAGATATATAAAAATAAGTGTACAGAAGTTGTAAAAAGACTTAACTTATTTTATATTTATATATAATGTCAAAACAAAATCAAAGAGAGACTTAAAATTGTTGGATAGGCCTGTTATAAAAAAAAAAAAAAAAAGAAAAGAAAAGAAAAAGCTGAAGAAAAAATCTAAATCTTAAAGTTTTTCTTTAAATTAAAAATATCAGAAACAAATTGCAATTTTTCATTCAGACTGAAAAATGTATATTGATTAAATTACCTCAATTGAAAAAATTGATTTTTTTTACCATGCCTCATATTGCAAATGCTTTATTTAAAACATTTGACAGTATTAGTGATCTTTTCAAGATTGTAGAAAATATTTAAGTTATATGTACGAGAGAGAGAGAATACTAAAATGTAGTCCCTTATTTTTATAATCTTATATAAAATTTCAAATTTTAAGAATGATCAAGTCTGTATAGATTAATAATACAAGCTAAAATTATTGAGGATTGCATTTTAAAATCTTATCTTCGTTATGTATAAATATAAAAATAAATTTGTCATGTATAGAACAAGATGTGTGTTTGGTAGACATGTCCCAAATTTTGCAAGCATTTTTAAAAAAAAAAAAAAAAAAAATAGTAATGAATCCTCTTCTAACAATTACTAAAATCTATTTTCATGTTTTCTACAACCTTTTAAAAAACTAATGGTATTGTCTAAAATCATAAGTGTATTCACAATATGAGGCATGGTAAAAAAAATTACATCTTTTTAAATAAATTAAATTCATGCAGAAAAAAAAAAAAGGAAAGCTTCATATGCCATCTAGACCTTTGTGGGAAGCAAAAATAAATATGCATTTCTAATTGAAAAGCCAATGTATATTGAAATGTAGAAAAAAAAAAAAAAAAAAAAACAAAAAAAAAAAAAAAAAAACAGATAAACACATCCATTCAAAGACTTGCATTCACAGTTGACATCTGTCTGTTAAAAGTAACTGCTAAGTATTCACAATCAAACAACTTATTAATACAACAATCAAGACAACAGAAAAAGATTCTGATGCCTTGCAATAAGACAACTTATAAAGCAAACACTAAGAGATCAGATATTTTCTATTTAAAATGAAAAGGTACACAGGGTTTCTTTAAATCAAGAAATACTGACACAATCAATCAATTCCATTTATCAAATAATCTTCTTTATTATTTTTATTTAAGTAATCAAACAGTTAAGTAAAATTGTTACTAGATACATTAATTATAAATGCGGATTCAAATTAATCTGACTTCAAAAAAAAAAAAAAGTAATCGATTTTTTGTATTTAGTTCCAATGTGTAAATTTGTCAAATAATCAATAAATAAATATGAAATAAGATCAACCTAATTTGATGGAGAAGTCTATTGTCTTACACAATACAGAATAAATAATGTAGCACAAGATCAATTTTTAATGTAAATAAATAAAAAATTAATAAAATAAAATAAATGAAAAATTAGTAAAATAAAATAAATAAAAAAAATAAAAATCTTTAGATGTTTTGTTTTTGTTTATTACTATAGACATTCTTATTATAAAGAATAATTAGTCCTCTATCTGTTTTTTGAAGTTACCGCCAAAGATCAAAATGGTACACTCAATAGAGAAACTTCAGAAAGATGCTTTCAGCGGAATTTCTACAAAATTAAATAACTTCCATTATTATTTACGTTAAATTCATCATTTAACAGAACCAGGATTATCAAATTAAAAATGCTAAAATTCTTAAGTGTTATTTTTTATGTACGTTTAGACTAATGTCCTCATTTTTGTTGTTATTATGACAATGTTTTGGCCATTGTGCTTTCCAGTCCTTTTCAGGTGTCCGTCAATCCAGGTAACCTTGACATAATCAAGATGTTAACATTTCACACTACTTCAAATAAAAAGGTAAGAAAGGAAACCTTCATCAATACTGGAAAGAGTAATAACAGCTTCAGAAACCTATTTTTCTGAAAAATTGTTTTAAGAGAAAGATTTAAATTATAACCAAAAACAGTACTGGCTGCTTGGCCAAGGAATGCCAATTGTTTTCTTGTAAGGAAACAGCTAATATTACCATTAAAGGAATTTTCAACAGAATCCTTTATTTAATATACAGGATAGACTGTTCTTGTTTTAATTTAGTACTGCTCAGTTATTGCTCACTCTGTTTCCACCAAGTCTGTATTACATGACACAGCCACTAAAATCACTGAATTCACTCTTTAATCTACTAGGCAATAGTTGCATGTTATTCTTTTATTGCATTCATCCATCCTGAAAATTTACAGACATTTTGTTCAAGTATTATAACGACACAAAGAAATCTTTTCTGAAATGTCCCTACTATTTCAATATTTTAAGTTAAACAAAATATGCATTATTAAAAGATAATTACTAATCTTTAAAAAGAAAGTGAGAGAGACTAAATTGTTTTAGAAAATCCAAACATTGAAACAGTAATAAAAGCTGATATGATTATAAGAAACAATTTGTCCCATTTTTGGGATGATGGACATTAATGGGTTAGAGGTAGAAGCCTATAATACTTTATTCTATTGTTAATTTTTTACTACTGGTGCTAGATTCTCCCTTTAATTTTTTTTTTTTACAACTGGTGCTAGATTCTCCCTTTAATTTTTTTTTTTTTTTTTTACAACTGGTGCTAGATTCTCCCTTGGTCACGATGACTTTTGACTTTGTGCTAGCACAACCATCAATGGCTTATGAACAGTTTTGTCTACCCAATTTCACCCACAAGTCTTGGGTCAACCCATGGTATAATTTTCTGGTACTTTCAAAACATGCTGCATACTAGGGTTGCCTTTCCAGAATGGTAACATTAAGAAGTCACCTTCCTGACAAATTGACCTGGTGAGATTCGAACACTGGTCGCATGATTAGAAAGCAAATTCTAGGCACCGAGCTACATACTCATGTGAATGAAATAGCAGCAAGCAAATATTATGAAGATATGTAGGATAGATAATGACTGACCCTTGACATGAAGAAGATTGTAGCATTCAGAAAAGCATTCATGAGGGAATCTGTTCCACAAAGCAGCAGTTCCTGGGAAAAAGTGGAACTTTTTCCTTACAAATGTAATAAGGAAGGAATTAAGTGAGTTTGACTCTGGATAGCATGGAAGGTCTTAGCTGTAAACATCTGAACTGCTTGAACTAAAGACTGGAGCTCATTTGAATATTTACCATGGGAATAGCAATAGAGCAGTTATAGGCTTGCAACATTGCTTCTGTTAGAAAGAAAAGATGGAAGGCCATATAAATAATTTCAAGCTATCAAAAAGTGGAAAGAATATATTGAATCTATTGTTATGTCTGTTGCTAAGAAAGTTGGTTCACTATATCATGCTAAACTTTTTTTCTTGCCAGACTCTATCTTACATATTTATAAGTCAACCATTCATCCTTGCTTTGAATATTTGACACATTTGGTCTGGTGTTCCTGCTATATATTTAAAGATCCTTGATAACATCCAAAGAAGAACCTGCAATCTTATTGGCCATGACCGGGCATCTCGGCTTCAGTCACTTACCCACTGCTGTAATGTAGCTTCCCTGAACCTTTATATAAATACTTTCATGGTAATTGTGAGGATGAACTTTACTCTATGGTACTGAAGTTTTATGAATTTAAGCGCAGGACTAGATTGGCAGCAAGGTCTCATCTTTTTACAGTTGAAATGGCTAGATGTAACTGTAAGTTCTCTGTTAATAGTTTCTTCTGTCATACTTCTCACTTGTGGAACTCTCTTTCAGTTTCTTGCTTCCCAGTAAACTTTGATCTTCAAAAATTGAAGTGTAATGTCAATTGTTATCTTCCATCTTATTCTTTTATTGTCCTCTCTCCTTAGTAGTAGATTTTCTCATTCTCTAGCACTCAGTAACCCCTTGAATCTTAGTGGCCTTGTTGCCTTGCTTACAGTTAAATGATTAAATCAGAACAAAAAAGAAAGAAAAAAGAAAAGAAGTGTACTTAATTTTAACAATATTTCTTTTTTTCCCTTAACAGCTAATTCCATTTTTTTAACATGATTTCCATTTTGTTGACATTGTTAAAGATTGCATCATAAAAATCAAATACAGACTTTAAGAATTTTAAAATTGCCATTCCAAGATTTTGTAAATCTAGAAATAATTTAAATTAGACATTTTATCCAACTGAGAAAACTTTTTATAACACTTGAAGATATGTTTACAAATATGGTAAGAGAGACAGAAATTTTATATGGTAATAAGTGTATGTCTATATATATATTTCCATATATAAATGGCATTAAGGACTAGCTCATCATCATCACCAGTCCCATGACAAGGTGTGGTCATAGGGTTGCTGTGCAACTGAGCAACTAATCAGTTCCCTTAACATATCTGGGTTGAAAGCCAGAGTGGTATTCATTAATGCATAGCAGTTGGGCAAGCAGACCTGGTGGAGTCCATCCCTCTCCAGGTAATAATCACAGCTGGTGTCCAACTTGAAGATTGATAACTTGATAAACATGTGGTCATTGATTCCTTCAGGAGGAACCTTCCACCCTTGCTACTGACTTCAGTCTAGGAAGCCCTCCGCCCACTGATGCTGTCACCACCACACAGGCTGCATACATAGTTATAGAGACTTGAAAACTAATCAGTTTTCATAAAATCTAACATATAAGCTCATGTGGATATTCCTCCTCTTCAAGTGCCATGTGTCTTCAGGCCATAATTAATCATGGCTCTCCACATCTTCCTTTTCTTTAATATCTGTAAACTGCACTGTCATCTTTTCTTGGGAAAACAATGGTGTTTTCCTTTTGCCTTTTCCACAGTTTTAAATTCAGTGTTGCCCTTCTCCTAAATTGTGGCCCTGCCAAGACTAAAGAATCTAGTCTGTTCTATTTGCTGGGCAATTAAGTGTCATATCCATTCAGAATTTATGTGATCATAGCTCTCCACAGCTCCCTTTCCTTTAATCTCTTTAAATTCTGTATGGCAATGAACATTTTTGGGAAAGATAGTAAAAGGGTTTCGTGCTGTCTTCTAGGGTAATGAATTCACAGTTGTCCTTCTCCTGGCTACCCAACTAAGGCTAGAGAGCCCAGTCTACCCTACTATCTTACCCATAGCCGAAAGCAGAACAGACTGATTCATGGCTTTAACAAGAGAATTAGTGAAAAATGAATGCAACAGTCTTGGCTGACACTTAAAGTGTTTGCTAATTCCATTTTACCCATCAATAACTGTTATGCCACCATTGAATCTAACATGTAAACTAATGAAAATATTCTTCCTCCACAAATGCCATGTCTCTTCAGGTCATAAGCAATCGTGGCTCTCAACAGCTTCCTATCTGTAAATTGTGTATTGTCATGAATATTCTTGAGAAATATCGTATAGCAGTTTCTTATTACCTACTCAATGGTTTTGAATTCAGAGAGGTCATTCTCCTAGCTTGACTGCTCTACTAAGGCTAGAGAGCCCGGTCTACCCTACTATCTTGCCCATAGTTGAAGAAAGAACACACTGATTCATTATTTTACCAATAGAAAGAAGAAAAAATGAATGAAGGACCAAGTAAGCAATTTTTTTTTTTCCTATTTGCTATAATATTTGGTTTGTTTTGCAATCTCACATTTAATTTTTATTGGATGATTTTGCTGAGAAAATAAACTTAGAATTTCTAAAGCTTTTTAAAAAATCTGTTCATTCCTATCCACTTCTTAAAATAACGACCAGCATACATATTTATGATTGTTACTGCAATGTTTTATTAAAGTTGTTAAGCCCAAATATTTGACTCATACAATGCAATTGGGGAACTTCTGTGGATATTTTGTTGTCTTAGAACTCGCCGTGAGTTTATTCAAGCATTTACTTAAGAGTTAAGAATTAAGACTTGTCAGAAAATTTACATAAGAAAAACCATGAAATTTTCACAAGTCTTTTTTTTAGCATTATAAAAAATATCATTTGCTGCAATGAAAACAAGAGGCTTAATCTCTCACACATACCATTACATTGTGAGGTCACCTTGACATGTTGTAATTGTAGCAAGCTTGTCTCACTGGAACAATTATGACTGAGTGAGCTCAATCCTCATTGGGTGCCCCATACTTTTGGCCTTGTACCACATCTAAGCTACACTTAGAAAATCACCATAACATCACATTGTTTATTTAACTATTTGAATTTCATCAGTTATCATCTGGGTGTGTGGCTCCAGGACCTTCTCCAAGTTTATATGGATGTAAAGAGACAAATATCTAGACTGGGTGTTTATACATCTAGCTGTCATGATTTTTCCCCATGTGCACACATCCTCGGCACAGCTGGGTCGACCATGTGTTTACCTGTCAAGGTCAACTACTGACATCCTGTGAGGCACTGATTTGCACTTGGTGGCTAGGAAATCAACTCTCAAATCAGTTTACTGATGTAACTAATTTCTGACATCATCTGGGGGTGAATCACAAGCAGTACTAAAAAGAACAAAGATTAAATAAAAGGCTTTGTTCAAAATTCCCTGAAAGTTACCTGTATCAACAAACTCTTGAAGAATGTCAGAAGATGAGGACATGAATCAGAACGGAAATAATTTTCGTTATGATATTGAAAAAAAAAAAAAAAAAAAAAAAAAAAAAAAAAAAAAAAAAAAAAAAAAAAAAAAAAAAAAAAAAGAAAAAAAAAAAAAAAAAAAAAAAAAAAAAAAAAAAAAAAAAAAAAAAAAAAAAAAAAAAAAAAAAAAAAAAAAAAAGAGGTTTAGTTCTGATTATAACACAAGTTTGATCATGTCTTCAGGGGTGTAGCCATACTAACCACACTTGGCCAATTGCAGGTTAGTGAGGCTAACCATAGGTGGAGGTTTTGAAATCAGAGCTGTTCTTCTCTTCGCCTTGCTACCCAAGGCTATAGGACCTGCTATTTGCCCATAGCTTTGAGAAGAGATGGATTCATGCCTTTTCCAAGGGTATTAGCATATAAGTGAATGTAATGAACTGGAATTTGAACCCAGCTCTCTGATTCCTCAATTTGAGTTGCTATCCATTACTCCCCATAGCTCCAAGTAGAGGCATCAGTACCTTATTTGTGGCGAAAGGCTTGCTCAGCAGTCAAGAGTAGGACTACATCCAAGAAAGATTCTTTCAAGTTTGTGGTGGGATATGCAGGGAATTACTTTTTACAAGCTGTTAATTGATAATCAAAAAATCATAGCCAAAATTTACTGTCTTCTTTATGTGCCATGTTCCCTCAGGATCATGGCTTGCCTCAATTTTCTTCCTTTTGTAGTGCTTAATAAATTTTGTCTTTTTGTTATTTCTCTTAAACTCTGTTCTGCCACCCATTTACTCAATCTTACTAAGTATGTTATGCATAGCTTTTGTCTGTCCTGCTTGCCTTCAATCTGCCCTGTAAGTATTAGATTTTCCAAGCCCTCTTTCCTCATTATGTACTCTCAAAATTTCAGTGATGTTAAGTATAAGTGTCCTTGTTTCCATTTTTTCTAAAACTTCATCATTGCTCACATGTTCAGTCCATGATATTCTCGGCATTCTTCTGTAGAACCACATTTCTGTTGCCTCAAGTCTCTTCATCTGATAAGATTGTCCAGCATTCACTGCTACAGGAGAGAGAGATATAATGTAACAGTTCAGTACTCTTCTTTGTTTCTAACAAAACTTTTCTGTTTCTTAATACACTGCTTAGCTTTTGGAATGCATCTTCAGTGCCTTCAGTTTTCTGTGTTACACTTTGTGTCCTCTGTTAAAACACTTCCTAGATATTTAAATTTTTGTACTCATTTGATTTTGGTATCTCCAATTTGTAATTAAGGTATTTAAAAGCAGCTTTGGAGAGAAAAAATAAAGAAAGAAAAAAATGCCATCAACAGAAATTATCACTCTTTTGCAGGTTTTAAATTTATTTATTTTATTTAAAGCCAGAAAATATTTCTAGATTGTAAGAAGTTGTGGGGGAGGTAATGATTTACTGATACATGTCCTACTAATTAACCCATGGCTAGGGGGATAGAAGAGATGAATTCATACCTTTCCCAAAGGTATTTCTGCATAAGTGAATAAAACTAACCCAACTAGAATTTGAATTTGGCTCTCTGACTTCCAATTCCAAGTTGTTATCCATTACCTCACCCACACATCCAAGGTTACAGCACCTGGTTCAAATAGAAGAGAGAACATCCTTGAACATATCACATGACCCCATACTGTACAAATGACCAAAGAGCTGGAAGAACATAGCTGGGAAAAAATGCTTCATCCACTAAATCCCCCTAAAACACCACACCTTCTAACTATTGGCTGTTTAAATGTTTACAAAGCCATTTGGATGTGCTTAGACTAAATTCAAAAGAGAAGTCTATGAATTAATCTCTTATTTTGGGTCAGAACCTAAAGAATTTTATACATCAACTTTGCAGGTTATTTAAAGACAGAAAATATTTTTGGGGAATTGTAAGAATTTTTTTTTTTTGAGATAATAATGGTTTAGTGTTACAAATCTTTAGTTAACCTATAGCTGGAGAAGAAAAAAATTGATTCAGACCTTTCCCAAGGGTAGTGGCACATTAAGTGAATATAAAAAATCCAACAGGAATTGGAACTCGGCTCTCCAATTAACAATTTTGAGCCATTATCCATTAAACAATCTGACATAAAAGCTTAAAGCATCAGGAATTCCCAAGTGGTTACCCATCTAGGTACTGAACATACTCAATGTTGCTTAACTTTGGTGATCGTATGAGAACCAGTGTTTCAACATGATGTGGATGTAAGCCACTTGTTGATAAATGGTATAAGGTTATTGATAACAGCACTTGCTATATTAAGGATTAAAAACTATTTTTGTGAATTTTTTTTTTTTTTTTTTTACAATTGTTTCACCCCAAGGCAAAGTGATAATGACACCAAAATGCAAGGGTTTACTGAGAGTGGAAGAAGATGAGAAAAATTTAGTGAGGAGAAAAGACAATTTGTCAGAAAGAGAAAAAAGAAAATCAATCTGAATTTTTGTTATAATTTGATATATGCAAACCTAACGTCTATTATAGGACAGAAGTTACTATACAAGGTTTATTTTTCATAGTTAAGCAAGAAAGATCTATCATCAAGAGTCAACATCATAACAGTATTTATTACATTTTCAGTTCAAATTTTAGATATTAACAGTCAAGTTATTAACAAAAAAATAAATAAAATAAAATAAAAAATATTATAGAAAATTATCTACAAACATTTTAGGTTCCAGAAATAGACAACTTTGTTGTATTAAAATTGGTATTGACTGTAAAGGGCAGATGAACCAATAACAGGAGATGAAAGTGACCCTGTGAGCAAAGTTCTAATTCTGGTTGAGAGTTTGTTAACTTTTACTCTTAGGAGCAGTATGAATCAATCCCTTTTCTCACCAGTTATGAGCAAACAGCAAGTAGACTAGCTTCTCTAGTTTTGGTTGGTAACTAGTCTGGGAGAAAGACAATTGAAAAAAACTGAAGACGACAATGGAAAACTTTCATTATATTTCCCAAAGAAAAATCATCACAATACAGAGTTTAAAAGGAAAGGAAAGCTGTGAAGAGTCACACTCTCTTATAGCCAGTAGAAAAAAGATTAGTTGATTTTTTTTTTTTAATATTTTGAATTTTTTTTTTTTTTTGTATAATATCTTTAAAATGTAAAAATAGTTAAAAATGCAAATAAAAAAATAAGTTTCAATTCAAAGCAACACAACAAACACAAGGAACAAAACAATAACAAGAAGTTTCTTTCAGTCATACTTTTAATTATGCCACCAGGCTCAATTATTCACCCAGCCCCACAATCACATTTATGATTAGCAGTTATTACTTACACAAAAAAAAAAAAAAAAAAAAACTACACAATTTTTATGTTCAACACAGAGAGCACAATCTAACAAATCAATTTTAAAAGCTAATATTACAACCCAATCTCCAAAATGATCAATTAACAACTTAATGTTTGCTTTCTCGCTTTCCTTGTTAATTCAATATTGAAATGGTTCATAAGATCTCGCATTCTTTCTCACTCCATCACGCAAATTTTACCAGCACAGTGCATTGGCTGTTGCTAACTAAGGCATACAAGAAGAGTTTCAGCCTACTATGTTTAATTTTGAAACCCCAAATTACTAGCAGCAAGACATTTAGCAAAAACAAATACCTTTTCAGCAAGTGAGGAGTTGACCTGTCAAAGGTAACAAATCATATCAGTGCAATGAATTTAGTAGTTTGATTGTGAAGAGAGGTCAGTGCATATATTAACTTTTAGGTAGAAAAAAAAAAAAAAAAAATTATAATATAAAGCATCCCTAGAGCAAAAATCGGTGTTAAAAATTGAAATCAAAAAAGAAAATATAAGCATTAACACTTAGAACTAAGAAGCAGCTACAAAAAAATAAAAAGGACACAAAACCATTTTATTTTGATTACAGAAATGATCTTTGCAGCAAAAATATAATACATGCATATCCTAGATCAGATTGATTGGAATTAATTAAAAGGTTCTGGTCCAGTACGTTTTATTGATTATGGATTTTTGGAAAATCTTGCATAGTTTTAATTTCTTGAAAATTTCTTTTATAAAAGAAAATCCATTTTAAATAATGACAAAGATGGTTTCCAAGGTATTTAACTAACAATAAAAATTTTTTTAAAGCCAATAAAATATACTACCTCTGTCCCATATTAGTTGCTACATTTACATATAGATTTCATACAGTAAATGTAACAATTATTATGGGTCAAATATATCGTTTTGTATAACACGTTTACAGTTTGGTCCACCATTCTCTGAACAAAGAATAACTTTTCAATCAATCTAGAGTTTGTGGTTTCCAAAGAGAGTAGATACAATCTTAAAATTTTTCTGAGGTGGGGGGGAAGAAAAGCAAAGCTAATCAGTTAAGTTTAATCTTGCTTGTGTGTGTGTGTTGAGATACATTCTCCAGTTAAAATTCTTTAAAAGACCTGGTTTATTATTTCTCTAACATTTTTCAATAGTTAAGGGATGAGAAATGTATAAAACAAAACTAATGCACTTGTTATTGCCAGAGAGTGTATTTCATTTATGATGGCTTTTTTCTCCTATGTGCAAGCCAATAGAAATTTTTTTTTTCCTTTCTTGAAAATCTTTGTTTTAAATAAAGTATTTTAATCATAGTATTCTGATGAGCGTGAACTAATTTCCACCTTTAGAAGAAAATGTTTTGATCACTGCATCTTTGGGCTTTCCTTGAATGTGTGTTAAACCCTACTCTGGGAGAGTATGTGTTTCCCATCATGCCTGTCACATATGGTGCCATTGCCTTTAAGATTTTAGCACTATCATCTCCTGATCTGTACATTTAACCTGTCACCTTTTCTTGAACTGGATGAATAAAACAGATGTTCAAGGAAGATCAAAGGGTGCAGGAACTTAATATTGTAAGTTCCTGCACCCTTTCAAAAGTTAATTTTTTTTTTTTTTTGCTCAAATAGGTGTGAAATATGAAGTAGTATTGAAAAGTTTTCAGCCCTACACATTTTCCCAAAAACATCAGATTTTTTTTTTTGCTTCTTGATCAGGTCAAGAACTTTTCAGCACACCTTTGTATGATTGTAAATAAATATTAATTACATCAAAAAAAGAAAATCAATAGCAACAGCATTAATTCATTTGTTTAATTGGATGAAAAATTATGTCACTTAGCAGTTTATCTTTTCCTAACACAAATACTTTTAGAATATTTTAGAGCATCCTCTAATTCAAAATTTTTAAATTCAACAATATTTTAATAAAATTTCTACACTTGCCTTGATAAAGTTCCTCAGGGAATGAAACGCATTGGCATAAAAAGTTTTGCTCCTGCCTTATATATATATATATATATATATATATATATATATTACTTCAAACATTTTTAGTGGATACTTATACTTGAGTAGACACTGTTTTGTTTTGTTTTTTCTTATTTTAAATAGTATTTATTTTTCCAACCAGCCTTCACATTCAAGAATGTTTATTAAAGAAAATTTGCCCTCTGGAAAGATCCAAACCTGTATCATTCTTTGCAGGAGAAAACATTGTCTGATCTAGTATGCTCTAACAGCTCAGCTACAAAGAGCTTCACAATCAAACAAAGTTCTATTGGCCTTTAAAGTTCACTTGAAAGGCATATCTGCTTAGTTTC
Organism: Acanthosepion pharaonis; assembly: GCA_903632075.3. Classification (NCBI taxonomy): domain Eukaryota; kingdom Metazoa; phylum Mollusca; class Cephalopoda; order Sepiida; family Sepiidae; genus Acanthosepion; species Acanthosepion pharaonis. The sequence continues at coordinate 854,394 of CAHIKZ030000213.1, read as the reverse complement.
ATATCCAAAACATAAACAAAGCAATTTCTAAAGATGTATTTTATAATAGATGTAATGTATTTTATTTTTTAACCCAAGATATTTTTATTATTTCAAACAATAGTGGATACCTGTATTTGAGTAGTTGCTCCGTTTTTATTTTTATATTTTTTTTTTTTTTAAAAACAGAACTTTTTAATCTATTTTTTTAAATTTATTTTTAAAAAACCCCCCAAAAAACCAGAACTTTTTATTTTATTTTCTGGCCTTGATTACACTTGCTTTGAGAAATATTCCTATTTATTTTTGTTATGGTAAATTACCCATACACAGATGGACTCTCCCAAGTTACAAATAAAAACAGACATTGGTTTTAGAGTGTAGTTTTCAGCAGTCAACTCTGACAGATGGACTTAACATTCTTGCTCATTTGTATATGATTGTATTACTGTTTTTCTGTTCATATATTTGTTAACGCAATTCTTCTCTTTGTGTCTTTACTTCTGGCCCCAACAATTTTAAACAGTGAAATGAAGTGGAACCAGCCATAAGATGAAGTAGTGCCTATTGACAGGAAACAAACCTGTATTCTCTTTTTCTGTCAAGGGAGACTCATATATGTGTGCATGTATTTAGGCAGCATATCTTCATTCAAACGTGCTTCATGGAATAATATAGACATGTCTATATTATTCAATGAAAGCTGTTATATATATTATATATATATATATATATATATATACACACACACACACACACAAAGGGTGTGATGGATAAATTATTGACTAAATTATGTAAAAATGAAAATAACATTGACATCTCATTTTAACAGATATATTTACCAAAATTACACTAAAGTAAATATATTCAATAAAATCGCCATTGGCTTCAACCACAGCCTCCACATGACTTCGGAATGTCCTGTAACTCATCAGGATGGCCTCCTTGTAAAAGTTGGTGAATGCTGCCATAATCCTTGCCTTCAGTTCATCTATGATGTCACAAGGAGTTTTGTTGGCCTCTCGCTTAAATATGCCCCACACATAATAGCCAGATGTAAGGGGTGATGTGGTTGCAGAAATTGTTTGACAGCCATGAGTAGGTTCTCCTGCTTGTGTGGCATGGTGCAGAGTCCTGTTGTCAGATATAGGGTCTTCTAGCAGCCAACCTCTTGACCCAAGGTAGCACTACCTCTTCAAGGCACTTGATGTAGGCCTCCATGTTGAGTGAGGCTCTGTGGGAAGATGAATGGATGTATAATGTCACCATCACTAGTAATCACTCCAAACACCTTTGTAATCACCATACGCCAAATTAAAAATATAGAATGGCGACACTATCCATCGCACCATTATATATATATATATATATATATAAAATCTGTCACTTAGCTGATTGATGTTATTTTCAGCATCTCAACAGTACAGTTTCAGAAAGACAAACCCTCCAGCAATCACTCCGTCCACTCATCAAGAGATATTGCCAATTGACTGTTTATTTTTTTTTATTTTGAGTTAAGAAATAATATTGTACATAGTATTTGATGGTAGATAAAAATGTCCCCTCTTAGCATTTCATATAATATTAACAAGTTACACCAGATACAAGTACTGATAGTCTACTGTTTGTGGCTAAAGATTAGCATGCCAAAAATCCTAATCCTGTCTCTAAGATTCATCAAGATATACAAGATGGGAATTTGACTATAAAACAGTTACTTACCCTTTATTTGCCAACATCTTCAAAGTAGTTCCCCATTGGCTATTTGCATACTGGGGTGCTCACAAATAGTTATGGTAAAAGCTTGTGCTATATTTGGTTTGCAAGCTGTTTCGAAAATATTTTGTGTAGTACCATTTATTAATATATTTATCATAAACTATAGAATGTGTTGTTTTTTCTATTATTTTCATTATTTGGTTAGAAGTTTGAAATACTGGATTAAAACAATAAATACAATGTCTGGTAATAAAGAAAAAAAATTACATTTCCTCTATCACCAGGCCATGTATTCAATTTAGATACTTCCTAACATTTGTAATGCATTATCTAAAATATTTAAAACTCATATGGAATTTAAATGATATCAGCATTGCTATTAAAATACATTGAAACCGTTATAAATGTTCATTATTATATATTTTTACAATTACTTTAATCTAGTATATTTTCAAGTCATTAAATGAATGTTGTTTATTTAAATATCAATGCAACTGATACATCATAGATGTGATTATTGTTTTAGTCAGTACTGAATTGTATTTTTTGCAAACATCCAAACATAAAAATTATATTTAGTAAGTTAGCGCATTGAATGTAAATATGCAGTTCTTGTATGAATTTTGTGAGATGTGGTGATTTAATAACTATATTTGGTTTTCTTTGGAAATTTCCTCTTTGTTATTGTTGTTGAGTGCATAGCCAAAACATGGCTATGAACCCAACAACCTTTCTCAGGTTTCTGTTGTTGAATTTATACATCTTACATTTTGACATTTGTAATAGTTTTAACACATTGTTAGTTTTTCCACTGCGCCATTAGGTTTTTAGCCTAATGGCGTGTGTGAAAGATGGTTTACGGAACAAGACTGTAAGATACACCTGTTTAGTATTTTAACAGGTTTTCCTTTTGTGTTTTCTTTTCTGGACTTACTGAATATAAAAAAAAATATTTATGGTGTATTTGGTAGCAATTTTCAATTTATACAAGTTTCATTAAAAAAATAATCAAAAATGGAAGTTCTTTGTTAATATAGAAAAATAAACTAAAAATCCTTAAAGGACTTTCATTGTTTTTTTTTAACTGTGTGTGTGTAAATATATATATATATATATATAGATATATATATAAAGTTGGGATCAAATATAGATCAAAATCCAACAGAACAAGAAAAAGAACAAATAGGAAACTTCTATCAATCTAACATGTTTCAGTTTTATTAAAGCAAAGCTTCATCAGAGAATGAGACATGAAGAAATAAAAGAAAGAATTCAGAACGCCATAAATTATACTAACGTTTGTCTAACAAGCCAAATGCATATAACATTTGATCAGCCAATGAAAATCAAGCACAAAAGTAAAAATACCAAAATTTCTTCTTTTTCTCCATATCTTAGTCTCTGACAAAGCTTTAGTAAACATGAATCATGTTAGAGTGATAAACATTTTCTATTTGTTCTCTCTCTCTCTCTATATATATATATATATATATATATATATATATTCATGGTTAGAAAAAAAAAACCTTTTTGAATTTGTAGGTCTGATGAATTGGGTCATTATAACAAATCCAATGAAATAAATTATAACCATGAAATATTAGTGTTTGAGCCTTTTATATTATATTCTTGCTCTGTCTATTGGCATAAAGCTCCACCTGGATTATATCCTCTTGAAAATATATATATATATTTAATTATAAATTCCATCTTTTGCAAAAAGTAATATTCGACAAAAAAAGAATGGCTAAATAAAGAGAGAAAATGAAAATGTAGGACAAATTAAGATATAAAATATTTGAAACACTGACCTTTATGCAACTATGGTTTCTAGCAAGATGATTTCATCAGCAATTATTTTTTTCAAGTTATATTAAAGATAAAATGGCTATGCCAATATTTTCTATATAAAGAAATGTCTACTAATGTGGCAAAATCTCAGATACATATAAGAGTTACAATATACAAGAAAACAACTTTCTTATAGATAATAGATATGTATTTATACTGTGACGTAATAACTTCAAGAAAAATACATTCTGGGTATTTAGATATAATTTAATAGTATAATTTAAAATAGTATCTGTGCTATAATAGTTCTCCCATTTGCATACATATTTCATTTACTAAATTTAACAACTACTATTGGACAGAAGTAAGAATTATTTAGTCAGTAATGCATTATAACCCTGAATCTTAAACTCTCAAAACATTCATATCTGCTGAGTTTCATAACCTAATGTAAACAAAGCAATTTTCTAAAGAACTAATGGATTTTATTATTTAAATGTTATTTTTAATGAATATCAATATTTGAGTAGATGGCCCAATTATTTATTAGGCCATATATTTATTTAGTTTGTCCACCTGCCTGAATATCTGAGAAATTTTATTAAAGAAAAATGCCATATCAAGATTTCTTGAATATTCAGGTTTGTAAACAAAAATAAATGCATATACTATTTAATAAATAAACAAAGTGTCTACACAAATATGGGTATCAATTAAAAATCACATTTAATAAAATCTGTTGGATTAATAAATAAAAATCCATTAGTTCTTTAGAAATTGCTTTGTTTATGTTAAGTTATGAAACTGAGCCAATATGAAAGTTTCAAGAGTCCAAGAAAGATTTGGATTTATAAGGCACTAATCAACTTTGCTTGATCGTCGATGCACTCTATAGCTAAGACAGTTTAAAGCACGTCAGATCTAACAACAGTTTCTCCAGCCAATAGATATGATTATGAATAAATTTCTGTCCTTGTTGTTTGTACTGTCAATTCTGATTCCAACCAGTGAGCAAGGAAGAAGAAATATCTACAAATTCAACTGTTCTATGGATTTACAAGAGAAAAAAAACAACAAAAAAAAACAAACCATAAACAAAAACAGCTATGGTACTTTCTACAAGCAATGAAACTAATCTAGTAATAAATTAGAAAAAAATATTTTAAAAATAAATAAAAAGCAACTAATTTCTGAAATTTGTTGAGACAGGAATATAAAACAAACCCATTAAATACTTCAAATCATGCTCAAGAAGATGTTTCAAAAAACACATCAGAGGACACATACATACATACATATTTGAATTGTGGCAGATAAGTCATTAGATACTTTCTAAGTAGATATTTATGTAACCCATGGTATCATAGATAGAATTTATTAAACAAATATCAAAATTTTCATTCACTACTATGTATAGTAATATAGCAAATATGAAAAGCGTATTAAGCAAATAAGCAGATGCCAAAGTTGTAATATTAAAGTTAGCATGTGAATAGATATAATGAATACAATAATCCAAAATCATATCATCTGCTAGAAAACTTGTCTAAAATATTAACTTCAAATAGTGGCCTATATTGCCCACCCTCACAGAAGAATTTGTAATAGCCAACACTTGGTGAGTGGTGGCCTTGGTGTAAGAAGGTGAAGGTCATTCAAGAGGTTTTATAAGTGAAAAATAAAACAAGCATCATAGTAATATTGGTGCATGCAAGATTTTTTAACCATTGAATTTTTTCTTTTTATTTATTTATATGTTAGCACAAAATTTAACTGGGCAGGTTTATATATTCAATTAATATGTTCAATGAAAACGAGACAGGAAAGTACTCAGGAATTTATGCAGACATTACCAACAGAATAAGGTTATATGATATGATGACAGAAAACAAAATTGCAGCATCCTATGAGAAAATGTTAATTTTGATTTCGATGCATGCTAATAGGTAGAAGATATACTGATAAAATTTTTAAAGTCTTCAAACATATTGTTACATAGTAACACTCATACCAGTACACCATCTGTATCTGAGTTTTAGACAGACACATGTTATAAGTTTTAGTGTGATGAAAAAGTCTGATGCAAACAGGTGTCATGAAGACATACAAATGTTCCTTTTGTTCAATGAAAGCCATTCAAGGAAATTCAGATTATATTGTTCAGTTCACTCCTTCTCAGTCTTTTGAACAGGAGTAGAGGTTTATCCCTTGTTTCTTGGGTTTCCGTTTTTTCTAAAGTCTACTTCAATTCTTTGCTTCTAATACCTCTACCTAAACTATGAAGTTTTACTTACTATTTATTTATTTTTATTCTTCCATATAAGTAGATAGGTTTGCTATCATCCGATTCACACTCCTCCCCAGTCTTTTGAACAGGAGTAAATTTTTATCCCTTGTTTCCCCATTTAGGGTTGGGTTTTCGGTTCCTTCTAAAGTTTTTTTTAATTCTCTTTCCTTCCCAGAAACATATTGTGTTTTAGTGGCATTATAATCTTGCTTGGGGTGAATTGATTAAAAAAAAAATAACAAGACCCTTGAGAAGATGGATAGTCATTTCGGGGAACTGCTGGATGCATTGGATATAATACAGTAGTAGTTATCCAGTGGCCAAATCCTTCCTAAGATCCATGCATTGTAAAAGCAGCCCTGCATGGTGTCTACACTGTAGATTAGAGCAAATGTGACTTCAGAAGTATCAATATAGGCAGTTTGGAATTGTTTACTTACAGTAGGACTACCTACACACATGCCTGTAACCAGACTTTTATTTATGCCACAATGATGACATGCAACTCTCCAAGAAGTGTCAAGAGGTGAGGAGGTTCAAGGATGAGAACAAGTTTGACCTTTATGCAAGTAATGATTATCGGGGGGGGGGAATCTTCCAGGAGGGCATTCATACATAATATACATGCCCAATCTCTTACATCATGGTGACATTACCATAAATTACAATGCTTGCTTGCCTTTGATGTTTTTCTGAACAGTGCTATGTATGTATGTATGTATGTATGTATGTATGTCTAAGACATTTTTCAACCTGTTCTGCTGTTATTCCAGCAACAGGATAGTGATGTGCTGCTTCAGCAGCATAATGCCTGCTCATACTATACCCATGCTACTTAACATGCTCTGCAAGATTGTTGAGAGCTTCTCTGGCATGATAACCAAAACTACCCCCTCAAATTAAACATGTATGGGATAGTACCTAAGTTGTGCAGTTAACCCATCTATAACATTTCTTGAATTGCATCAATAGGTGCAAAAGATGTGGTACAATGTAGCACAGAATGGTATTTGCAATCTGTGTTAACGTCTAAAGAAGATAGACATATATGGGGTGTAGTACTGGTGATACAGCTGAAGAGCCTGTACATGTCCTGATCTGTTAGTTGCCCTCGTTCCCTATGGAACATTGGGCGACTTGGTATTTCAGTGGGAAATCGGATTCACAAGCAGTCCCTAGCTGCATGTACACACACTTTTAAGATAGTGCAATCCATTTTGAATTCAGAGTTTTCCTTCTCCTAGACCAGTTGCCACACAAGACTATAGAACCCAGTCTGTCCTGTTATTTTATCAATAGCTGAGGGGAGAAGAGATGATTCCTACCTTCCCCAAGGGTATTAACACATAAATGGATGTAATGAACTCAACTGGAATTCAAACTCAGCTCTCTGATTCCTCAATCCAAGCCTCTAACCATTACTCCACCATGCTTCCATGTCCTTATCTGTATACATAGTTATTTACAGTGATCCAGTTACATGAATGGTATACTTAACTTTTAGCACTCTACATAATTAATATTACTTCCCTTTCCACTACATTTTTTTGAAGGACTCTCAATTGCAGTATCCTTATTAATTTAACTGAAAAGTGTTTTATGTTGCCATAGCAGGATAAGACAACACATCTTTCTGTACAGCAAATGAAGTCACATACAGAGTGATAAAGGTTAATCTTGAATAAATTGAAATACATTACCAGGATACAGCAATTTTATTTTTTGTCACGGTGTGCATCATTGTCATTTTCTTGGCTTTTTAATATTCCTATTAGAGTGATATTTTGATAATTATGTTTCAATTGGACATTAATTACAGCATTTATGATACTCTTGTATAAATTAACAATTTAAAATCACTTTGATGATCTTTAAATCAAGATTCAGTTAAAAGATTAAAAGTTAAAAGACAAAGAAGATAAAGGAGCTTACTGTATTTTTCTGCTTATAAGACATTTTCCTCTCCCTATAAAATATCTCCAGAGACCATTCTGAGACCATAAATCGAAAGTCAGTAACAGGAGTTAACTTCTTTTCTAATTATTACATTCTAACTAAATAGTTACTATAAATTTGGCATTTCTCAGTGTGTAATGAATTTGTCATGATTAGTCAGGTCTTTATGCGGAAATATGCTATTCAGTTGGTAAAATTAGAAACGGTGGGGGATGGATATGAAGTACAGGGGGGGAGCAACTTTTTCTGATTTTTTACGTCAAAATTGGTGGGGGATGTCTAATGCATCAGAGTGTCTTATAAGCAGTGAAATACAGCAAAACATCTAAAATAAGTGGAATCAGCCAACCAATACAAATAATGCTTTTATCCTAAGGTAAATATCTTCAAAACCAACAATCTGTAGCCCAAATAAAACAACACGTTGATATCAAGCCTTATGACACTATACTGGCAAAGTGAGTAAACAAATTCATTAAGAATCTGTGAGAAAACAGGTGGTTTTCTGCAGGATCAATAAAATAAAATCCTGATTTGACATGAGATTAAAAATAAGCCAATGGGGTCAATGATCAAATTATAACAAGGTTATATTTTCTATGAATGTGCATGCAGTGTAGTGGCTATCAGCCCAGTAAGTAGGATTAGCACTTTGAGTTCCAATTCCAGTTGAAGCCATTGCATTCACTTTCACACACATACCTTTGGAAATTTATGAAGCCATCTTTTCTCTTCCCAATTAGATTTAAATAAAATGGGCACACTAGTTTTGGTTAGTAAATGTTCTAAAAGAAGGAGAGAGGATTCCAAACCAGTTGAGTGTGGAGTGAGAAACTCCATCCACATAAAACCAACATGTTACAGAAACAAGAGAAGCAACACCTAGTGTGGTAAAGCTGTGGCCTGGCCTATACACCATAGACAAGTCTACAGGATTAACATACACACACACACACACATTATATATATATATATATATATATATATATATATAAATATAAAAAAATATACTTTCCTATCAATTTTAGACAGATGAGCATCCTACAATCCCATTCAGGTTTTATGTTTGCATACAAGTTCATATATTCTGCAACAGTGAGGATCTTGAGACATAACAAAAGGAATATTTTCTGATGCTATTTGTGGTCATCTTTCGTCTCTACAACTGATTTTGAAATTTCTTATACCCCTCTGGCACAAATATCTCCAGTTATTTCTATCAAGGGCAACTCACTCAAAGTTATGAGGCACATTGACAGCTGAGAGGTTACCCTCTAGCTTGTCTTTATTCCTGAGCCATGGCTGTCCAAGAGTCCTTTGTCCACTGTCAAGCTTGATATACCTGAGGATCATAGGTATTCTTGACCAGCCCAGCAAAGTTGTAACTGCACCAGGAAACACTCAATTCCACCAATGTTACATTTTGTGAGATCGGCATCGGACACCCTACCATCAAAAGTATCGCCACAGATTGCGCAAAGATAACTTTTATATATGTGTGTGTGTGTGTGTGAATATATATATATATATACACACACATAACCTTAAGGGTTGATAAGCCATAGAAAATGAATTAATCAATGAAATACTGATTAGATATATAGGCATGTCTTTTAGATTTATTTACTGTCATCCCTGTGTGTGTGTGTGTGAATATATATATATATATATATATATATATATATATATATATATACACACACACACACACACACACAGGGGATGAGCTCAGACTGCAACACCACGGCAAAATGCCACCGTGCCCATATTCAATGCCATGGTCCCCTTAAAAAAAAAAAAAAAAAAAAAAAAAAGCCACACCCCCACGAAATGAACATTATATGTATACACGCACATCACATAGTAATAATACATTTCATTTAAAAACCCATAATACTTAAATAGACTTGTCCCCTCAAAAAGGAAAGAATTTTGTTTCTTTTTTTAAAAATGTATTGCTAGTAATATATTTTACAAAGTATTTCTGGTATTAAAACCTATTTTTACACTTTCATAGCGTTTTGACTCCAGTTTGGGGGTTAATTATTTGCCTATATCTGGGACCCTAACAGGTGCTACCACCTCGGATCAGGGTGGACCTGTAAACAACAGCAATTAAGAGGTGGTTCCATGCTCTTCAAAACCTCCTGATCAGACTTGCTGTTGGACATAGTTTATCATCTTACCCAGGACGAGAAGATTTGAAAAAGCCTTACTGTAAAGCTTTACTGATACCAGACTAACATCCTGATTACCCCAAAATGAAAGGTTATAAGTGCTGGAATTATGATTACAAATTAATGTTAAGATATAAAAAAAAAAAAAAAAAAACAATACACCCAAGTGTTATAATTACAATTTTAAGGCACTAGTTAAATTTACTGGTTGATTGATTTGTTTTTTTATGGCTTATCAACCCTTTGCAGGTTACTTAAAGCCAGAAAATATTTTTAGTTAAATTTTTAATTTAATTTTTTGTTTTGATAATAATGATTTAATGATACAAGTCTTACTAATTAACCCATAGGAAGGGGAAGAGGTGGATTCCTACCTAAACAAACAAGAAATTATAATATGGATATAAAATGGGGGATCAATTCTATATTACAATCAATATATAAACTGATCCCTCACTTTAGTAGTTTCTATACTTTAATATTCCAGAGAATTCCAGTAAATAAATCTAAAAGACATGCCTATATATCTAATCAGTATTTCATTGATTAATTCATTTTCTATGGCTTATCAACCCTTAAGGTTTATTTAAAGCCAGAAAATATTTTTAGATTGTAAGATTTTTCTTTTCTTTTTTTAAGATAATAATGGTTTAATGATACAACTCCTACTAATTAACCCATAACTGGAGAGAGAAGAGATGGATTCATATCTTTCCCAAGGGTATTTGTACGTAAGTGAATATAACAAACCACACCGGAATTGGTACTCATCTGTCAGATTTCAAATTCTGAGTCACTATCTATTACACCACCCACACATCCAAGCTTACAGCCCCTGGTATTCCCAAGCAGTCACCCATCTAGGTACTGACAAGTCTCAACATGTCTGCTCATAAAAAGGAAGAAAGAATCTTTTTTTCTACAATTTTTGTAGAACTCAGAGCTTCCTGAAGCCATGACCTTGTTTGAAATTTGGGATTTTCCTCCTATTCCAATTCTTAAGAGATAGTTTCTAGTGAAATAGATTTCTTCTTTTCAACAAAAGGTTTTATTTTAAATAAAGAATAAATATATATACATGATTTTTGTGTTTTAAGAAAATATTTTAAGCAATTGCTTAATAAAGATTTTTTTAAACTGATGAAATTTAGTGTGGCAAGTATACTTTGGCAACATCAATTATACAAAAATAAATTACCCATTTTATTACAAATAAAAACTAAGTACAGATAATGCTTAAAAATTCAGAGATTGATTTGACACTGTAGAAGGTGCGATGAGTAAATTGTCGCCATTTTATACTTACTTATTTTAATTACGCACATGTGCCTTGTTTTTGATTTTATCAACTGCATACTATAGTAGGGTCAGTTGGGCACCATTTATGAGAAAGAGGGTACCAGGACACAATTCACTCCACCAGAAATTTGAAAATGGCATGCTGTATTGCTTGGCATTCACAACAGAAGCTTCAATAAGAACATTTCAGAATATTTGGGTGTCAATCTGAGGACAGTGCAGAGGATTCAGAAAAAAGGTGGAGGAGTCTAATGGTGATTACAAAGATGTTTGGAGTAATGACGATCTTATGCCTCCATTCATCTTCTCACAGGGCCTCAGACTCAGCATGCTGACTTGAGGTGGTAGTGTTGCCCTGGATCAAGAGGGCAGCTGCTGGAAAACCTTATGCCTAGACTCTGCCTCATGCCACACTATCAGGAAAAGTGTCATGACTGTCAGATAATTTCTGCAACTACATCACCCCTTACATCTGGCCACCTAATTCCCTAGACTGCAACCACCTTGTTTATTATGTGTGGGGTACATTGAGCAAGAGACCAGAAAAACTCCTTGTAACACCAAAGATGAACTGAAGGCAAGGATTATGGCAGCATTCACCAACTTAAATATAATGTTAAAATGGGATATCAGTGCTATTTTCATTTTTGTGTAATTTAGTATTTATATTTATATTATGAAGAAGACCCCCACTTCTAAAAATCAATATTTTTTAATTCTAACAAATGTTTTGGGTAGAGAAAGGTCTCATGAATGCTAATCTACAAAAATTAACCTCCCACCCCAGATTTTTTTTAAACAAGCGAAGCAGTCAACATCAGTAATATCTCTTTTTCTTCAACTGTAAACTGTCACGACCTCTGGAGAAAGAGAGTGGAGTTGTTTCCCATTGCTATCTCGATCTGGAAATCAGATTATTATATTAAAAAGAAGTCCAAAGCACAATAAGTGTACATATGAAAATTAAAACCTCTTTAAACTGATTATATAAGTATTACAAGTCCTGTAACTGATTAGAATCATAGAGCACTATATGTACTGTAGCCGTAGTAGAAGTGGTGTGTCTTGGGTAAGATAGCCTGACAGAATTCAACACTCTCCATGTGGGTTTGAATTCAGAGTTGTCCTTCTCCTAGACCAGTTGCCACCCAAGACTATAGAACCCATCCTGTCTTGCTATTTACCCATAGCTGGGAGAAGAGTTGGTTCATACCTATCCCAAGGGTATCAGCACATAAGTGAACGTAATGAACTTGACTTTCTGATTCCTCAATTTGAGCTGCAATCAATTACTCCATCGCTCCGAGTATATCATTGCTAAATATAATGTTCTCAATGTCATATTTGTGTGAGGCAAGCTTTTCTGCACTAAACAATATTAAAACCAAAAATTGATCACAACAAGAATCTCTGGAAGAAGATTACAGGATGCCTGCCCAAAATTTGACCTTGCAAAAAAGATATTCTAAGAAAAGGTCAAGCTCAGATATCTCATTAAATTTTAAATTATAATAAACAGGTTAATAAATAAATTAAAGCTTTTTTTAAAGAATTTTAATTATGTTTTATATACAAATTATAATAAATTGTTTTGTTTGTGTTAATAAATAAATCCTTAAAATTACACTCTTTTCTTTACACTTTTTTTTTATCATCATAAATCAAGTTTGCCCCGGAAGTTCAAGTGTGCCATGAGATAAGATTGAAAAACTTTCCTCAAGACACTACATCTGTCAGAATAAAAAAAATATGTATTGATTTTTTTTTAACATTTTAAAAGTGAGGACTAGGGTGGGGGGGATCATGTTCATAATATAAAATACAGTATAAATTTGATCCCTGACTTCTTACAGAGTTATCTCTACTTTGTTCTTATTTACAATGTCAAGTTTGTGCTTACTTCATTGATAAAACACATACTTTACAAATTGAGAAAAATGACAATATCAATGATATCAATGGCACAAGTAGTTATTTAAAGCCAGAAAATATTTTTAGATTGTAAGAATTTTAGGGAGATAATGATTTACTAATACAAGTGCTACTAATTAACTTATAGGTGGGGGGAAAAGAGGTTTCCAAACAGACCCAACCAGAATTGGAACTTCTCTCTGATTTCGAATTCCAAGCCATTAGCCATTTCACCAACTACACATGCAAGTTTACGACTCCTAGTTCAAACAGAAAAGCAAACACCCCTGACTATGGCATGACCCCATACTGTGCAAATGACCAAAGATCTGGAAGAACTTGGCTGTGAAAAAATGTTATCTGTCATGTCACCCATACATCCAAGCTCATAGCACCTGGTATTCCTAAGCGGTCACCTATCCAGGTACTGACCAGGCTTGATGCTACTTAATTTCAGTAATCATTTGAGAACTAGTGTTTCAACATGATATGACCAAAAGCCTTGACATTTGTTGATTGATTGATTTGCGTTTTTTACAGCTTATCAACCCTTTGCAGGTTATTTAAAGCCAGAAAATATTTTTAGATTGTAAGAATTTTCTTTTTTGGAGATAATTGTTTAGTGACATAAGTTTTGCTAATTAACCCATAGATGGAGGTGGGGGAGAAGAAGTGGATTCATACCTTTCCAAAAGTTATTTGCATGTAAGTGAATATACCAAACCCAACCGGAATTGGAACTAATCTCTTCAATTAACAATTTCAAGCCATTATCCACTACACCAGATGCACATCCTGCTTTATAGTATCCGGTATTCCCAAGCAGTCACCCATCAAAGTACCGACTAGGATCAACATTGCTTAACTTCAGGCATTGTATGGGAACCAATGTTTCAATGTAATGTGGCCATAAGCCCATAACATCTTACTTATTATAAAACGCAGATTGTGTTTGTGTGTGTGTCTATGTTTATATATTGGATCAGATTTCCTACATTTTTCAACCGATTTCGACCAAACTTCACAGGACTGCGTAAAATTACCTTGCAGCGGTTCTGACAGCGCCAAAAATTGGAAAAACAATTGTTTTTGCATGAAATCAATTTGAAAACACGATAAAACACAAGTCTGTCGCCAGAATGAAAGGGGGACAACTCATATCAAGTTATACTTATTATAAAACCCAGGTTGTTTGTGTGTATGTGTGTGTGTTCCTTTATATATGGGATCGGATTTCCTACATTTTTCAACCAATTTCAACAAAACTTCACTTTTTTTTGGCAGGTAGTGTTTCTTATTTTCTTGCACACTTTTTTCTTTATTTTACATTCAGAATGCTTTAAAAATTCCATTTACAAGACAATTGTTTATAATAAAATTCTATTCAATCAGTAGACTCATAACGATTGAAAACAATGATTTTGTTTGAGTTTGGGTTTGGGTTTGACCAAAAAAAAAAAAAAAAAAAAAAAAAACTAATTAAGACATGTGTGTCTGTCAACCTTAAACAATAATTTTTGTCAATTTTATTTTTCAGTCTTTATGATGGTCGATACTTGATCTATCTCTTACTGTTACATCCCCAGGCAACGTCGGACTCTACTGCTAGTTTGTAAATAAAAACAAAGAACATATAACTCTTTAAGAAGTCAGTGACTGATTTAACATTGTATTTATATTATGAACAGGACCCCCACTTCTAAAATGATAAAAATTTTTTTGGATTGACAAATGTTAAATAAGTTGTACTCAATTTAAATTCATATGCCAAGAAATACAATAAATTGAAAAACAAGCATGAAAACTTGTAACAAATATTGCTAACCCCAAAAAGCATTGCAAACAGGGAAACATTAGTGTTTAGGCAGAATATCAAAAAACAAATTTCTTCAGACTGACAAAGTTTCTCCAGGCAATACACAAAACAAGAAGTAATTGAAAGAATTTATATTAAGCTCCATGGCTGAACCCCTTACAACTTGCAGGTTTGAAAAACCTCCTGCTGCTAATTAGAATCTATCGAGTTGGGGGCAGGGGAACGACCAACATCAGCAAGGATTGGCAAAGCTTCTCTTGTACCATATTTGCATATTTGTCTAACAATCAAATAAGGTTTTTGATTGGTGGGGGGGGGGTTATAATCCAGAAACTTTAAAGTCAATCAACAAACCACAATTTTATGTATGTATGTATATATATGTATGTATACATGTGTGTGTGTGTGTGTGTGTGTGTGTGTTTGTTTCTGTATATGCATACAGAAATAAACAAGTCTCTACTTAAAATATAATTGAAAAAAACTTATACACATGCATTCAAATAACAGATTTAACAAATTGAAAAAAATGAAACATTCAGAAAAGGATGAAAAATTATACAATTTTTGTTATGGATGATCAAAAGTGCAACATTTGTTTTTTTTTTATTTTTATTTTTTTCCTTTTTGTGAGAAATACTTACATTTGTTTCTGGTGCCCTGTGTAAAAATTGGCTCCAGGGATCCGGCATATTTTGGTCATTCTTCAGTGTCTCTGCTGTCTGTACAGAACGTGAATTGATTTGAAGTAAATGACATAAATGAGCTCCAAACGTTGTCTTCATGTTCTGGTAAACAGTTTCAGCTCTGGAGGAGAAAGAAAAGAAAAAAGAAAAATAGAGTCACTATTAAAGGCAGTAGATCTTAGTGTTATAGACAAGTGTATGGTTGCAAGAAAGAAATCGACAACAGTAGAAAGAGATTTACGTGGTTTTATTTCAACAGGAACGTGAGGGGTTTTAGGACAGCTACCTTGTGGTGTAGTTCATAAGCCGGCTTGGATCTAGAGTCAATCTCTCATAGTAGTTCACACATGTTGACGGTGGTTGATGCTCCCCTGCTGACAGCTGCCTGACCGTGACAGGTCTCTATTATGGACACCTGCTGACTGCCCTGTTGAACTTCCGTGTGACCCCTTTTATAGCATTTTTTTATGGCTTAACAGGCTCGAAAAACGAAGCGAAATATAATTAGGAGGGAAGCATTTTTTATTGGACCCGAAAATAGAACACTTTAAATATTATTTTATTTTTAAACCAGAACATATTGTGTCGGGAACATTTGTAAATGAAGATAATGGTCATTTTGTGACGGGGTTTTGTCCCGTTCACATCCGACTCTAAGCTCTTGAGTATTTGCCTGTAAATTAGCGAGATATGTCTTATTGTATTTTATAACATTAGGATTACCATTCTTGACTAAAAAAAAAAAAAATGACTTATCAAAACTGGCAACAAAAAAAAAAAAAAAAAAAAAATAATTTAACTGTAAGTTCTCTGCTAACAGTTTTTCTTGCACTTCTTACTTGTGGAACTCTTCTGGCTTCTTGTATCCCAGTCAACTTTGATCTTCAAAAATTTAAATGCAATGCATATCGTTATCTTTTGTCTTATTTTATTGCCTTCTCTCCTTAATATATTTTTATCATAGTCTCTGACGCTCAGTAACCATTGCGTCTTAGTGGTTTTATTGACTTGCGAGGGGAAGGTCGAAATGATTAAAACAACAACAGAAAAAAAATAGAAACAAAACAGTGTAGCCTAATAAAATTATAGTGACTTGTATGTGGTGAAACCTTAGATATCTTCCAGGACAAACAATTTTTGTGTAATAAAAATAATTATTTTTACCATCCTCTTAGCACACATGATGTTTTTTAAAAATCTGCTATTCCTCAATTTCTTAGAATAAGTTGTGAACAAGGGATATTAGTAGAATAGTGTAAGCAGAGAAGATTCAGTATGCAAGTCTTGTGTCAGTTGCACATACAGGTACAGAGAACATCAAAGAACCAAGTGAAAGAAAGTGTTAAGGCTGAGTGAACGAAAAAAAAAAAAAAAAAAAAAAAAAAAAAAAAAAAAAAAAAGGAGGGGGGAGTTAACTGCTACTTCTTGTTCTCAACATGAAGATAGATTGATATTTACATGAATACAGAACTTTTAAAGAAGATAAAGGTAGAGTGTCATACTGACAGGAAGAGACAACTCGTCACCGCCAACTGAGTGCCGAGTTGTCTCGGCACCAGAAAAACATAACTATTAGCATTAACTAAAATATGAACCAGTTTTTTGTTTTAAATTATTTTTTATAAAGTAAATTGTAAAGAAATTTATTTTTTTAATAAAGTAAATTGCCATATAAAAATTAATTCAATAAAATACAATTGTTTTTGATTATTTTTTAATAAAGTAAATCAAAAAATGCAAAACAAAATGAAGTAGTTTTTTGTTTTTAATTATTTAAGTAAATTGTAATGTAATTTATTTTTTAATAAAGTAAATTGAAAATCTAAAATATTTTTATAAAAAATTTATTTTACGAGATAAAAGGATTTGGGATTGATGGCTGGAAGGGGTACCAAGTTTATGGTGTCACCTTTTCTTGTTTAGAAAGATTCAGTGAGAGAAATCACCTGGAAAATGTTGTGGCATCAAAGAAGGCTTGTCAGCAGTCATTATTGTCAATTTATAATGATCAATATTGCATGAGAGGGAATGATCCTTTTTAGAAAATCCCTCTCACTTTCATGGCAAACTTCTGTATTGGCTGGAGGATAGAATTGGGCAAAGCAAGGCTAAGGAAGTTACCCTTCTCCTTTTCATCCTTTCCTAATTCTAGTGTCAGCTAGAAATCAACAGAAAGGTAACTGATAGAGATATATGTAATACACTTCACAGTGCACAAATACTATCAGGGCCGGATTTGGATGAAGAAAAGCCCAAGGCTATTCCACTTGTAAAACCCCTCCAAATTTCACAATCTCACAAGTAGAGGAAAATGGTGTTAAATAATTTGAGTAAAGCTGAGGATGATGATGAGTGTTTAAAATTCCATAGTTGACAATTTCAACTCTAAAAGACATAAGATGTTATTGTTAAATACAGTATGTGATTGTAAAAAATGAAATTTTAAAAATCTACAAAGAAATTCAATACTAGCTTTGAGTTATCAGCTTAACACAGAATTATTCTGAAATAGAATATAAGAAAAATTACTGAAGGTTTGTTTAGAGTTTACAATTTGTTATGACAGCATGTGAAAAAAAGCTCTATGACAGTGTCAAAAATATTATACACTTTGGCTAGATTTTGAGGCCCTAGGCTTCAGCCTGTTAAGCCTATCGGTAAATCTGGCACAGAATTATATATCTAGGGATTGGAATTCAATCATTTTTTATGGGTACTTTGCTAGCGTTGCTAATTATATTTGTTTAACAATATAATGATATATATTTCTTTAATCAGGTTAGTTTTCACAGCTGTTACAATACTCAGAAATTATATCCGCTATGAAAAGATACATAACTGCAGTATTTTACAACTCTATATTTGTTATTTTTTAAGAATATTTGCTCGTGTTGGTGACATTTTCAATAGTACTACACTAAAAACATGTGTAACCTATTAGGAACTAATGTAATTAATCCATTGGTTACTAGTTACAAGACTCCTACGATAAAAACATGAAGCTGAACATCTCTTTATTATTATAATTATATTATAATAATAATATCTTAGAATATTATCATCTTCTTAGAATAATAGTATCATCTTCTTAGAATAATCAAGTATCATCTTCTTTAGAATAATAGTATCATCTTCTTAGAATAATAGTATCATCTTCTTAGAATGGTATCATCTTCTTAGGAATAATAGTATCATCTTCTTAGAATAATAGTATCATCTTCTTAGAATAATAGTATCATCTTCTTAGAATAATAGTATCATCTTCTTAGAATAATAGTATCATCTTCTTAGAATAATAAAAAATTCTCATCATCTTCTTAGAATAATAGTATCATCTTCTTAGAATAATAGTATCATCTTCTTAGAATAATAGTATCATCTTCTTAGAATAATAGTATCATCTTCTTAGAATAATAGTATCATCTTCTTAGAATAATAGTATCATCTTCTTAGAATAATAGTATCATCTTCTTGTTCCCAGAATAATATCAAGTATCATCTTCTTAGAATAATAGTTCCATCTCTTATCATCCTCATCATCATCTTATATTATTACAATGTATTATCTTCTTATTATAATATTATCCCTTTTTTGTTTTCCAGGTCCACAATGATGTTCCTCTGTACAAATAGTGACAAAAAAATCACTAGAGGTAGAAAATACATTTTTACGCATTAAGAATCAAAGTTTATGGAGATATGTGAGGGAGATAACAGTTGACCCTAGGCTTGAACAGGTTAAGAGTGTAGTGATCAAGAAAACATCCTCTTGG